>JANHGO010000049.1:21724038-21785165 GCA_024606505.1 Aquila spilogaster | reverse complement strand
AGCCCACAGAACTGGAGCATTAACTCTTTAACTCCCAATGCATTACATGATGTTATGATGTGGAATACCGATAATAACAATCATAAAACCATGACACACATGAATTACCAGGAAGGTAGGAACAAAAGAAGTGAAACAGATTAATGAATAGATTAGATGCCTGGGGGAAAATTTTCACTGAGAGGGTGGTGAGGCACTGGCACAGGCTGCCCAGAGAAGCTGTGGATGCCCCATCCCTGGAGGCGTTCAAGGCCATGCTGGATGGGGCCCTGGGCAAGTCAGATCTGGTGAGTGGCAACCCTGCCCATGGGAGGGGGTTGGAACTAGGTGATCTTTGAGGTTCCTTCAGAACCAAGTCATTTTATGATTCTATGTTTCTATGAAATGTCCTCAGATGAACAATAAATCAAGATTTGTTACTGAGAACAAAAGGGAGACAACAGAGTTTATTCAGAGAGAGGATAACATCAAGAGATGAATAGGAAGGTATTGCCTATAGAGTTGTAAGCCCACGGTTCCCAGCTAAGATTCTCCTGCACTGAGCTTTATTTGAATATCACAGAAAAGAAGATTTCTGCTTTGAGCAATGCACAATCTAGAGCACAACAGAGCTTCTCATCAAACTCTTTTCTCCTCATGCAAACCTGCAAAGATTTCTATAAGATCCTCACTGAAATTGAGGCTGTCTCTCTGAACTATACAGCACAATAAAGACAGTCGTCTTTTTTTCTGAAACAAAGGCCTAGCTGGGAATTTTGGGTGTCTAAAACCAAGGCTTCATTTCAGTGGAGTACGAAGAATCTGTTTTTAACTTTGATGATAGATAAGATTTGGTCACTCATCTTCTAAAAAAAAAAGAAGAAACAACTGAAAACACTGACATTCTGCATTTCATTTTCCACACAGGAGGTTCCTGCCCACGTGCAGAGCTCTCACTACACTTCTGGACGTGAATCTTGCCTGCCAGACAACTCTATTCCGTCACTCTATTCTGGGTAGTTATGTAAACAAACATATATATTTTAATAAAAAAAAGCCTGTGTCTTGGAAAGAACAAAGAAAGTTGTTCTAGAATAAACAAGTATCTTATCCCATTCTTCTAAGTACTAATGTTTCTCGAGGCTTTGAAGTTCAACAGTTCTATTTCACAAATTCCTACGAGGCCAATTTTCTACTAGACTTGAAATCTGACTGCGGAACTGAGGAGAAAAAGAAGAGAAAGATCCCCAACCAGAGAAGAAATGCTTTAGTCCGACTGGTGAGTATTTCTATTTCTTGCTGCGACCAATTTTCTGTCTTGCAAAAGAGGAAGGGATATGACACCTTCCAAAGGCACATGGAAATAACTAATTCCCAAAACTGTTGTGAAAAATCACCTGCTCTCCTTGACTTTCCAAAAACCCTCCAATATCATTGGTGAGTTCAACAATAGTTTGTATGAACTGCAAGCTCATTTATTAAGTCACGATTTGCTATCTCTACATTTCTTAACAACTTTCCCCCACTATATGGCACTTTTGTGACTTTTTTTAATGGCTTGGCCGCTAACTTGCAATGGCAAAAGGTAAAAGAATTCCTGTAAGGGCAAGTAAACCCTCTTCCACGTGACACAGAAATCCTTACACTTCATTAACCTTTATTATAAGTTAGTCACCAGAAAAGTAACTTTACTAGAATCCATACTACGGTTTCACTCTACAAACCACGTCAGAATGCTAAACTGCAGTAAAATACTGCTCACCTCTTTATGAACCCAAGATTAATGATGCAGCGTAGAAGGGAATATCAGTGCTGCTAGGAGCATAATAAGTCACAATCAATTCTAAAATAGCTCATCAAGAACAGGCAGCAAAACAGCACAGATGGTTCCCACAACTAAAGTCCCACTCCTCAACATACCCATTACTGAGACATCGTATTCAACCAGAAGAGTTGCCTCTTGTCCACATTGTTTGAGAATACTCATAGCTTCAGCATGTGTTGTTCCAAGCAGTCGGATCCCATCAACACTCAGCAGTCTGTCCCCAGGTTTGATTGTGCCCTCTCTGAAGGGAAATTAAAAAAATGATCTTTATTAATATAAGACGAATTGATTTGGAGACAATACCATTTATGAAAAGCAATTTTCTCACACCCTGTCTTGACATTCATCCCTCTTAACACTTAACATTTACTTTGACAGTGAGAACGTGCAGAGGGCACAGTGGAAAGGAAATTGCTTTAATTGGAAAGTCAGTGACTGGAAAACAGCTTAACACATAGCTAAATAATCAAGTCATGTTAAATAACAACCAAGTATAGCTTCTGCTTCAACATATGCTTTGTTTCTGCCTTGTCCACACAACTCCTCTTTCATACACTCACAGACACCATCCCCAAAGATATTTTCTTAGAAATACACACAAGGTATTACAAACACGTGAGAATAGAATCAGACTGCAAAATATGAATGTCCATTTTCTGATTTTCTTCAAAATACCTCCTACTTGGATAGTTTCATTTTCTTTTCTTCCTACCCAAAATCAATTTGTCTATAAATGCACACTGTCTCCCAGACTTATCTCATAACATACTCAGAATTATGATAGAAAATGAAGTACTAACATTGCCAGCTTAAGAATCAGGGAGAAAAACTAGAAGGCAAGGGTGATGAAGGTGGGGAGGAAGGGGAGGGACAAAAGACAAAAGCTCTCTTGAAGAGTTTACTTCTCAATGTTTCCAAGCGCAAAAATGTCAACATAAGCTATAGAAAACGAGGCTGCTTTAAAACAATTACCCATTTCTTTAATGAATTAAGAACACAAGTATGATTTTTTGAAAATATGAATCAAACATAGACATAAAGTGAATATTCTTTCTTTACGTAGCTGATATTACACAAAAATACGTCCTTTGGGCCAAATCACAAATCTATACTCAGAAGTTTTCCAGGTGAAGTCACGTATGAACTCATACGCAGATATCAATAGAGGTCTTAAAACAATAGCACAACACCACCCAAGGACACAAAAGTACTTTCCTGGAGTGCAAGAGAAAAAGATAGTGGTGTTAGCATATAAAAAGCATAACTAAGAGCTTCAGCATTTATTTGAAGGCTGCAAAGATTGTGGTCTGACCTATTACAGAGATTTGCTCTCACTACTTCAGGGTTAATTTTTGCAAGTGTTTAATGGGTAGTCTTGGAACATGCAAGATACTCTGTTAATTTAAGCTCATACCACACTGTGATGTGCTGAGCCACTGTGGTTTCCTACTACTGCTACTATTACTACAGTTAAATGCATAAATTCCAAAGGAACAGGTTTGAATATGTCTGCTTCACTCCACATCTTAACTTCTATCCCAAATAATTCACTTTTCTCTATTTCTCTTTCACTCGTGTTACAGGGAAAGATGAATTGTACCTGTCTGCAGGCCCTCCGGGTCTAACACATGTTATTACAACAGGACGAGATTTATTTCTGTCATCATGTGCTCCACCTAGAAAAAGAAAAGTGAGAGAAAGCACACCTTCATTTTATGCATTTTACGAAAGCTCATTTCCAAGTGCTAAGGCTTGCAGCTTGCACACTTACATATGGGCTAAAAAGATCAAAAAGTGATGAAGCAATTAATATGAACCTCCCATGATTTTTATTGGAAAAAAAAATCAACTTATTGCGTGGTAGAGATGATTCTTTATACAATGTTTCTACCGAGTGACTCTTATTAAAGGTGTATTACTTTCTCAGAAGCTTTAATCTCCAAATTTGATCTCTCTGTGAAAAATTACTGCTCTGTAATGTTTGCTGCACTGAGAAAAAAACACCCGTACCTCATGTATGTGTATTTAACAACTTCCTGCTGATTTCAGTGGCGGCGGAATCTAGTGTGAAATGAAGTTGTTCATGTTCTTGGCATAGAGGATTAATTACTATTGCTCCATAAACAAAAATTAGAGCAGTTCATAAAAGCAGTACATTAACGTGAGGAAGAAGTAATACATGAATCATGGAGACTTTTTTAACAAACTGTAAGTCATACATCTTGAGAACATTTCTAAGCGCTATAGAATCTTATTGCTTCTTTTGCTGATTTCGAAAATAGAGACTGCTCCCGTTCAATAACTCACCTCGTATTACAAACCCAAAAGTGTTCCCCTCTTTATGTAAAGTAACTTCCACAGTTCTGAAGATGACACCCGTTCCTTGTACAGCTAAAAAAAGAAAAAAAATCCACACCATTAGTATTAGTTATTATTATTGCTATTATTATTCAGATAGATTTACACCTTTTCCAAACTAAGCTAGCCATTTTCTTTGTGGCCATACAATTGGATTCTATTACAGAACAATCACACCAAAGATCTGTCATTAAAGTACATGCTTTTTTTTTGAGCTAATTTTGTGCCAGATACTTTGCAGGTCAAGATTTTTAATGTGTTTCATAGAATCACAGAATGGTTTGGGTTGGAAGGGACCTCAAAGATCATCTAGTACCAAACTGCACAGCACATCAAAGATAAAAACAAAAAACAACAAAACTGTATAAAATGAATGCTCTGTGAGATGCAGAATTAATAAAACTTATGCCCTGCAATGCCCCAGCCTGCAATAATCCCAGTTTCCCAGGTCCCCGTTACAATGCCCCGAGGTGCATGCTGACAGCCCATGTGTGGCCCCAAAGAGCAGTAGTGTCCCCCCGGCTATTCCTGCCTCTCCCTTGGGGTGCTTCCTGCTCTGGGACCCTTCTGCCCAAGTGCCTACCTCCATGAAACATGCAGGAGTGTACTTTTTTTTTTTGGAGACTTTCAGTCCCCATTACACTTGATTGACCGTAACCAGAAATGTTTAAAGTTACTGCAGGGAACCAAAAAAACAAGCCTGTGAAATCACATAAATCTCATTTCCTTAGGAAAACAAGCTAAAGATGACTCTCCAAAGCATTGCTTTGTCTTGCAGTAATTTCTGCTACAACTCAAAGATTGGGATGGTGTTATCAACATCCACACAGATCTTTTTCACCTAGAAAATCTCCAGTGACAGAAAAGGATCAATTATGCAGAGAAGATGACAACTCTTGCCTTTATCCCTATCAACTGAAAGTAGCCCAGTGCACAGCACAAGCTGTATCTGCACTTGCTGTCTGCTTGGTGTGGCTTGTGGTCTCCGCTGGGGACAGGCAAGCAATGTAGCTCAGCAATGAGGAAGGGCACGCAGCATCAGCAATGACCACTCAGGCGGCTGTACTTCCACACCAAGCTCAGCCTGGGAGGTGAAAAAAGCCCTTAGCTGTTAGCAATGAGAGGCAGATGCAAGGCAGACAGCTCATGTTCCAGTTTAAAACACTGAGGTGGCTTGTGCTGAAAATAGAAGCTGGATGCTCCTGCTGTGAGCACTGCCAGCCAGGGAAGGAAGCATGAGGGAGAGTGGGATTACTAGTGCTCAGCCAGATGTAATCCATCATTATTAATGTACTGACATTTCCCCACTCAGAAACCAAAACAGTCCTCTCTCTGAGGGGCACTTGTGACAACAGCAGTAGAACTTCATTATGTATGGGGCAGGGAAGGAGGTGCCAGGTCTTCACTACACGACCTACCAAAAAACTTCTGTTTATAAGAAGTCACTTTGTCTAGCTTGTTCATCAGATTTAATGGGAACAGCTAAACTGCTGATTATCTCCAGCATTATTAGCCATGCTTGTATGAAGGGATCAGAAGTTCCAAGGACTTAACAAAAAGATTATGACTGCTACTGTAATTTACCATAGCAAACTCCTGCTTCTGTAGATGAGAGTGGCACATTAGCCAACAGCAGTGAAAATGAAGGAAGCCTATTTGAGTGAGTGTAGAACAAATTATTCTCATATGACAACTACATCTCTAGCAAAATAATTCTCTGGCAAAATAATTCAGTTGACTTCATCACCTCAAACACTGTGTTTTTGAACAATAAGTTCCCTTACCACAGGCAAACACTAATCAACAGAGAACATTCCAAACATTAAGGCGATTGTCAGGAGGTCATAAAAGCAACCAAATATGTAATTAGACTAACTCTCCAGCTGCTACAAAACAGTGGGGAGTTCATTCTCTTCTGAGCACTGTCAAAAAGACTGATGGATTTTTTGGCTTCTATTGCAAAGTCTTTATTTAAGGAGACAAGAGCTTCCTAGTTGGCTCTGCAGTTTTCTTCTGGCCAAGCACCAGAAAACCTCAACTCCTCCCCTCCAGTGATCAGCATGAAAGAGCACACACTTCTAAAGGTTCCTGGTTCAGCCTCCTTGGTGCCACCTGTCATTTACTCCTTCATTTTAGGCCCCAGGTTTCCAGATTACCCTTGCTCTGGCTTTCATTTAATACTTAGGGGCCTCATTTTCCCCTGATTTTCTCCCACTGTGTCAGAGATATAAGCATAAAAAGAAAGCAAATAAAAGAGGCAAGGAAGACGTTCAATAGCACTCTTTCACTTTGGTGTCAACTTATATTTGCATTTTGAAGACAATCCTGCTCAACAAGAAGTCTTCATTTCGCTAACAGAATTCTTGCAGTTTTACCTATCCCTATAGCCTACTCCACTGGGTCTTCTGCCCTAGAAATGAGATGTTGCCTAAAACTGACGTTAGAAGTGACTGGAAAAATCCCAAAATATGTTGCTTATCTGAGAAAGCAGAAGGTGTTGCAAGCGGAGAGAGGGAAGAAAAAGTCAGATATTCATCGGTCTCATCTCAGATCTTACTATAACAAGAAGGATTGTCTTGCCCTGGAATCCATCTAATCTAGTTCCCAGTATTAGAAACTGGAAAAAAATAGTGGAAGATGACAAGACAGCTCTGTCATTGGATAGATTTATGTTCCTAATGCTCAGAGCACCTCTGAGAGCATCCCCCAGTACTGCCAACACTTTTTGTATCGCTTCCACGTTCCGCAGTAAGTCAGAGGAAAAAATTATAAGAAAATCACTAGCAATAGACGATCACCACCACATTCACCTCCGTGCTGACAACACGTCTGTTATTCAGCATAGGTTTCAGTTTGCTCTGTTTTTACTTACAGACTGGAGGGAGCTCATACTCCACTTCTAAAACAACCCTCTCGCCAACATTCTTCAGCAGACTGATGATCTCATCATGGCGAAATTTGGTCAGGTTGATGCCATTCACAGATTTGATGTAGTCACCTACATCCAGCTGGTCACTCCTAGGAAAAAGTACATATTCTTTTTGTTAAAGACAGATCTGGTGGACCAAACTAAATTACTTTAAATTACTGTTTAGCAATGGCAAGAAACAGCTTTCTCGTTCATCTAGATTAAAACAAATTGATCTTTCAAACAGAAAGCGGCCTTTAAGAACTTAATCTAGTCTAGTTTCTTAAATACTAAAAGAGCGTTGTTGCACTATTAATTTCTGATGTACGAAAACAGCTGTACAATACAGGAATTGAATGATTTGGCTGGTTTAGGCACAGGATCTGGGAAAACATCTCCCCATCTCTCTTTCTTTGGGATACTCCCAGAACTATTTTTCAGACAATAGTTGCCTCCATAGTTAATATCACAGCTACAGAAGACAGGCCACAGCCCAAAAGCATATGTTCTGCTCAGTTACTTGGAATGATTTAACTTAATCTTTATCTCTTGACCTGTTTTGCTCATGAACAATGGCATTTCATCTTCCTCTGTAGTATGCAAGGCAGCTATGACTTCAGACTTCTTTATAATCTTAAAATAAACTGATGAACCGCCTTGTTTATTAAATTATGGGAGTATTATGGTTAGGTTTTCAGTTTTACTCTTGTCCTCAACATTTTATGCTGCTTCTCTCAAGTTTACATTCAAGGACAAAGAAAAAAGAAGTCAAATTTCTATAATTTAGAAGAAACTTAATTAGTCTCACAATAACTTTCAAATACCTCATTGGTAATTCTAGCTTTTGTGAAAGTAGCCTTGAGGGAAGAGGGGGACCAGCTGTTGCCATTTCTGAGATTCTCTGGTCTGATGGCCTGCCACTACAGATGCATACAGTCACATATTCGTTAGTGACCTTTCTGATGAAGTACATATTTCTGAAGCATTCACATCTTATAATGTATTTTGTATCCTGAAATGTGGTTACCTAGCAGCAATTCCTCCTTGACGAAGGTTAGATACTCTTGGCTTCCCATCCTTGTCGATTCCACCTGATACTGTAAGCCCTAGGGTAGTGCCTTCTTTTTTCATTAATTCAACTATCGTTGAGCCCTTGAATTCCTCTGTTGAAAGAAAATTATTGGCACTATTAAAATTAAATGATGACACAGATGTTGCTCTTCTAAAATGTCATCTACTTCCCAAGAAAATAATTGTGTATGTTTATAAGAAATAATACATACATCTGGAGATTCTTTATGTTACGATTCACAAGTTCTGTCCACAAGGCTTTGCATATAAGTAAATCCAAGACATATGTTCTGTAAAGGTTATTAAAAACTACACCAATACGCTAGTATACTACGCAGAGCCAATAAACACAAAGCCTGGTAACACTTAAACTAAAGGTAGTTGTTTTACATTTTAAAACATCTCCTCTCATTTTCTGTTTCTCCTGAACTTCTATGCTTTAAAAATCATTTCAGCTTATAACTAAATAGAATGGTAAAAGACACAGTGGTACAATGGGACTAGAAAACTACAGACTCAATTTGAGGCCATTTGCAGACGTTGGTGATAATCAGAAGAATTGAACATAATAGGAATCCAGATAGAGATTAAATGCATCAAATTGTAACAGTTTTATTGCTTATTCTTACACAATTAGATTAACACTCTGAGCTCTCAGCTGATCAGGTATAAAGTATGTGAAGGTCTTCCATAGTCACATGCTGCCTGGGACGCCCTCTCCTGCAGTTTGCCCACTTGGCATTCTCTGAAAATGCCAAGCTACTCTGACAGAGCTCAACAAATGCAGGCCCTCTGCAACAGACAGCCTCAAGCACTCAAAAAGAGTTGGCCTTATTTCAGGTCCTAAAGATTCACCCTGAAAATGATGGCATTCCAGAAGGATCATTCGTCTCTCTGGTTCCTTTTCAGCACCAGTGTGCAGCTTCTAGGTGAACTGGTCAGATACAAACAGTACCACATATACATGGAAACTACAGTATGTCAGCACTGTAATGAACTAGCAATCTTGCCATGGCAGCATGAGACAAAGATAAAGAGCTACCTAAGAAACAAGCAAGTTCATTGTATACGTTCATATGTTCACCCGTAAGCATGAGAAGCACAGAATAAGCACTATACAAATGGCAGCAAGGGTCTTTCAGTATCCTTCCCGTGTGACCAAGAAGATAACCTCATATACCGTGATCTCAAGATGAAGAACAGCTGCCCTGAAAGACAATTGCCAGGCCTGAGCAATATAGAAGTAACACCAGAGAGCAGAGGGATGCATTCAGAGGAGCCTAAAGCCCTCGCAGATTATCCTGTCAACTTCAGTATTGCTTTAACTGCTGAATCTGTTGCAGACACGGCATCGCCCTATGGAGGGTTCCTGCTCCATTTTTGGTGGCTGACAGGCTATTCTTTCCATTCTGGCTGGTGATGACCTCACTTCAGATATTCACGCTACTACCACTGTACAGTATGTGTGTAAGTGCTTGGGTAAAAACTTTCCTATGCTTACAAAAGCTCCTACTCAGAAAAAAATCTGCACTGTATTCAGTCAGTGGCATGGGTTGGTCTAACTTTGAAGTAACTACTCCAAAAGTGGAAGGTTTATTATAATAAGATAGATGACAAGAGGCTATGAAACTGTTCAAGACTTGTCCCTGCCCAATCAGATGCAGCCAGTAGCATAGCTACCTCATGCATATAACTTGGCTGGCATCAGAAGAGTTTCAAGCACCATTTGGAAGCTATTGAGCTTCCACAATAACGTCTGTGCACAGCTGGCCATTCTGACAGTTCAGAAAGAACAGATGTGATTGTCTGCATATGAACATACAGACAAGTTGCATAGCAGTAAGAGACAATACGAAACAAAACACTATTTTCAGTTTTAGAAAATACCTGCAAGTATTCACAGTGGTTACAGGAGTCACTCACTGTACTTACTGCAACCAAAAATACTGTACAGTTGCACCCATGATGCACATTACAACTTCAGTTGCTGAGTTGGTGTATTCTACTTGATTATTTTAGGTTTACTTGACGGTGAGATCTGGATTCAGAAGAACTTTCCTCCTCCCCTCCCTCCCAATTCAAATCCTCCCTTTAACTTCTCAGTAGCACAATCTAATTCTCAGAACCATCTAAGAATTTTGTTCAACAAACACTTTACTAGAACATGCATAGAGAGTATCAATGATGTGCTGAGCATGCCTAATTTTTTGCCTTAACATAATACTGCTATGTGTTTCAATCTTTTAAATAGGTTCTGAGTTTGCAAAACGATGCTGGGAAATACACTGCCGCTTCAAGTGACCTATAAAACAGACAATCCACGAAGTGGTTTAAACCAGCTAATGATTACACAGCTCCCTCCAACTGCTGGCATGGAAATTAATGACCAGGCTAACTCCTTCTCACCATTTATTTTGACAAATCTCTGTATACCTCTGCCAACGGGCAGTGACCTCTAGACACTCTTCCTAGGTAGGCAGAAAAGATGTATTAGCGCTGCAGAGGGAGGCGGTGAGGAATGCTCATTGCTAACTAACAGATTAGGTCATCTAGGAGTACACAACAGTTTCATTAGGCTTGCCCCTCTGAAGGGTTATGTCGCTTTTTTTCTTTCTAACATAATCATAACAGGAACAAATTAATCTGCCTAGTTTGGATCTGTGTGTGACAGACAGCTGTCCTGCAAAGAGCTCTTAAACTTAATATCCCAGCCTCCATTTTTCATCTCTGCTTTTTTAAATTGCACATGATTACTCTCTTTCTAATGCTATATATTGTGTGTTTACTCATCTGCACTCCTTCTACATTATTACTACAGACTAATCCCACAGGAGTATTATCAAAATGCCCAGTATCAGAACAAGCCAGGGACTCCATCTCTACAATCTCCTCTCTAACAAGCAATGGCATCTGTATGCGCTATTGTTTAAACAACACAAGGTCAGTCTCTATTCTCTAGGTAACAAAAAGCTACGTTACTTTTTGTGGGTTAAAACCATAATTCGTGTATCAGCTCACTCATAATTCATTACTTGTGAAACAGCAAGCTCCTAATTAGTCAGAAGGCTCTGTTTCCCACATGCACTCCCACAGCACTAACAGCATTAGCATAGTCAGCATCAGAAGGGAAGGCAAAAAAGTTATTTCCAGATTTCTTATAATTTATGAGGAAAATAGCAGTTCAATTTACAAGCCCTTTGTTTAATAGCAAACTAAATAGAAAACACCAGCTTAGGCAACAGTATCTTCCTCCTCTGCAACAATTCATAAAGTATCAGATGTAGGAATACCACTCTTGCAACACATCTCTGTGATATCAATCATGTGAATTATTCTAAAATGAAATCGCACTGAGAGAAAACAGTTCCGAGTCTATAAAAAGCCCAAATCAACACCGTTTTACACTTCAGCCTGAGAAACGCACTTGTGAGCTTCCTCCCCTCCCACCACTAACAACTGCAGTGGCACTCAGTGCAGCATGGCTCCCAACGGGCTGTGAGCACGGGATGAGTCCCTGGGGCTGCCCTAGGGCCGCCAGTGCTTCCTGTGTCTGTACGGGTGACCCCGGGCACAGGACTGTCCCCACAGCTTTGCTGCTGTCCACCTACCTGTGGCTCGGGGCTGGGGAATCCCACCTTGTCCTGGAGACGGGCTCATTATGAGGAGTGCAAACGTGCACGCACACTTGTGCATGCATGCAGACGTAACATGGAAATGAGTTTCCACTCCAGAGAGCTTAGCACAGATCTCCAGTCCTGTAAGGTGGAGCGTATGCAGCAGCTGAACTCTGAAGAAAACATCGTGCTCTTGTGTTTTTTTACAAGGAACTAAGGCTCCTCATATGAATATTTCTCTTAGGTCCATTGCTGCAATAGTGTAACTGTGCGTGCCCTGTTATGTCAGCTGGTGCAACAATGCTATGATTTGCAACTGGGAGACTACAGGGATCCTCAGTGTGGGACAAGAATACCTCAAAGATACGCAAGTGTTCAAATACAACAATGGGTAAATCTCCCTGCAAGAAGATGAGTAACCAGAAGAGCCTGCACGTAAGTAAAATCCAAGAAACGTTATGTCAAAGTGTTTTTTTCCTCAAGGAGAACACTTCTACAATGAAACTCCAAGAATGGTAAAGATGATCAGACATTTTGTAATTTCCTGCATTTCGATGCATGTAAATCTCATGTTTTAATGAATACAAAGTGTGGAAAATAAGTTGACTCATGAGATTTCTGAATATGGAACACACTCTCTTCTACGAAAAAGAAGATTAAACACAAGGATTCAGAAAATAATTTCTCCCAGAACAACATTTGAAAGCCAAGAGAACACTTAATCAAAATTGTATCACCTATTTCACATACTCCTACAGTTTTATATCTTAATGTACATATTAAAGTAAAATTGAAAAACTTTTCCCTTTATTACAGATACTGTCTTTATTTGTTCTTGCGGTTCCCTTCTGTGAAAATTTCATTTTTAGATCCAAGAAAATGTCTAAAATCTACGCAATCAGGTCAAGCTCCTGTATCCTGCACCTAGCCAATGAGTGTGTTCAGTGCAGCCAGGACAGAGCACAGACAAAACTTAACCTAAAAGTGAAAGAAAGCTTGCTGTTATTGACCATTCCCTACCAAAAGGCATACGTAATCAGTAAGTAATTGGTAAGTCTATTGAAAATACAGTCAGCGCTGTCCTTGTGTGGACTTTCCCTATATGTCAGCAGGAAATCTGCAGAGGAAACATTTTGCTTTACATTCCAGCAGGCATCTCACAGCTTAATAAGAAACCACATAAGATAAAGCTAGTTCTTACGGAACAGACAGCAGTTTGTTATCCCGGGGACATCACGTCTGCTCGATGTTTCACATCCTGTGGGTAGGTGTATTTCTCTCAGTATGACAAGAGGTATGTCAGCAGGTGATGAACACTCTGCTCCTTGTTGCCCTTTTCCTGGCTGGCTGTCAATAACTATTAAAACACTTAAATTTTTGTTAAAAAAAAATAAAAAAAGCAAGCAGACAAAAACACAATGATGAAGAGAGTCTGAAAACACGAAGCTGACCTTAACCTACTCAGTACCATCTCCTCAAGCCTATGGACAGGCAGTGCCCAAACGCTTTACAGCTTCCAGTGAGAGCAAGGGAGTCGGGTTAACACTCACACACTTACCAAAATTTACCTAAGATAGACTCAGTCTATAGTGACAGCTATTTTGGAGCTGTACAAGTCTACAGGACAACTTCGCCACTGTGGAAATATTTCCTAAAAAAACATTTGCCTTCCATCAGCATTCATAAACTGGAAGAAGTCTGACCATTGCCTGGCCTAAGCGTGACACAGAACAGCAAACAATGGTATTTTATGATCCACCACAGGCTGCAATATATGGGATATGATGATACAATTCACTGAAAATGCTAAGTCTACAGGACATGGCAGCACAGCTTGTATTTGGGCTGGTTTGTTTCCCAGCTAAAAAGAGCTTTGTTCTTGCATTACTTGGTTCTGGGAACATATTTCACATTCTTAGGCATAAAAAAGCAGATAGCTCAGCAGCCAAATCTCTCTAAATCAAAATGCAGGTATACAAGAGGGATGTTTTTCAATTTAGCATCAAACATAAGCACTAAATTTGAAAGCTTGTTTATACTCTAAAGAACTTGAAATTAATATAAACATCCTAAACCTGAAATCAAGTAACTACCATTTGAAAGTCTCTTCATTTTCAGTGTGACAAGACGTATCAGTTTGTTAGCAGAACTGTATTGCTATCCAGTATAAGACACAGTTATCGAACCACACACAGTAACTTCAGTGATGACATTTCAGGAGTGAAATGTTCAGCAGGACCATAAGAGTAAGCTTCTTCCTACAAAAATAATTGTTTTTGGTGACAATGACAGAGAAAAACCCCACGATCAACTGCTGGAGAACTCCATTTCATTTCATTTTTGAGAGTGTCCAGAGTTAAACCATTATTACGTTACTAAGACATAAGATTTCCATCCCACAGCCTAACATGCAGTTATGACAAACTGTCCCAGTGCACTTCTAGCAGGAGCACAGCCATCCTAACATAGTCATATGATAAAGAGCCAACATTCCACTTCTACTTGAATCCACCTCTCTTATATAGGAGTGGCAAAAACATATGTCAGAAAATGCAAAAATGGCCAACTACGGCATGGCACCACATAAAACCAGTTTTCACATCAATATACTGTGAATACAAAACCATTAACCCGAGTTATCTCAAAATAAATGATCTCACCTGATACTTCTAATAGCTGGAGCTACTAGAAATTATTGTCAGTTACTGATCCTTAATTCTTCCCTCTGTAGTTTGCTTTTCATACTACGTTTAGGACAGAAAACATCAGGAACTCAGTCAGAAAAACAGCAAGCCCTTCTCTCTATATTTTCTTGAGATATCTAACAACAAGGCTTGCAGAGGAATAAAATTAATGCGGACAGTAAGGAGATAGGTGGAAACTATTTCTTTTCAATTTCACCTAGTTTTGGACTGCTTGGTGGGGAAAGGCAAACACCACAGCCTCTAAAAATGTTTAAAACCACCATTTGAAGGAGATCATATTTTTAAGGTATCTTTTTGTCATTCTTTGCTCATGAGCTCCTTATTTCCTGCATTTGTGGAGATGTCTGTAAAGGTGGAATATTATGTAGTACAGAACATCTGCTTAGAAAGAAATTGGAAACATACAACATCAAAGTTTTATAATCCCCTATTATAGGTAAAGAATCAAATTACAAGCTTGAATTCTTATAAGTATATAAAAGAACAATCAATGTATTTTAATTAAAATGGATTTAGAATGTAAGATATGCTTAAATCTTAAGTGTAAAAATGACAGAATTACAATTTATAATCCCTGACCAAATCTTGGCAGAAAAATTCAATTAGAGAAAAAAAATATTGATAAATTTGTACAGCATTAGAACATCTGTCTTCAGGAAATATGAGTACTTTCAGGTATTTCTCTAAGAAGACGCAGATTTAATGGAATCACAATATACAGAATTTTGTTGTTGTTGTTCCCTACAAGAAAGATGAGCCTAGAGCACCACTCTGTACCATGGTGGGAATAAAGACAGAGTGTGAACTGCAAATTCACTCAACAATGTATTCTAGTTACAGCACGTTTATCTTCTGAGTTAGCTGTGAATTTCCAACACTTTTGTTGACAGCATTCCTTGGGAGAGTATGTACGGATATGTCGACTGCCACCTGCATTGCTTGAGCCTTTGCAATGACCTACTTCCTTAACTGCGGTAAGGATCTGTTCCACTTGAGGCCCACCAAACTGACAAGGCAGAGCTTTCTGAAGCAAGGACAATGGAGGCTTCAGCACAAGAAGCACAGTGATGAAGGACTTAATGGTCTCAACCTTAACAACCTCTTCAATACACATTTCAGGGCTTTCCAAAGATCAAATCCTTCCGCTTCCACACAGTGTCAGTTTTTTGCTTGGGAAGGAAATAAGTAGAATCATAGAATCATTGGGGTTGTCCAGCCATCAATCCACCACCACCATGCCCACTAACCATGTCTCTCAGTGCCACATCTACATGTTTTCTTGAATACCCCCAGAGGCAGTGACTCCAGCACCTCCCTGGGCAGCCTGTTCCACTCTTTCTGAGAAGAAATTTTTGCCTAATATCCAACCTGAACCTCCCCTGGTGCAACTTAAAGCCATTACCTCTCATCCTATTGGTGTTACCTGGGAGAAGAAGCCAACCCACACCTCGCCACAACCTCCTTTCAGCCAGCTGAAAGAGAGCAATAAGGTCTCCCTTGAGCTATCTCAAGACTAAACAACCCCAGTTTCCTCAGCTGCTCCAGACCTTTCACAGTTCCATTGCCCTTCTCTGCACACACTCCAGGGCCTCAGTATCTTTTTTGTAGTGAGTGGCCCAAAACTGAACACAGTACTCAAAGTGTGGCCTCACCAGTTCTGAGTACAGGAGGACGATCACCTCCCTAGTGCTGCTGACCACACTATTTCTGAAACAAGAAGGAAGTACTTTTGAGCTGGATCTAAAATCCATAGTTACCTAAAATCTCTATCTCCCAAAGCAGATAAAACACCTGGCTCCTTTTTAAAGTTTTGCTTTCTGCTATAAGCAACAAATCTTAATGCAAAGAATGGTCCACGTTTTGAAGTGCTTCCCTGAACACATCTGTGTATCACTGCTGGATGTAATCGATGAAGAAAGGACAGACTGCATAGACAGCATTACTTTTCTCTACATTTCTGCCTGAGTTTCATGAGGGTCTCAATAATTCTCCTCCTTTTTCTACTGGAAATGCTGTATAGAACAGCACAGACACTGATGTGACATTTTGATTTATTCACCTTCTTCCCATAATTCTGATGAATTCACTCCCAGCTTCCTATTTCCTCTATCGAAAAATTAGCACCAGGAGAACTCATGCTAATCAGTGTTCATTTGTACTGAGATGGCATTGCCCACAAAAGCAGTCCGACTGTCCCAGTTTCTCTGCTTTCTACAGTTACCAAAATGGATCATGTGGAATTGCTTAGAGGATCAATTGCATTCCTGTATCTCAAGGCAGGAAGGAGCCACTGAGAACAACTCTATCCTTATCACCTGAGTGACACAAGCAGAGAAACAGGATATCATGGAATCACAGACAGTAATATCTGCAGCTACAGTGTATCTTTTAAAAAGATGTCCAACAGAACTTGGAAAGCATCAGGTAATGGAAAATCTGCTATGTGCACTGGTAATTTTTATTTGAATTTGAGTAGATAAGTTTCCAATCCCAAGGCCTCGTTATACTCCCACCATCACATTCAGAATATCCCTGAAGATACATAACCGTGAACTCAGATCAAATCACCCTTTAATCTTCTTCCCATTTTAGATTAAGAGCTGTCCAAATTGCTCAGGTTTCTGACATTTAAGACATGTTTTCCAGCTTCCTTCAATGTTTCAAATTCTCTTGACTTCTGGCTACCAGGTAAATTTTAGCAATAGTGTCATTACATCCCAGTTTTCCATTTGAGTCACCATTTATTTTTACTTAAGGTAATCTGAGTTGTCTGTAATGGCCTACAGTTGATACATAATTTAACATCATAGTTAATATGTAATATCAGTTTTCCTTTTCTTCTTCTTTTTTTTTTTTTGACATGGAGCTGAGCTCACTTGTATCATGGTAAAACGGAAGCTGAAGGATCAGAAAAGAACGTAGTAGCGGTGTCATTCCTTTCTGGATAAATTGTTGTGCGAGCACTCAGTGATAGAGGGTGAATTTTCAAGTGTATATTATGAAGACCGCCATTTTCTGCAGCAAAGGTGTGGGCCAGCACAGCACTTCCTAGTACTTGGACTAATGAGCAGACACGTAGAAGTTTTTAGGGACTTTTTGTCTGTTTGCAGGATAGTCAAACTTGAATGACACATGCACTCCATCTTCCCACTCCATAGCGTGGAGGGAGATACAGCATGACAAAGTGTTCAGCAAAATCTCTGGGTGGAAGATGAGACAACCCTAGCGGACACTTCCTACAGATCTTACCTGTTACCCTTTGTGCTCAGTGGTCAATGACACGCTGATGGTCTGCTTACTCTCTAGCTTTGTGAAAAGCACAGCTCAGAAATACTGGTGTTTGAAAGGCAGTAGCTCAAAGATAGGCTGAAAAAACACACAGCTATGAATATTTTAAAAAGAGATCTGATAGTGATTCATCCTTTTTCTATACTTCATTCTGATATAAAACTGAAGTTGTAAGAACGGTTAAGGGGTGAATTTAGTATGCAGCAACTACTGACAAATAGGAAACACTGAAACTTTTCATTTGGTGTTATATAGAAGGAAGTGCCTGTAACAAAAGGACCATTAACTTACTCAACATTCAGTATGAAGAAAGCATATTGTCAAAGCCAAAGAGCTGGGGTTAAAGAACTATAAAATAAGCTACTGGCTTATATTAAAATTTGCTGAATCACAGGAATACTGATAACTTCAGCTGCCAATAAGCATTTAAATCCACAAGGATATACTATTTCTGTTAAAGACGCTTGCCGATAGGAAAAGAGCAAACAAACCAGGAATAATTCAGGCATTTCGTGGCTGCTAACCTATTCTCCATAACTCTCTAATCAATCTCCGTAACTTATTCCTCCAGGTTTAATGTATGCATAATGAACTCATGGCAAAGAGGAATGAAGACAGATGCATTCATTTGCATGATCTAACTTATTATATAGTCAAGGTTGCTGGGGAAATCACTGCAGTGAAACAGTACAATGCACAGCTGCAAGAATATACCTATGTGAATTCCCTCTTTGTCTAAATTGCCAGCGTATACCACAATTACCACAGAAAGTGAATGGGCACCATATGAGCACACATTAATATTGCATGTATTAGCCCGTGATCAGGCTCTGAGCATCCATAATTGCCATTATCTCACCTGAGAAGACTGGTGCTCAAAATCTTTTTCGTTGCATTACTGTACTGCTAAAATGCTTTGAAAAATTGTGGTAGGTTTAGTCATGTGACTAAAGGGATCATGACTGCATAAATCATACATTGCTTGCATGTTCCAAATACGACATCAAATGCTTTAACCTAAAATAGCTGGATTCCCTAACATCCATTTCCAGCTTCTTTATTGCAAAAAAGCACCATGATTTAGATTTTAGATATAGAAAAGAAGAAGGGAGGGGGAGTAGTTTTTTTTTTGTCAGATTAACACTTGGACAATAACAAATGATTTGATGTGCTTTCTTTTAATTCATTAGTTACTGTCAAATAAACTGAACAGAGGTCTCATTACAGACTCAAATTTTGCAGATATAAAAATCTTTGGGGATGTTGCTCCAGACCTTAACTTGCATCAGGTACTCAGATCTAACAGTTTGTTTTTTTTCCTAACTGACAGCCTATGCTATAGTTTGGACATACACGTGAAGGATACCATATGCCAAGCATGCAGCCACATCTACTGCTTCTGTCATTTTGACAACATTATTTACCTTAGCACAGTTAATGAGAGCGCATTGTGCCAATTTTAATGCACCTTATGGGGCTTAGATTTATGCCAACAAAAAACGTCTGCCATGCTAGAATCTGTTTTTACACGCAACAATCAGTTCGTTACAAGGGACAGAAAGATCAGCAATCATCTATGGGTATAATTTTGGATTTCCTACGATTACACTCATATCCTTCACAGGAGAGCAGGAGTCTGCTGGTGGTGTCTAATATTCTCTAAACTGGAGAAGCCTAAAGAATCACTAAAGGCTAATGTTTCTAGAGAGGTTCTATTGTAATTCCCACAATTTAGCTTATTCTGAAGGTCACCTCCTCCACAGTTTTTTTGATTGAAAGTAAATGTTCCTGAACAGAACTATCCAGTAAACATATTCGTCCTCTTTTTTTTTTCTTGCCATTTGTAAAACACATTCAACTACTGTACAAATTTTTCTTCCAAACTCGCTCTGCATAAATGTCTTGCAGGTCCCACTCCCAAAAAGCCTTTTCTGCAAAGGGCAGATTTACATGAAAAAACTTCCCCCGATGTTTTTATGTGAGTATGGGTATAACACCAGACCCTCCCACCAGACACGAAGTCATACCAGGAAAAAAGAAGCCAATAAAATTTAGACCAACTTATCAAGTAAAAGAAGAGAGAGAGAGAGAGCACTTCCATGGTGATGTCACCATGCCTACCCTGAAGCTTTGCTCATTTAGAAATACTGCGAAATTCATACCTCCAGCTAGCCTGGCTTCACCAGCAACAGTTTCCAGGAAAGTCCTAGTTATACATCCACGGAACACCTGCAGGAAGAATGTCTGCTCTGGACGTACTTTCCCTCCTTGCTTTAGCCAAGTCTAGAGCAGGTGATCTTCAGACTACTACAGCTCTGTACAATCATCATGTTTTTCCCCAGTGAAGACCCACAACAGATGATAGCTTATACATAAGAAGCAGCCTGCATGTTACTTCCCACTCCTTCCAGCTCATGATGGAGATAAGATACCTGCCAGTGTAACTGCCACCACGTAGTAAGAATATATGGTATCATTTTGATATTACAGCGTTTTATTTTTAAAATATATATGCACTGGAAGAATACAAGACATGCCCTGATGTCTTCTGATCCCCAGATACCAATTATTGGTCAAAGCTATTTTAACAGTATTGCAAATGCATTGAAACGTGCACTGGATCAGCATGTAAAATGTTCTAGACTCAACTCCAACTTTCTCTATAAGGAAAACAGGTACAATAAAATGTATTCACAGCTTGTCAAAAATATTCAGAGTCTCCTAGCACCCTTAGCACAGACCAGGAAAATCCTACTGCACATTACAATCATGTTCAGCTATTATCCCAGCTGGCTTACTTAAACAGTTTGCCTATTATTTTCAGTGGCGTGGGGTTAAATAAGTCAAGCTCCATGATTTTTACTGCATTCCCGTCCACTGTCTGCTCTCTGTTGCACTATTACCTTTAGTTAGCAGTTAAGGAATAAAACTCCTGGATTTTAATGGTCTCATTAGAGGTTCCTACCATCCTTAACACAAAATTACAGGAACGCCTTACTGGGCATCTGGTTTTGTAGCTACAAGTTTGTAATGACTTTCAAATACACTTGCTACATTTTTAAATTTTCCATTTCAAAACCAATAACATATCAGAACCCAACCTGAAAACTTTTTGGAAGAGCAGAGGTGTTCACTCCCATGTGAATATATTCCGTGCACATTATTTTAAACATATTATTCCAACTGTACTGCAGCATCAGTTATTTTTGATAGATTTGATCTACATTACTACAGTCTTGGTCTAATGGCAAGATTTCCCTATGCGATCTCTTACCAATTTTTACTTCTCACTTTTGTTTATAGAGGCAATGTTCTTGGAATCAATATTCACAGTACATAATCAAATACGATCACCCATGGTTCACAGTGATACCTGAAATTCAGCTGCAGCATGTGTCCTGCGCCTTTCTATAACATTGGGTTTTCACTACCACTGAGGTCAATGCTCATTTTCTGTATCATTTATCTGACAAGTATGTGGGGTCACAATGTCATTCAAAGAACGGAAGAAAGCCTTGACAGAATCCTTTCTCACAGTTAACTATTAAGCTGGCCTGTTTTGCTTCACTGATAAAATTAATCAGCACTGAAAATCAGCACTTGTTCCTGCCTGGATTGATATTCACTGTCCTTCCACCAATGTTTTCTTTGGATAAAAGCATTAAAACCACTCTCTATTTTGGCTTCATTCTCGTTTTCTCCTATTAAAATATTTTTTTTTTCTGTACTTTTTCTGTACTCCTTTCAGCTTGTTAGTACGTGTGACTTTACTGAAGAGCCTGTATGCGCTTCTTCACACAACATCGGTAGATTCTCAAGAGCACGCAGGTATAAAAGTGAGAATAATATCTGGAATTTGGACAAGGGTAATAAACAAAAAAGATAAACATCTGCATTCTACTAGCCTGTATTTCACCTAGGAAGCTAATAAAGTCTGCCACTCCAGTAATATAAGAGATACTAATAGAAATGTGCGAGTAGATTAATTATGACATTAATGCAGACAAACAGGATTTGGGAATCCTGACAGGTGATCAAAACTCTCACTGAGCAGAATAATACAAACTATAACCCTGTAAACAAAGCAGTTTTACACAGATTCCTTACTACACCTTTGTATTTAGTGATCATCACTCAGATGCTTTATCTCACTCTTCTGAAAGGATTCAATGAGAACATTAATAACCAAAGAGAGTGCAGGAGAATCCGAGTTTTTTGAATAGTTAAGGAAACATGCCTGGGAGCAGAAGATTGCAGAAGCACGATCTGTTTACTTAAACAAGGGGAAGATTAAAAGGTGATTTCATAACGAAGTACCTAAAAAGGACAAACTGAATTCTGATGAAAGATGACTACCACAACTGAGGGGAAGCAGAAACTACACATATTCAACCTAGAAAGAAAAACAGTGAGGTTAATGGGTGTTCCTCTAAAGCGTAATTCAAACACAAGATGAAATAGAAATAAATTCACACATTTTGTTTAGATGGTCACTAAGGTCTCTTCTGGCCCACTAACTCCTCCTAAATTCACAGCTAAGGGTAAAGATAAGATAGAAACTGAAAGGATAAGTGCTTTGTCCTTACCATTGCATTTTTAAATACAACGGAAACAAAACCTAGTTTGTAACGATGCTATAGTTAACTTTTGGTCTTACAAAAACAGAAAGTCCAACTCCTTTATTCTATGCTATGAGGCATAACTGCACATCTTTGTGATCAGGATGATGCATAAGCATCAAAATACATTCTCTTCTTTTGGTACCAAGTGAAGAAAAAGCATGAAAATGTTATTAAACAACAAGAAAATTAGCAGTGGCTTCTCCATCAACATGAAACATATTAAACTACTTCATATTAACCAAATGGACACAGAATTTTGTGACAAAACCAAACAAAAAGAGAAAATATTAGATTTTTTTTTGCAAGGAGAGCTTAGACCTACTGATACAGTCAAAAAGAATAAGCAAGTTATTATCTGGATCTTGGATAGTATATTTTGGTGTCACAGAGCAGTTATCTTGGTAGATGATATATTATCCCCTCGGTATCTCCATTTCCTGAATTTATAATCACTACAGAAACTGAATGGGAGAGTCATAAAAAACATATGAAAAGCACACATTAAATCCTGTAAAGAGGAATCAGAAAATAAACTAGGAATGTCATTAAAGAGACAAATTATCTATAATGTACAAACAAAATAATCTAACAACCGCAAATGATAAAAAATATTCTCAACTTCGCTCTGCTGGGTGAGACTAACAAACCATCTAGTCCTTTTCCGTATTGGAAAGCAAGAAAAGGAGACTGAAAGCTTGGCTGTTTTGTACAGTCCTGTCAATTCCCCGGCACCTGGCACTGTGATAATGGAGGCTACACTGCTCCTCAGTCTTCGTAATATTTATTGTGAAACTCTTGCTCATTAATTTGTTTGATTCCTTTTGAATCTGGTGACTCTGTCTGCATGCAGAAGTTTGCTGCTTACTCCCCCCTGTATGGTGACAACCCAAGAGGATCATCTCATCCAAATGATGCAGAAACCAGTTTTACTGTTGAACCCACACTTCTGCACCAATACTGGATTGGTAATAAACTACAGGACAATATGTAAATAGATTTTTACTCAAGTGAATATGATGATGCATGAAAAATTTCTAACACATTTCCTAAATTTTGAATATACTGAGGAACGTGAGCATCCTCATGGCCTTTTCTCCTCAAATAACTCCACTTTTCTTAAGACAGTCCCCCTCCATTCCTGCTCCTCTCCAAAACCCTAGCCTTGCTTTCATGTGCAATTATAGTGGTCTTCAAGAGGTCAGTATCAAGCTTTAGGTACTCAGTTACCTAAAACAAAGAAACTGGCATCTGCAAATGGCTGTTCCACAGGAGACTGTCAAAGTAAAGTTTCGCATCTTCTTGGTGGACAACAGAAATTATTGGGATTGATGAGTCTTGTGTTCAGCCACTGACTGTGATCAGTTACACAAGCACGCGGTTACAGATCTCACTGCGCTCATCCCCTCTTACCATGACTTTTAAGGAACATGCGGCTTTCCTCTCCCTTTCCAAACTCACCCAGCCTATCCAGCTTCTCTTCCAGAGACTATGCTTCCAAACCTTTCCTTCAGCCTAGTCCTGATCATCTATATTTCTGCCTGTTTGGCTTTTCCTGGTTTCTCTCTCCTCACATGGCCTCTACAGCCTGCTCCCTCTTCCAACTGAAGCCTTTAAAGGAGAATAAATTTTTCAACAGACATCACCAACCCTCTGAGTAAAGCAAATGAAGTCAAGTATCACAAGAATGCCTTCCCTGTGTGGATTCAGAAAGCAAGCTGAAGTCATGCAGGAAAACACCAAGGAGATGGCACTCCCAACCCCAGAAAATGCCCTGAAGCTCCCCAACATATTTTCAGTCAGAAACAGGTAATGGCCTCAAGTTACAGCAGGGCAGGTTGGATATTAGAAAAAAAAATTTCTCAGGAGTGGTGAGGCATTGGCAAAGGCTGCCCAGGGAGGTGGTGGAGTCAACGACCCTGGAGCCACTCAAGAAACATACACATGTGGCACTGAGGGACATGGTTTCATGGGCATGGTGGTGTTGGGTTGAAGGTTGGACTAGATGAACTCAGTTGTCTTTTCCAGCCTTAGTGATTCTATGATTCAACTAACAAATGGCCAGTAGAGTACATGCAAAGGATGGTGCAGAGAAGCATTTGTTGAATATAGAACTACTCTTAAAATTGCCATCTCTGCCCCCAAATGCGCATGTATAGTACGTGCACAGAGCTAAACAGTGGTGAGAGTTTTTTACAATGTTCTTCGAGACACTATATTGGATTTTATCTTACTCATACTACAAACAGCTAAATTAATTCTGCCAGGAAAAACTGCTGCAGGAATAATTAAGCATATTATATTTTGAAAGCCTGAAGTTTGGTAAAATTATATACAACTAAACCCAAATATGCATAAATGAAGGTGTTCAGTACCATCAGCTACAAAGACTGTTATTGACTGCACCCATAACCAAAATTTATATAAAACTGAAAATATTTGGAAGATATTTATCTTCTCAGACATCATCACTGTGGTCTCGTGTCAGCTGGATATTTCAAAAAGCGCATTTTCTTCATGATTGCCACTAATGCACTTTCCTTCTCATCTATCATGAAATGAATGAAATTAGATCTCGCTTCTAATCCCTTTCAGTATGGAAAAGCATTAGTGTGGTAATGTAATTGTTGCTCAGTAAACAAATTTTGCAAATAAATCAACAGAAATCTTGTTTGGGTAAGAACTCAGTGGGCTTTTTTCATTTTCTGTGAGAGAGATTTCTTTTGGGTTTATCCGTGTATGAAACATCCACATGAACAACACATATGAAACCATTCCAATGAAGTTATTTTGGTGGAAGGAAGGAGAGACACGGAAAACGTCTTCTCTTTTTCAATATAAAATGTAAAAGCAAATTCAGGAATTTCCAGCTGAGAGGAGAAGTAAAAGAGATGGAGCTTTGCAGATGCTGCTCAGCCCATTTGATAAACCTCCAGCAGGTTAAACAAACACTCAGCAAACAGGCAAGACTATAAATGATACAGCAACTGCAGTATCTCATCAAACATGAAAATCAGCAAATGACTTTGCAGATACAATAAACACCTCAAGTGCAGAAAAGCTTACTAGTCTGTAATCTGCATTTCACAGGTCAGAGCTCTTGCTTCTCCTAGGAAATGACCCATGATACTAACCATAATATTTGTGACTACAGAGGTCACTGTTAATGGATTTCTAAATGTTAAAAATATCTTCAGTGGCAAACCTGAGCATTCTGTGCCCATTTTAAGAAGCAGACAGTAAAAGTGTCTATGAAACAAATGCAAATGGAGGAAAAGGTGCTTTTGTAGACGCATACTTCAACTTCCTAGCTCTGCATTTACTGATAAATAGATGCACATGTACATTATTTTCAGGTTTTACTTCTGTAATGAGCTCTTTTTTTCTACAGTGAGAACTACAGAAAAGGAAGGGGATGATTTTGTGGCGGTTTCCCCAGGCAAAATGTGCATTTTATCTACAAAACCAGTTAGCCAGAAGACTACTTTACATTCTGGTAAGGAACAAAGGATTAGGCAGATAGCGCTGCATCTGTGAAACCTGAGTGCTTACAAAATCTGAGGTGAAAGGCAAGAAAGGTTGCGATGAGGCTGAGGACAGTGATGGGGGTAAGTTACACAATGCTGCTGGAGAAGGTGGCAGTCCCATGGCAAATCTCTCAAAGGGTCCAACTGAAGTCAGCAGAACCCCATCAGAAAGCAGCCAGGATCACTTCCATCACTGTGGCTTCCCTGGCACTGGAGCCTGGAGGGCTCCTACAGAAGGGAAGGAAAGGTGTAAACCGTAGGCAGGAGAACAGCTGATTTTGAACACACGTTGTCTTGCCAATGCCGCGTTAATCACAGGGGAAACAAAACTCTCGAGATTTGTCTGTGTATAGAAAAGCCTCCACCCAAGGAGACAAATCATCTGCTCGTCAGTTTTGTGATCACTGTGCAACTGGGCTACAGCCAGAAAAACCTGACAGTCGTCTTCTGTCCCGAGCAATGGCATTAATGAAACTTTTATCCTCAGATCACATCACAGGTTTGAATTTTTTTTTTAATCCATGTGGATTTCTTTTTCATCTTCTCCTATCTCCCTGTATTACGTTCTATATTTCTGTCTTGTTTCTAGGATTATCTTGTAAAAGAAGAATAATACACAATGTCTATTCTGCTATTATATTACACTGTACAGACCTTTATCTCACTTAAATTGTAGCATATCACACACAGACATTAAATTCAGCTAGTGCAGTTTTATACTAGCAGCTCAAGCATGTCATAAGGAGTTTGCATGCTCAGGCTCTATCTAACCTACACTGGATCCTGGAATTACATATAATTTAACACAGTTTTTTTTTCTTGTAGCAAGGCATTCTTGTTTTCAGGGTTAAACTGATATTTCTGCGTGTTACCACAGAACTAAAACCATACCGAGGAAAGTCCTGAGGTCTTTCAAATTCTTTGGTTTCCAGCTGACCTACATCCGAGCTGATGGGTTGAGGGCAGCAGACAAACCCCTCAGGAGAGCCACATTTGGTGTAGCCTGAGACACGACGTGGACATTTTGCTGCACAGCAGGCTGGGGGTCAGGGAGGAGGAACGTGGCATTCTTCCATGTTTTTTATGAACAGATGACGGGACCTGAATGTGTTCAGAGCCAATGGACAGAAGAAAACTATGTTGCTCCTTTCGTCTGCAATACATATTGTATATCTGAACATCACAGAGGCTGAAAATTCCCAGGGTGTTAATTACTGTTGCTACCACAATAACCTACTATGTCATTATTTCTCCTAGGAATATTCTGTGTCCTGAGCCATTACAGAGGATGCTACATCATACAATTGTTTGTTTGTTTGTTGGTTGGTAGCAGCTCTGTGAATATTATCCTTGCATGGCATTTTATGATTTTTTCACTTGCACGTGATCCATTCCAGCTCAGTAGCTCACAATTCAGTGTACACTAAAATTGAGTTTGTTAACATTTCATTTTTATATTAAAATTCTGTCACCAAACTCCTCAAAAATGAGGCTGCAAGACTGATAATCATGGCGACAGCAGAGCTGGAGCTGCAGATGCACCCAGGGCTATACATCCATTCTGTTTTCCCTTCAGCTGGGTGGCGAGCTCTGTTTTTGAGATCAAACACAGCACCAAAATAGGAAAGCTGTACTATAGCATGCTTCAAAGAATCAGGTACACTGGCAAGAAGGTGCGCTACTCATGTATGTACAAAGGAACTGAGAAATCTGGTCAGTTTAATTTCAGGCTTCAAAGTCTTGACAGTTTTCCTTCAGAGCAGAGTGACCTACTTTAACAACCGACCCGTTAATACAACTGTGCAACTGCGTACAAAACATGCAAATGATTAATAATAATCATTGCATTTCAGAGAGGAACACAGGCTCCCATGCTGGAGAAAACGTCAATGGAATGCTTTATAACACCCAGTTGGACTTTCCTGCAGGGTTGGCATGTACTCTCGCTATAAAAGCAATCTGCCCGTTCAGCAGAGCAGACATCGCTGCGGGGTAGGAGGACGCTGGGTGAGCTGCGGGTGGGTGCAGCAGCACCAGGGGTCTCAAGGCTGGCTGAGCTGAAGCATGAAGGCTTTGTGGGATCAAAGGCAGAGTGGTGAGGGCTGAGACCTGAAAGGAGCACTGGCTGCGGGGGGTAAGCAGTGATGGAGACAGGCAGCCGTGTTGTTACTGTCTCGGAAAAAAAAGAAACTTCCTCTGCTCGAGAAATACTCCCACTGCGTCCTCTCGTTATTTGGTGCCGATTCTTTGAACAGGAATTTTGTTTAGGGAGTGAGAGCTCCAGGACTGTGCTCTCCCAGCCAGGCCGTAACTGGATTCACCCAGAGTTCCAATTGCCATCCCAGAGCACAGTGTGCACTGAGGCTGTTCTGAGCCCCTCAACGCTTCGAGCCGCAACACTTCACACTTCTGGAACTCTTCCATAGTGCAGATGTCTGCATCAGTAGATGCAAGAAGTAAAAATTATTGGTTTTTTTCAATTTAAGGTCAAACAGATGGGGCAAAAATAATCTCTTCCCTTAAAAATGCTCTTTTGACCCAAACAAAACTATTTGTAGAATTTAACTGAAACTTCTCATGATTTCAGCCACCAGAAATAAAACATAGAGAAGATGGAACATTTCAGCTCTTCAAAACTCTTTTTTTTTTCTTTTACTAAATAATAGAAACTCCTTAGAATCAATTAAAAGCGCTCACAGAATTGGGCTAAAACCAAAAATCCCTCTTGCTTCAGGTTTTACAAATTATTTTAATCAGCCACAAATTTACGGTGTCTTTTTTTCTAACACATAATTCTTTTCATGCCTGTGTGCTTTTGCTCTAGGTTTCAGCGAGTGAATTGAAAACAGACAAATAAATTAAGCGAACAATTTACACGGCATTAGTGTCGACAGATTTCTCCATGTTATTTCAACAGATAAGAAGGTATTGGATTTTAGTCTGGAAAGCGTGGGAACAGCTCTCCAGGCCGGTCCACATTCAGCACCCAGCACAGGCTCATCTTCAGCTTATGTTTCACAATGCCTTCTTCACAGTGCCATCAGCTTTTGGCGTTGTATCACTACTGCTGGAATATTTGATGCTGTCTATATGATGTTGTCTATAAAGTTCTCACAGGAGTAGGCAACCACAGAAAAAACATCTTTAACTCAAGTGCTATTGATCCCGAACTTGCTCTGTGCCAAGCACCCATTTGGTCTTAGGCACACCAACGGTAGCCCAGGAATCCATGGGAACCTCAGTCATCTAAACCTAGAGATCAGCCACTGTGAGCACTAGATATTTTATCTTTAAATTGCAGATGTTTCCAACTGCGTCTGTGATAGTGAGGGAAGGGTCTCACCCATGAGCTTAAAAACACATGGTTTGCATTCATGTGCCTAAGCACTAGTCTGGCAGCGATAGCTTCCTGGGTGAGGTACAGCATGCAGCCCCACTGCTTCTGTAGCCTACTGTATGGGCAGAGTAGCAATAGGGGCTCATTATATGAGGGCTGCTCTGAAAGTAATAGTGACGACACTGAAAAATAGTGTTTTATGGCTGAGAATTTGTTCTATCAACTAGTGTTATCATGCTCTTTGTACTGTTGTAGTTTCCATGGAAATAAATGGGAGGCATTGCTTTCAGAGTACCCTCTGTACCCCGGGTAACAGTCTAAATTTAAAGGTTCAGAGAAAAAAATGTTTGCTTCTTATTTTGCACAAGACTGCTTGTCATGTTGATGTTAACTCAAGCCTCCCTTTCACAATTAAGAAATCCTGATGGTAAGGCTAAAATAATGTTTCGAACAATCATTTATATATAATTACAACACCTACACATCTGCAAGATTAAGTCCAGGCCTCAAACTGCAATTATATGAATGCCCATAATTTGATTTAACTATAATTTCATCAATTCTGTAAATCCCTTTGAATGGATCTGTTGCTTGTTGATTTTGTGCCATGTGAAGACATGATAAATATGACATGCACCCTCATCACATGAATAATGTATTCTGCATCTTAAGTGAGCCAGCTCTGCTCCAGAGAGAAGCTTAATCCATTCTCTGCTTCTGGGGATGAAAGGAATTAAACTCAGTGCGCACTGATTTCACAGTTTGTGCTCATTTGACTTTAATTATAAAATGATTATTTCAACCTTTATTTTTTTTCCTGTAAAATAAACCAAGTCTGAGATCCATGTAACCTCTACAGCACTACATTAACACTTTGTGCATCTGGTCTTTGCTAATCAGCACTGCGCTTTCAATACAGTTACACAGGAAAGGATAAAAACAACATATTGGGGTTTACAGTTGATACAGCAGTTTCACATCCCACAGTGATGACAGGTCCTTTTTCTCTTATCTGGCCAAGGGAAGGAGCACTGGAATCCTCTTAAGTGAATATAAATGTTACAAGAAGGAACCTTCACCAGGCACAGGGAGATGACACAATCTTGTGCTACACTGGAAGATTCAGACCATGTATCCTGGAAATACGCATTTACTAGCATCTTTTCACAGACTATTTAAGCCTGTGCAAATCAAAGGATAGGATCGTTTACCTTTCTAAAAAATATATATATATATATATATATTGCCTGTTATGGCCAGAGCACTCCTTGGGAATAGGATAGGACATCTGCAGTCCATGTCTCAGGAATGACAGAGCATCGAGTGGCTTGGACAGCTATGTTGTCAAAGGTACTGCCAGGCTTCAAGCCTGAAAAAAAAGCACCTTGGGAATGTAATATTCTATCAGGCATATCCTCTGGGGAAATAGCACTGAACACTTTCCATAGAGCATATGCCCTCCATGCAAGGATTACTGACAGTAACTCCAGCTGACACCTCTCCATCCAAGTTTAGAAGAATTTACCAGAGTCATTGTATTGCACCTTCCCTTCTCAAAGTTGTTTAGAGCTGACCTACATACGGTCAGAAGCCAGACCCTGACCCCAAGCAAAACCAAAAGCAGCTGCACTACTTTCTGTCTCAACCTAGCATTACTAGGGAATACAACCGGTACTCCTCCTGCTGCCAAAATGCTTTGGTGGGATGTGTCTGCAACTGTGGCAAGAGAACCAACAATGTGGATAAACTGCCCACAGACAAGCAAGATCAGATGCTACTTAGAAGGCCAAATTTTCTAAGTGTCCAAAGTGATATAAAAGTTCAGGGGATATCTCCAGAAACTTCAGTCAATTCCTCAATGTTGGTTACTCCAAAAAATACTGCTTAGTTTTATAAAGGTATTCATACACCTAAATTCACAATATTCCTTGTGCTAGAACAGTGATTTGTCAAGGCATGAAAACATTATTATTATTATTATTTACTATTGCACCACTCAATGTCATTTATACTTTGGGTTCATAAGGTAGGGAGTTGCAACAAGGTGTGAAGATATGTCTTCACAACACTGAAGACTGAAGAACATATTGAAGAACACACAAAATCCAGTTCTCTTAACTCTCTCACACATATACACATACATACATTTGCACATAGGGCATCCAAACAATCTATACCTTGGCCTTTCCGAAACAATTCAGTTACTGTGATGAGATCTGAGCCTGGCAATGATAGAAGTCTGAGCTCCATCCCTTGTATCTATAACCTCTGAGAGGGATGTATGACTTTGTTCAATAGTAAGGCCACAGAGTGCACAGAATATTATGTTTATTCATTAAAAGGTGGACGACATGACCTTACAGTTTCTGATTTCTGTTGCAATATGTCTTCCCTTCCAGTCAGAGGTTACTGTTTTTGAGGTGAGAATGGCAACATCAGTTATTCCGCCTGTGCACAACCTTTGTCAGTGTTCATTTGTTCTCATTAGGTGATCCCTAGATTTTACTTGAGGTGAAAACTCCTTTAGATTGCTGCATAGTATATATAATATTGCTGTTCATGGGCACATTGTGCCCATACTCGTTTGAAGTAATTATAAGACACAGAGGTTTGAATATCCCACTGATCTGGTGGGTCCAGCTCTGTGTGACTGGATGACAGAATCCACAAGGATGGTTTCCATTTGGCAGAAAACCACATGCAGATGAGTCTTCTGACAGCATTCAGTATTGGAAATATGAGACCAACTCCCTACACCGTTGAAAATAGATATAAAGAAAGAGCTGTTGTGATCAACACGTGAAATCTGCTGCAAAAGGCAGATGCAGAGACGTTCCTCATACTGAAAGCCCCAAGGAACCTAACTGTGGAAACTCCTTACAGTTCCGGTGGAACCTTCCTTACAAATTACTTGATAGCAACTATAGTTCATTTGCTTTTTATAATGAGTTTAATTTTGATTAGTATTACTTGCTGTTCACAAACAAATCACATGTTATAAAAAACAAGGCAAGTCTTACCTGGAATACTCTGTCTCCTGACAGACAGTGCTCCATCAGGTGTCCTTGCCTGGTTTGCAGACTTTGTGTAAGGACTCTCATCTAAACAGAAACAAGCAAAGTTGCAGTTACTGATAAATATAGTGTTAAAAACAACAGATTTCCTTTTAATCTAATTATTGTGAATTAGCAATGCAGAGTACAAGAGCTAGATGAGGATGGATATTTCTGAATTCTGACTCAATGTTCAGTGCCATGTCTAGCCTCAATGACGATGGCTCCAAATAACAGAGCTGAAAAGGATGAGGTAAAGCTCAGAACAGAGATAATGATTTGTTGATGACAGGCTGGATATACAAAGCCCTCCTCAGTTTTGAAGTAAATATAGAAACTTTCATTTTCCTCATGTTAAGAAGCTCCATGTCTCAAAGACTCCAGTAAGAGAGAGACCTTCCCTATTCAGAAGTATTTCCAGAGCCTTTTGAATATTCTGGCTGTACAGATGCTCTCCTTTTCTTTTGGGATCTGCCTGGGGACTCTTCATTTTCCATAGTTATCAACTGACTGGAGAGAACATCAGAAAGCAGTTGCCCAATAGGCCAAGCACACTTACAGTGAAGTACAGCACTGTGGCAGCCTGTGTCTAAGCAGGAGGCTCTGAGGAACACCTACTGGTCAACCTGGAGGCATCAGAGGCCGGCAGAGCCAGCAGAGGCTGGTGGGCCAAGCAGATGAGCTGTCTATTAGAGGCAGCACGAGGCACAAGTGAGGCACTTCTGCATCCCTCCTGGGAGCAGGGTGACCACAAGGAAAACCATCAGCCACATAGTAGCTTTAAAAATGGTAAGCTATAAGCATGGTAAAGAAATGTGCATGAAAAAGAAGAAATAGTAGTGTGGATTTTATTACTTCAATCAAAGGAAAGGAATCACAAGAAATTAGGCTTCTGTCTTGCTGGTGCTTTAATCAAGCGCTTAAACACTTTAAAGCATTATCAAATCCTTCTGTTTACATATTTTTCCTTCTGGTTGTGAAGGACTGATCAGTTTATAGTATGTGTATGAATGTGGATACAGTAACAAGGAAGCGGAATGATTTTTTTTATTTTAAAGGCACACGTTCTCTGCAAGGCCATGTGTGTTGACATGTGTTGACATGTGTGTCCATGTGTTGACATAAATGCAGCAAGTAACGAAGACCATATACTGGCAAAATATCTCAACAGGCAGATATCACTGTCTTTCCTACAGAAAGTGAACTGCCATTGCTTTGGGACTACACTGTTACAGGGAGAGAGGTAACAGGCTTGGCTATGCCGCATGTTAATACAAGCTTGAAGAAAATAAAGCTGTCAGCTATCTGATGTACATAAGAATGAAAGAATATTAGCACAGACCCAGCTACACAAGTTAAGAAAAAGGGAGACGTGTAAGTGGAAAATCTAATATTGTCACATATGCAGTATAAACATATCCTCACGGGAGTTTAAAAAAAAAGGCAAAACGAAGGAAGTGAACAAGAACTTCTAAAGGAAGCACGATCATCTCTTTTCTGTCACAGAAGAGGCACAGCTGAGCTAGAACTCGAGCTAAGGGTCTCCGAATAGTCTTAGTAGCTCATATCAATACCAAAAATTGGGATCATCAATAACGTGACTGAGATGTCACATGTGTTATTCTTTATTCACAGGCGCTGAATGTGACAGCAGATATTGCGGGACATGCATTTTTCTGTTAAAAAGCGGGCAGGAAACATAATACAATTTCTCAGGAACTGATGGATGGTGATGATTTTGGGGCCCTATTTGCATCTGTGCCCTCCCTAAGAAAAATCCATCAGCTCACGGAACAAACAGCTTTCTCCTAGTCAGACTTCATACATTCGCATTATTTTCATCAGACTGGAGAGAGGGTAGAAAGGAGAGATGAATGTCCACAACGAGACCTTTTCCACTGAATCTCTGTCAAGAGCAAATGAATAAATCAGCTGCAATCTTCTGCTGGAATAGAATTTTCCCAAAACTGTACTACACTGGGGGTATACGTGGTTATCCTGAGTTCACAAAAAAGGACGAGCCTGCAAATCTTTCTGGCTAATGGCGCCAGGGAGGGAAAGTGACTGCGCATTCAAATTACTTGCAAGGGAGCAGGAAGAGAAAGTCTAGTATTTTGCACATAGCAACCGGCAGGTACAGAAGACAGCTGAGACTCTATATTTGAGGTCGCTAGCATTTAGGTCTAGCACTGAAAACTTGTCAGGTATTTATGTGCTTTATGCGCTGTTAGGTACTGCAAGGATGTAATTATGTTACATTTTTTAGCCTCTCTACAGATCTCCACAGCAAATAAAGAGGCATAAAAGATTGCTTCATAAACTTTTGAATCCTATTAATGCAAAATATGTCCAATTATTACAGAGGAAAAACAACGAGTCATTGCCTCACTGGTGGATGGGGAAGTTTCACATCGGTGTAAGTCCCCAAGACAGGGAACAATTATCTTTCAATGCCCATTTAAGAGTAAAATCACACCCCGAGATAATGAAAAAATCAGTGTGAAGAACTTGCAGAAATAAAGGAAAACAAATATAACCACTTGGAGAAGGAATACAAGCGGCACCATTATTTGAGACAGAAGAGTAATATGAAGATAGATGCAGAAGTAGACACCATCCCAAAGAACAGAATACAGTGAAGAGACAAGAAAGCCCTGGTAGCCCTGAAATGCCAGACACCGTCATACTGTCAAAAAAGGAAGAAATCTGTTTGTCTGCATTAGCAAAGTTGTTTGTATGGCAACAAGAATTTACAAAACAAATCATAATTTATGCCCCATCTGCTGGAGGGGACCATCTTTGGCAGGGAGGATTTTTGCAAATATGCAAAAATTCAGAGCTTAGAGGGATTTGTTTGAGTGCTTTGTGATTCCAGCTTCACCCTCTACAGCACAGAGACTCCCTGGAGATGAAACTCAACCCAGTGAGCCAGCACTCTAAAAAAGAGGAGGAAAAGAGTGTGAAGCATGCCCTAGGGGGAGACAGCAACTTGGAATTAGGTAAAGGTGAGATATATGTAAGAAGCCACCTAAACAAAGCGGAGGAGGTAATAGGCTAGATTCAGAAGCATAAATCTTACCTTGCTACACTCCTAGTACTAAAATAATCTGATCACCCGTGGGGAGAGGGCTGCAGTCTGTGACAAACCTTCAGGCTGAGCAGCCTTTCCGCTGGATGCCAAAGCCCTAGCTGGGGCTAGCACACGGGGAGCTCCCCAACTCTGCCCTCTCCTACAGGAATCGTACTTATGGGGTCTGTGCTTCCAATATCAGAAACAGCATAGCTATGTGGATACAGTCTTGGAACTGCATTAATTACAGCACTGACTTTTTTTCTCCTCGTTTCTTTTGGCTAAGGAATTACACAGCCCAGAGTAACCAATTTCTAGGAGTCAGTCGGTCATATCAAGGTGACTGCTATGCCAGTAGATCTCTTTGCCTAGTGACTGCAGGAAACAAACCCTGTTACACTGCTAGCAGGTGAGCTCATTTTCCCCTAAAATTCCTAGTTCGTGTATTTTCTACAGTTGTAAATGTGCAATAGTGAACAAGTTGCCTGCTGTGCTAATTCCTCCAGTTCCTGCCACAAGGCCTTCCAGTTACTGAGATCCTGAACCAGCAAAGTGAAATCATCACCCTGGCTTCTCTTTACGTTCATCCTCATGAATGCAACAGCTCCAACTACAAGTAACAGTGGCCAACATACCATCCTTTCAAAGCTCTGCACATAGTTCTTCTAATTAAAGACTGCAAAGATAACGATCAAGTGAATAGATAAGCAGTCCCACTGCTTGCAGTTACGTCTGTAAGCTTATTGCTTTTACCTATTGCCTGTGAGGCAGATAAACAACCCTTTGCACTTTCCTGCCTCTTTTTAACCAGCTGCCATCTCTATCTGTAATTGAATGATTCATTCTTTGAGTTAGGGACCACGCTGTGACTTGTTTACAACATTCTGCATCGCTCCTACTACACAGGCGGACCTCCATCCAAGAATAAGGGCACTATACACTCTAGCAAACCCACAGTAATGTAATCCTATAAAGATGATATATGTGTACATTGTCCAGTGTATAAGTGCTTGGGACTGCACTAGTAAAATGACCATTTGTAATCTTTAGATATTTGCTATTTTCAGTTTAATATCCTTTGAACGATATCAACTGGGGACACATAAGAGGGAACAAGGATATTTCCTCAAGAGCCAAGTCCAGGCATTCAGTGTATCAGGAGGTTTACGATCACTGGAACATTTGTGTGTCCCTCAAGAGGGCTGTGAAAGCTACTGACACATGAATGTTGTTTACAGTTGTGGTAAAGGCTACGAGCACTCTCCCTGTGCCAATCTCACTACTGGGTGGAGGATCGGAGAAGCCACGTCCAGGTGGTAACTACTGAACCCAGAAAATGTGCCCAGGTCCTGTGCTGCATAATTCTCACTTTTCAACAACTTTCCTATTTATGTCTCGTTATGGGATAAGCCGTACTTTGTCCAAGGGAGAACTGTTTTTAGCATTTAACCATGTGTTTCTTAAACAGACTTCAGAATTCAAGCTGGTAAAACCTGAGATGCTGCATATATGCTCCTTACTGTTCCTTTCCTAAGCATCTCCAATTAATGTGAGTCCCAAGACTTCACAAGAAAGTACATTACACCTTCAGCTTGCTCAGCGTATTGGAGGAGTAGGATTGCCAGCATGTGTTGTTGCTTGCACTCCTTATGATAGCATGCACCTACACTAGTAGAGAATCACGTACCTACACAGAGGATGGCAACATACCAAGTTGTAAAGATGATGATTATGTCTGAGAGAACATCCTTGAGAAGATTAGTTTATCAAAAATTAAAAGCACCAGTGTCCCATGTACTGCTTCAGGCATTCCTAGATCTGCAATATCACATTCACTCTCAAATCTTCTGTAAAAAGGAGTTACTATATCCACTTCTGAATAAAGAAGAATATTTTTCATTAAAAGCAACAGATTTTTATGAATCCTGCTAGTACAGCACAAATTATCTTGGTTCCCATACTTTATGTATCTGAAACATAACCTAAATTTCACCTTTAAATGGTATAAGCTTAGCATTCTCTAAAAGCTTTATTTCTGGCTTAGTATCATACTGGTGATAGCTGGTAAATTCTGAACTACAGCATTCTTTGTTATTCCCACATTTTGCAGCTGGAAGCTTTCACAGATAAAAATAAACACATATCCACTGATGCCTGTAGTTTACAGAAGTTCAAAATCCGAACGGCAAACACAGAATCATTCTTCCAAACTCAGATGTAGGAACAGGGACTCAAGTCCCAGTCTCACATTTACAGATGAGTAGCCAAGTTCCCAGCTTCACTATCATTCCATCTCTCTCTCTCTGATGAGTGTTTTAAGTATGTCATACAAAGTAAATTCAAAGCTATCTTTTCCACAATCAATTTGAAGACTTGCACTGGATGAGGCAGAAGAGAAAATCTGAACTCAAGATCCCATTATCTCTGTGAGTAGCCCAACTGCTAAAAAGGTATAAAAAGCAAAGTCATCAGGATCATTCTAAGAACACCTCTGATCTCACATAAGCTCATCTCTTCAGTCTCAGTTCTTTGTTTCTAGCAAAAATTCCTGAACACATTTTCTCTGATCTGCTAAAAATTCTGGAAAATGTAATTTTCAGTTAAATCTACAGTAATGAGAAGGAAAAAAGAATCTCATAAGGGAAGCTGGCATTTAGTTATCAAGTTCTACTATTCACACTGCCCTATGGCTTCCTGCTGGGAGGACTTCTGATGAAGACAGTGGACAAATCCTTTGCCCTGAACTCTGAAGGCAAAAAGTTCCAGAAGAGAACCGATGAAGAAACTCTGAATATTTATGCAATACCCTGATCAATGTAACCAGTGACAGTCATAGTCAGAAGATAAATACCAATACAAAATTCTTGGAAAAAATTAATTGACCGTATCTGATAGCTGAATTACATGAAGAATAATACTATTCAGACTTTTTTTAATACTTCAAGCATATAAAGGTCAGTAAGTGTCCTAAATTGAGGTATAAGTGTGCTCTAAGTTGAACACGCCTGAGAGGATAAAGCAAACGAAATATGCTGGGAAGGGGAGAGTATTGGGAATTTTCCTTTGGCTGTTGATGGCAGATTTGGCACAAATGTTTTTATCTTGGTGTAACCTTATCCTTAGAAACTGCTATTGACAACAATTGAGAAAAAATACATTGCAGAGTGTCTTTTCCTGTAAAAGAAGAACACTCAAGAAGATTTGCTTTTAAATAATGTAAAAGTCTAGAGACAAATTAACATCCTGGAATGTTCATGGTTATCAGGATGTCGCTACTGCTGCATCAAAGTGTAATGGACTACTAACAGTTGAAAAAAGAGAGAACATTAGCTAAGTTCCTTCTGTAGATGTATAATGCACGGATTTTGGATGTATACGCTTCATGAAACATCAAAATGTCAACAATCTTCTTTGCCCATATGCTAATCCTTTCAGACTTGTTACGGGAGCTCCAACCATGAAAGAAAGCATTAATTTCTTCCACTGGTGCAGAGAAATAACAATTTTTCAAGTTCCTTTTACAGCTATGGCTTCAGTCACTTCCAATGAGACTGGATTTTTCAAAATATTGAAGATTTCCTAAGAGCTGTATGTAACAGTCATTAACAAACTGGGCTCCGAGTAGGACAAATATGAATGTATTTAATCTTAATCCTTTCTAATCAAACTCTCTGCTCAGCGCATTCCAGCACTCTTTATTAAGAAAACATAGGGTTTCAAGTGATTCCGTAAGTAGCATAGAATTATGAGAAGGATGAGTTATTATTACCGCTCTGGTAATTTCCTTTCCTATATTTAGCAGACTACCCCTTCATTTTCCCACAAACTTAATTTTAACATTTATAGCAACCAATGAATGTGTTGTCTCTCTAAAGTGAAAATTGATTCAATTTTATTATACTTTATGTAAATTTAATTATCTGTTCTCTGAATTACACGATTACTTATCATAGAAACAGCTCATTTTTAATCTAGAAGCAGGAGAAGTAGAGTACTGTAACTGTGCATAACTGTGAAACCATTTCCTAGATATATTTACAACACCTCATCAAGCTTGATGGCTTGAAAAATGATCTAAATATCCTCTAAGTTTGCTTGTCTAAAGTTAATTTCCTATGCCTGTGCTTAGGTACCTGACTGGAAGCACTTGATTTCCTAACTGGCAAAGTATGTGGCTCAAGATGTTTTGCTTAGGAAAATTCAGAACCTTCTAAGAGCATCCAAAACACACAGTATGTGCAGACTGCTGAAAATGCGTCCCGAGAGATATTAGCACATGGTGACATTCACTTCAGTGGATTGTCAAATGAAGAATTCGGTGTAGACAATACCCCAACCACAAACAACTTCAAATCTGACAAATACGTCTTTTTGTTTAAACAGCATCAAGTATTTGCTAAGGGACTAAACAGAACGCCATTAAACAATCATTACTGAATCATTATGTGATTCTAGGATTCAGTGCAAGTTTCATTCCGTTGCTTTGAGCTTCTGTTTATTGTTTATGAAAATCATATCATCATTACACATCGGTGAAGTATGTGTGGTTTAATCAGAACTGACAGAAACTGAAAAAGTTGGGGAATTTAAAAGGCTTGAAGAAACTAAGGAAACTATTTTAGCTCGATGAGAGAGTTCAGGATTTTTCTGTGCATATAAATACTGTAGATAATCTTATTCTAAATGATGGGGCTGTAAGCCATTCCATTTAAAAGGAAAGTCCTAAGTGATGCAGATCCTGTTGACAGGAAACGCTTCCAGATATTCAAGCTACACTTTCTGTTCTGAACATCTCACGGTTTGCTGAGAGTGGCATCTTGGCCGTAGAAAGGTTCTGCGGTCCTTTCCGTTTGTGTGTTTGGGAGCACCACATCTCACCACATGTTGGCATTGTGTGAAGCAGTCACACATCAGCTTTCTGGAAAAACTGTTTTCTTTACGATGCTCTAATTATTAAGATATTCAATTACTTTGTTTAATAGAGATAAATTCAATTACCTTGTTTAGAAATGCTAAATCAGCATCACATATAAAATCTGCACCAAACCTCACAGAGAAGCACCGATGATAACAAGACGATAAAAACTCCCACAGGTCTCCTGGAGACGGGAGTTGGGTAAAGGAGCAAGACCTGGACCAAGGCCAAGGGCCAGAAAACCAGACTGCATTAAGGCCACACCTCATGGAAAACTTTTACGAACACATACTTTTGAAGTATAACAGTGATCTTAATGTTATCTTTTATCCTCTGCCCTTGGTTCAGCTACCCTTGCACATGAGGTTTTGTTGTGCTGGGAAGCCAGCGAGTGCTTACTGCAGGGAAAGGGGCCATGCCCTGTGTCTCTGTGCCAATGCCCTTCAGCTTGGCCACCATGCTCCTGGCTGCCGTAGTTGCCCATTGTCATACCTCTCAGGGAGATGAGGCAACCAGCTTCCTGGTGGGCAGCACTGCATATTAACCAAAGATGACATGTGGTATGATCTGCTATTACATCTGTGGATAAATTCAACCAGAAAAATATTTACTGGTCATTTGAACTGCGTATATCCTGTGTGACATGTCCACTCTACCAGCAGATGTAACAGCAACTTTCTGGTGCATCAGCTGTCCCTTTGCTTCCTTAGCCCAGTCTCTGCGGAGGTCTTCCCTGCAGACCAACTGCTTGAAACTTAAAAAACAGAAGTTATGTTTGGAACTGCTGTTAGATCCTTTTAAAGCTTTCTGATTTTTTTCCCTTGAGGGAACTAAAATAATACATTCCTCCTTTGCATCAGTATATATATGGATAATAATCTTCTAGGCGTGCTCATGGGAAAGATACCTACCACCTTCCACCTGTGCAGACCACAGTGCAAAGCAGGTGAGAAATAGCTGTGCAGGCTGTCAGCACTGCAGCTGTCTGAGATGGCTGGGAAAGGAGGATATCAGCTAGGAACTTCTACACTGTGGATGCAGAAGCTACTTGCATCTGTTTTATGGGGAAGGCAATGACAGAAGTAATAGCTGAGACAGCAGAGACTGTCACTTGAGTTGCATAAAAAGTAAGTACAATACATTATAATTCAGAGAGAACAGGAATTTAGTTCGCTGCTGGAAAGATAGGAATGAGCAAAGTCACAACACTACGTTCAAAGAACAGCATGATATTCAAAGACAAAAGTTAGAAATGGTAATTTTTTTTCATGACGTTACTGATCCTGCTTTCATTCCAGAGCTGTACTAATGTTATTAGCAGTAAATTATATCATATGTTTTTCAGCCTACTTGTGACTGTAAGCAACTCTAGCAATGAGATCTCCATTACTTTCTTTTTCTGACTGCTCCACAGGATCTATCAGCTCTCACAGCTGGAAAATATTTCCCTCTGTCAGTCTTCAATTTTCTTCCCTTGCTTTAACCACCATTCTATTACTCCCTATTACACTCTTCTCCTCTTCAGAAGACCTCATATAAACCGCTCTCAAGTACTGCTTATTCTACCAGAGATCACACAGATTAGTGTGCTTACTGCTGTTGGCCAGGATCCTACCAGTTCTTACTGGGCATGGCTTACCACAAAGATTGACTGCGCTCGTCACCGAAGCACTAGTGCACAGGCTGATTTTATACTGGGATATCCATTTGGTGAAGAGTAAGATTATGTTTTTAAAACCAAAAATTTGCACAACGCTTACTCTGCTGTGGAGAGCATCAGAAGTAAAGCATACTTTTGTATTTTCGTAACGCTGTGCAAATTTACAGCACTATGGGTATCCTTTTAACCCCACTAGTACAGTAAGGTTTATTTGATACATAAACTAATTCTAACACTGCCATTATAAGTTTTATAAACATTACACCACTACCAACGTATTCATACTGGCACACTACTGGGATTGTCCCACTTCATTTGCAGTTCAAATGGCACATTTTACTCCAAACTGGCATGACAAAAATCAGATCTTTTCCAATGCACTTCTTTTAGGAGCCAGGTTATAAATCTGTCACCATCCTTCTACTTTTGTGAAATAACCACCTACTTTCAACCCCTGCCCTGGAAGAGCTTATTCTCGATTTCTACAATGATTTTGTAGTAACTTTGACTAAGTTTGGTTGTCAGCAAAACTCTGCTGGTTTTGGAGACAGTGACAAGTCTGAACACAGAGTAGAAAAAGTCTTCTGAAATAAAGCGCTGTGTACTTTTAGGAGTGGGAACAAAGCGGACTAACAAAAGGGATGTCAGCTTGACAAATCAATATATATACATATACATGCACATTTGTTTTGCTCAAAGCTCATATTAAGTCTCAGCCACCTTCTGTGCTCTATCCACGCACTCAGTTCCTGAAGACAAGCCTTTTAACCTGTCAGATAACACCTATTTGTCAGCGACTCCTGAGCCCTATTAAATGGCAAAGCCTATTTTAGGCACGCAGCTGATTGTTTGCTGTATTCTTCAAATTCTGGAAAACGTAATGATTAGAACTGCTTGCCCACACTTTGCCTGCATGAAGCTCAGCTCTTGCCTGAGCTTTTGCAATCCTATGGAAAATACAGCAATCAAGAAACAGATACATATGGATACGCAATATTCACCAAAAATTATATTCCCATAACCTTCGAGAAGTCAGGCAAGTAATTTTTTATCTTTCTATGCACCAATCTTTCAATCTTTTTAACCAAGACTGTTTCTCCTTTAGGAATACACAGCTGCATGTTCCTGATGGTTTGTGCTCCTAGAAACGAAGGCAGCATCAACCTAAGCATGCCACAAGTGCAGAGAAATAAAAGGCATGGATTTCACTTTTTCATTCTTCATCTGTTCAAACAGTAAGGTAACATTAAGGTAATTTCTAAATCTTTTTCTATACTACCAGTGTATTGCCAGCACTTCCAGATCCATCATAATATCGTGTGGGTGTGCACATGTGTTTAATTTCAATGACAGGCTTATTCTATTTGTAAAATAATTTCAAAACAGAGAGAAGAAACCAATTAAAAATAATAGGAAACGTCACACATCAAAAATAGCTCAAACAAACAAAACAACATCAGATAAAGGACTGTACAGAAACACGGCATTTGAGGCAGATGCTCAAACAAACTGATGGGATCTGCCACTTTCTGAAGGTCAAATAAGCCTCTGTTTTGGCAGACCAACAATGGGATGACTGCCAGAGTCTAGATCACTCCATCACAGACTGTCTATGTCCTGTCCAGGTCATTATGATGAAGGATTGACGGAATCCAAGCTGATTTTAGAAACCAGATCAGAATACAGGCAATTACTAGGACATGGTGTATGAGACTCGAGACCCAAACAAGTACTAAATATATTAATATTTGCAAACACCATGCAGGCAGTGAAACACGTCTGTAGTACACTCCTGAAAAAAAAATAAAGATAAGCCAAAAAGACCTCACTGTTATTTCACAAAGGTGATACCTTCTTCACTATCTAAAATCTCTAAAAAGAGAATCAGGTGCAGAATACAGCACAAATTCACGTAAACTGCCACTGGGAAGGAAAAAAGAAACATTCAAGGCAAGAAATGACATAAAATATCACAACTACAAATCCTAAGCGAGAACAGAGCAAGCTGTTTTCAGCTTCTTGCTGCAGATTGGAGATCCAGAACAGTAACATCTCACTAACCCTGTCAGGAAGCATCTGTATAGCAGCATCACTACCCTTATCAACCAGAAGATATAACTGCTGCCACAGCTGGAATTTAAATGTCCAAATCAATGAGGAAACACAGATAAATAGGGCAAGAAAGACATCTGATAGATGACAGTCAAAGCTTGACCTTTAAAGCATTTGAAAAAACTACTGATATTTTTTAAAGGTCCCGAAGATTCTAAGCTATGATTTCTGTATTGCATGAAACAAGCAGCGTGAAAGATTTGAGCCCACTCATGAAGACCACAAGAATAGCAAACCAAGCCACTGAGACCCATAGGAATTGCTAGCTAAGACAGTGGCTTTTAACCTGCTGTCTGTCTACGAAGCCCTGAAAGATCAGATTCCTATGCAGTATCTCTTGGAAAGTCCCTAGGAAAGAAGACCACTTAGTGCAATCTAATTATGGAAAGTGCAGAAGGGTACATATATGGCAGGAGGCATCGGCGGGGCAGGGTGCAGTGCATGGAAGAGAGAAGAAAACAAAGGCTGATGGTGGGAGTCAGCATTGAATATGCTGCACAGGCACAGAATAGAAGGGCCTCCTGGGGATCTAGAGAAGCGCTGGCACAGTTTGCAATCAATCCATCAACAAATAAATACAACGCGTTTGGATCAGAAATCTTGCTTGGTAGAGGGGAAGGAAGACCACTCGCTGAAAACTGAAGGCCTAAGCAGGTTTATCTTAAAATACCCTGGGCTCCATCAGACACTTCCAAAAACAACCCAGAGAAAAATATTCCAAAAGAAGTCTTTCAGCAGAAAAAAAACCTGTCTTTCAATATACATAATATAGGACTTGCCTAAATTCCTTTTGTGAGGCTTATAAAACATCTCACTAACAATTCCCTTGTCTCCTATACTCCATAAAAATTCCATTACTATTCCTATTTTCTTGTCTTAAGGAAATAAATAATAAATTCACTGTCTACAATGTTTATGGGTTTTCAAGGTCGCCGGTCACCTGACATTTTCATGCAAAGTGTAAGCCCCAGCAGAGTCATTCCTGGGGAGCTGTAGGGCAGCTGAGCTAGTGGTACTGACCCTACGCCATCTGCACCTATATTGGCTCAGGGTTTATCCTAAAAATGTTCCCTCTCACCAAACAGCCCCAGTCAAGCAGTGCCTGCACCTTGTACTCTTGTAGTCTCAGCCTGCAGGCAAGGGAGGGAGGGCTGCAACAAAGCTGCGGTAATTCTATTTTGCATATGCAGAATAGAAAGAACGAAAAGGAAGATAAGGCCTGGCAAAAAGCATAGCAGGTAGTAAAGGCAACCAATACATAGGATGTGCCAGATGAGGAAAAGGGAGAGGAGAGGCAAACAAAAAGAATCATGATGAAGGGGAGGGGAGGGGAGGGCGGGGAAGGGAAGGGGAGGGCAGGGGAGGGCGGAGAAGGGGAGGGAAGGGCACCCCAGCAGGAGTGAACACTCAGCCACTATTGGCTCTGCTCCCCTCCCCAGCAGCCTCCCTGCCCTCAGGCTAATGGACGCTCCCCATGAAATGTGCAAGGGCAGGGTGATCAGGGTGAGCTGATGTGTTTTCTGTCAGAGTCACCAGCCCAAAGAAACAGGGATAACTGAAAAGGGGTATGGGCTCCAGGGAATAAGATTTTAAATACTTTTTCAAAGAGGCGAGAATTCTCGGCTCAGATATTTCTTTAGCATTCTGCTTCACAGAGAAGCACAGGTAGCAGTGGCAGTGGTACACTCAGCATTATGTGAATGGAATAAAAATATAGAGCTGTCAGTGACAACCTGAAGACAAAAGAAAGGGAACATAAAGCCTTGGCACAGAAACAATTGATTTAGCTACCACTATTCTGAGCATCTTTTCATTTGTAATGGCATTTTTTTTAGGGATTACAATTAGCTTCAGAATTGTTCCCATCAGTTCCAGTATAAAAAGAAATCTATTGAGATTTGCAAGTAAAAACTAATTAAAAGTTGAATAAAATGACTAAGAGATCAAAGTGTCCATTCCCCAACTTCATGCTAAGATCTATATACATGTAATTTTTCATACAAACAATATGTTACTTTATGTTCTCTTCAATAAAAATGGTGCTGAAGAATAAGATGTTCCCATTACCCTTTAGTAACAGATTTATTCAAAGTGAATCAGAGCTTAAAACAAGTCAAACACAAAAAGATTATTATGCCCATTGACATTGCCAGGGTAATATCTCTGTTCAGTTTGATGAGCTACTATATCAAGAGTTCAAGCAATACTTTTTGTTAAGCCCCTATTCTAAAATGTATGTCAATTTAAGGGATCGTTTTTGCATATTAAAGCCCAACAAAAAGCAGTGGAGTTTAAAACCAGTACAATTCTTTCACTTTCAACATGGGTTGGGTGTTTTCCTGACTGGGGCTGCTTTCCTGAAGGGGGATTACACGCTCAGGTTTTGCAGACGCTCCGGCACATGTTATCATTGTTTTGCTAAGTGCACTGTGAAAAATTAAGATTTACTCACCATAAATACATCTTTCTGCAGAGCTATATCATACTGTGATTTCTCAATGTAATAATAAAAAGATATGTAAAAATCCATTACAAATCATACACCATCATTTCTGACCACATTTCTAGAGCCTGGAACTCGATATTAAGTTCCTAAATGGACCTGCAACTGACCAGGTCACCACTGTAATGAACTCCCACTTGCTGACTGCAAGTCTGGTAATTTCCACGAAAGAATCCATTCATTATTTCAGTCTACTTCAAAAATAATTATGTACCATTTCTTCCCATAGAACTCATAAAAGTAAACATTCCTAACACAGAATATTACAAGACAAGACAATACCAATCTCAGAATAATAGCAGTTTGATATGGAAAGGCCATGGAAGATCATCCAGCATTCTGACAGAAAGATAAATCCTAGTTTGAAATTCCCAGATTTGTGGGTTACCATCCCTTCTTTGGAAGATACTACCCGGTGTGTGCTCATACAGACTTTAAAATAGATGTATTAAAGTGCATCGAAGTCCTGAATTAAAGGAGCTTGCAATCCACACATAGAGGTACAGACAGATACCAGTGACAGATACTGGGGTGACTTAGAAAAACTTCACTTAGAAAAACTTTATTTCCTTAATTGCACATTTCTGCCCAAATTTACACTAACATTTAGACTTCTCAATGATTTACAGGTTCTTTACAATTCATTTGCAGAGTTTTAGTCTTTTCTAGTGTTCTATAAAAAAAAACAACTAATTTGTGAATTGATACATGGTAGAGTAGTTCACATTCATAGCAGTATAGGTATGGATTTGACTTACTGACTCTTCATGAAATTTCAGCTCAACAAACATAAAAAAAGCCATCAAGGATTTTAATTACAGCCATAGTTGATAATCTTGGCCAGTCCTATTTCTTTATATTGCTAGTTTAGTTTGTAAAGAATCCACCCCACCCGGCAATTTCCTAGATCCCCGCATCATTTATAATAGCCCTACCTCATTCTAATTTTTTCTTCCCCTTCCAATTCAAATCAGTACTCTGAAAAACCTCGGGATACCCTACAGAGTGAAATGCTCTGTACCTGACAAAAGATCAAGGATGGAGAAGGAAATTTTAGGTGGTGGGTTCAGCACTCAGATTTTTGGCAGATGTGACACATTGCACATATCTGCACTCCTATTTCTACCACCTCCAGTCTTCTAAACAATTAATTTAAGCAAACTGTCCAAGCCCATGAAATAGCACGGAGATAGACACAGCAGTCAACCTACCCACAGGACAGTATGATTAGCACTTAGAATGCAACACGGTGAATCTGTATCATTAATTTAATGACATTTTATGTGCTAATTTTAAATGTAACAGCTGCTTTTACCTAGTTCTAGCCACGGGATTTTGCTAAAGATAGCCCTTGACATTACAGTCTAAATTCAGTAAGATTATACAGAAACAGAAGCGCTCATACTAGCTCCATAGTAAACAGTTAGAATGTGCTTTCTTTTTTACTTCTTTATCAACGGGTGGATGTCAAGAAAAAAATGGTGGTACCAACAGTGGCACAAAAGCCAAATAAACATGAAACCAAACTGTCCAAATAATAAAGCGTCCTACAGAGCCACGTTCACAGTTCAAATCCACATTTTTCCCTGAGAAAGGACTAGATAGGTAATTCCATTTATGAGACACCGCACTTAAAATTGAAGCGATAAAGTCCCAGGGTGAAAATACTTCACTGCTTTAGCTGGCCTCCAAAATGTCCCCAGAACAACACATCACTTGACCTGTCACCAAGGTCTTATGAAACAACAATTTCTCTCTTCCTTCCTTTCTTCAATACTGTGCAGGGAAAGTAGTTTGATTTCTATACGAGGTATTTTTAAACTGGAGTTTATCAACAGTTTTTCAAGGAATTGATCATGAACTTAGCAAGGGAAAGCTGCCTGGGATATGCTAACCCCTGGGTGGACATTACACAAAGTGCAGCCTCTGGCCACTTCCAGCTCTGGCGATGCAAGTACACTTACTCCAGTTTCTATCCACAACATGATGGCTGTCCCCATCTGTGCTTTGATCATCATTAAGCATTTTCCTGCTGTCAGGTAGGAACAGTCGGTGAAGGAGAAACGATCCTGCAGCAATTACAGGTGTCCTCCCAGAAGGGCTCTGAGCAGGAGAGGGATCTTGAACTACACTGAAAGAGAAGACCCTATGTAGAAGGAAGCACGGCTTCACAGTAACTCACGGTGCAACTGGATTGCAGTATTTTGTGCCATTTGAATGTTTAATATATTAATTTTAATGTATACAACCACGTAAGCCCAAGCAAAAGATCAAGTTTATGGCTTACTGGGACTAGAAATGCAATTGTAATCCAGAAGCACTGTGTTTCCTCCTACGACAAGTGATGTTACCCTCCCCCATGGGCACATTTTCTGTTACATCTATCTGAAGTATTCAGTAAAAAGGGCAGAAATTCTCAAGGCTGCAGGGACGAACTGACACTCTGCAGGTGATTTCTGTTGCTTGAGAATGTTTTTAGGAAAAAAAAATGGTATTTTAAATCTTCCCTTTTGCAGCTACCAGAGATAACTCTATCTCTGACTCCCCTCTAGTCTCTTCAAATATACTCATTAGCCTGCCTTCACTTCTGACATCTAGTTATCACCTCTCCCCACGATCAAGAACATGAAGGAGGAAAGGTGGCTGTCTCAGTTCCCTGGGCTGGCTTTTGAAGGCAGCTCCCCAGTTAATCACACTAACTACTATTCACACTACACCAATACAGTCATAAAATCACATTTTAGTAACTCAATGTAAGACAGCTTTCAAAAAAGTGATAATATTACATCTGTATTATTAGATCCGTCTTTAACAGGACCAGCTAGGTCTGCTGTATTTCTCTACTTCTCATCTCCAACAATTGTCTCAGGAAGGAGCACCCACGAGTCTAGCCTGACTGCAGACACAGTGAGCTGTGTGTGTGTGTCAGTGTACAAGCTGGCTGCTAATTTATGCAGTTGGCAGTTAGCAACACACACCTCTGACAGCAAAATGGAGCCCTGCCCAGAGAGGCTGTGACAGTATCACAGTGAGCACTGTGTTAGGTGCCGCCTGAGCAAGTTGGTCTGCACTCAGGGAAGACCCGAGCCCTGCTGTACTTCTGAGCAACCGGCACCAAGAGTTTGAGAAGTAGCAAGAGGAGGAGGAACAGGACTTAATTGTCATCAGATGAGAAGTGCTCATGCTTCAGACCATCCAAGGCAAGGCTCTGTCCTTGCCCTAGAGTACTATGCAGAAGGGAACCTGGTGGAAGTTGACCCGTGGCATTAGTCAACCCGCTAATTTCTGTAGCAGCATTTTACAAAGTCATTAAGTTTAAGCTTCCACTTGCTTTAACTGTGGGGTACAACTAAATGTTTCCACGGTTAACTGAGAAAGCAGTCTGAAGTTTATTTGTAATAATAATAATAAAAGACCAACACAGAAAGCCTACAGCTATCCACAGAGTTGCGGCCTCTTCCTTCTTCTGCTTCCCCTCCTCCTTCTCCTGCAGTTTCAACAATTTAAACCCTACCCCTCCCCCCTGCAATTTCTGTAACCACAGATTCAGCTTTTTTCAGGTGTTGTAAGGTTTCAGAAAGCACACTGTACAGACATCAGTCACCTTCTCTGTCCCCTGGCTGCAGGGCACGGGGATACCCGATTTTATCCCCCACCAGAGAGGTGGCTGTGCTCTAGTCTCGCTCCCAAGCCATATGGATGGGTTGTAAACAGGCACGTTCCCAAAGGCTGCCCCATTCCTTCAGCTTCAGATAACAATAGATCTTCAAATTAAAGCAAGGAAGGCATATTACAGAATAAAATGGGCAGGAAGTGATACAAAGAGATTATCACTTTTTTAATGAAAAAAATTTAGTCATTCAAGATTGCCTCCTGTGAAGCAAAAATAAATTAAATTTCCAGAACGCTCTTTCGAGCTGTAGGCTCCAGCTTATGCTCAAGTCACTGTTTCTGAGGGCTCAGAGGTTGCTGAGCCAAGGTTAATGCAGCTCCAAGAGGAAGGAGCGTGATCACGAAGATGTGCAGTTCTTTTTATTCCGAGCTTCTGCACTGCAGAAGCAGTGGCCTGTGCTGTTGTGCGGAGCCTATGAGGCCTCCAGATTGGGTGTTGCACAGCCAGCAGCATCCGCAGTTAGAAATACATGTTCTTACGGTTCCTTCTTTGCTGTTTCTGGCACCAGTGTGCATATATGGGTGACCTCCAGCTCCCTGGACTGAGGGTTTTGCCTCTGCAGAGACCTGGGCCATCATTCCCTTTGTCTCTGGCCTGCTCTGCCCATGGACAGGAAGGTTCAGCAGCACATCTCCTTCAGTCAGTAAACGAAGATTTTCTTGGAACTGAAAACTATGACAGAAATGCATTACTTGCCTGAGAGGAAACTCCAGCAGACTTAGGACTTTTAAGGGGTAGAGAGAGGTTCTCTGTAGGAAAGCAAAGGAACCATTCAGAGGCTCTGGTACAGCTGTGGAATTTGCAGTGATCAGTAGATTTTAATAAAAACTCCCTGTAGCTAGAAATTGCAATCTGCTCACAGGCAATACAGACCTCCATGGGAGCTCTCACTGATGTCATGCACAACTTGGCGCTACAGAAGCAAACAGCATGTGTACAACCTGAACCTCGTGAAGCAGCAGCTGAGCTCTGACTTTCCCATTCTGAATCCAACCAGTATGAAACGCAGCATCCGGCCACTTCTAGCACAATTTGATGCCTATGGTTTTTTTTATTCATGGGTGAAGAGGTCGCTTCGCTTTGTTCCTGTGGCTACGATAAACTAATGGAGGCCACTAAGGGCAGTGGAGACGAGGGGTCTGCATGGGCAGGGTTGGTGACGTGGGTGGTACTGCATCACTCCAAAGGCCATGAGGCAGTATGGCTCTCTTCTCACCTGGTCCCCTTCCCTCCAAGGCCCAACAGCATCGCAGACTTGTCAGTAATGGCCCAGCTCCCAGTCCTGGTTCTGCAGGGTACCTCATTCCCACCAGGCCTGGGCTGCCTTGCCTCTGGCATGACGAGATACATTGCCTCTCATCCATGCCCAACACTTTTGTTCCCTACTCTGACAAATGTCTGGCAGAGATAAGCACTCAGATAACAGCCAGTTGGCATGAGCCCAACTCGGATAAACTGGAAATGCTGGCCAGCACAAAGAGGCATTGGGAAGGATATCTGAACATCTGTTCCCTATTGCACATCCACCCAAATTGCCATGGATCTTGAAACATTATTAGGCCTCCCTTTGGTCCAAGATTACCCCGACGAACAGATGTGTCAGTGACCTTCAAAGGCAGAAGGGTTCAGTTGTGTGGGACTATTGACCATCTTCTCAAGAAAAGATGCTAATAACTGAGCAGAAGAGGAGCCAATCTTGCAAGAAATAGGTCAGTCAGAATGATAATAGGATGCTAAAACTAGCAACAGAGAACTGCCAGAGAGAATAAGTGAATATTTATGTAGCACAAAAATCAGATTTGGAAAACAAATTGAAATTCCTGAAGATGGGAAAAGAAGAAATTGTGTCTGCATCAGAACTACAAACCTGAGTGGTAGACAGTAGATGCCAGAACAATTCATGGGAAAAAATCAAGCTGATAATAAAAAATATTAGGATGGGAAGAAAAGCATGATTAGATAATAAAAATGCATAATGAAGACTTCTGTTGGAAAGGGCAATTTGGTAAATAGGAACATGAGCCAGAGCAAGTTAAGGACAACATGACATCAAGAGATCCTGTTACTAGTTTATAAACCACTGATAAGGAAGGAAGAGGAAGTAGATGGTGAAGCAAAGAAACCATAAACTATCAATTGTAGGGAACTTCTTTAAGAAGCAAAAGGGTTCAATAAAAACTCTGTCATTAGTAGAATTTTAAAAAAGAAAAAAAAATCAAACATCTCCGCAGTATTTTAGGAAAAAGAATCAGGATTGCCATATGCATCACTAACTTTAATGCAGAAAAAAAATCCACATGGTATTTCTGTTCTATCACTGAGAAAATACTGAATGACATATAGTATGTCATGAGGATGATGATAACAACATGTTTCTATTCCAGCAATAACTTAGAATGATGTTAAACAATGTTAGCAAGTATAGCAGTTCCATATCAGAGGGCCTGGATGACTTGGATTCAACAGCTAGCCAGACAGCACTCTGGATCATTAATATTGACTTTCAGCAATATTTTTGTAAGAACGTCAGTTTTTCATTACTAAACCTTTTTAAAACCAAGATCAATATTTATCTACAGGCTGCCCAAATTTAAATAGGATTAATTCTTTCATTTAGGGAAATGGGAGACTTGTATTACACAAGTCATGCTACAGGATCACAGCAGATGAATTTTTTCTCGTGTTTGAGTGCTATATTAAAGGTAACCTTAACGAACAGTGATAAACAGCAACTTTAACTGGAACTACGTTGTCAGTGCCAGGGAGACACAAGGGAAACAACCCATGAAAAAAAGCTGAAAGCTGCACAGAGGTACCCACGGCTGTTGAATGGCAGAGCTGTGGAAGCTACAGATACACAATGGTGCAGTACAGAAACTGCCAGAGTGCCCAGAACAGACATTTAAGAGCTGAAGGAATTACCCAAAGGCAAGGTATGAGTCCCAGAGCACTGTGCAGCAGCTCAGCCTTGCTGCAGGGTGCCAGGGAGCAGTATGGAAGCACAGCAAGTCCTGCTAAGGGGCAGATGGACAGACGGACAGAAAGGGAAGATGGGCAGAAAGAGGCAATGCTTGAGACTTGGGGTAACCCACCATACTGAGTCCTGCCCAGAGGAACAGACAGGCACTGGTGTCCCCTCTCCAGCCCCAGGGCAGAGAGGCACCAAGTTCACACTGTGGAGATGAACCATTAGATTCATGGGATGGAGAGAAGATGGGCTGAGTCTCTTATGAGGTGCGAAAGGAGTAGATGAGTTGTGTGTAAAAGAGATTTGGCCAGAGTGGTGCCAGAGTGATCACAGCAGAGGTATCAAATATTGGCGCAAAAGGGACATGCATCTCAGTGTAGGAAAGCACAGACTGCTTGATCAGCCAGGAACAGCCCAATGAGCAAATATACTAATGAGTAGTAGAGGAAAAAAGAGAATCACAGGAGACTTTGCAAAAATCCCCAGAAGCTCATATAAAGTTCTAACTAATCATAGGAGAAAATTCATCCTAAAGATGTCCCTTCTTATGGTCAGGACCCTTAAAATCACAAGTCATTCCTGCACTCTCACTGTAGGCAGATATGCAATATGAAACAGGCGCTGTATTTGCTACATGTACCACACTTCCATAACAGACACAGGGCTATGACAGCTGGCTGTGGAATACAAACGGTTGTGTGTGTAATTGTCATGCAATACATGACAATCATAGAATCATAGAAAGGCTTGGGTTGGAAGGGACCTTAAAGATCATCCAGTTCAAACCCCTTGATGTGGTGAAGAACATCTAGACCTAGGAACCCACCAGATCAGGCTGCCCAGGGCCCCATCCAACCTGGCCTTGAACATCTCCAGGGATGGGGCACCCACAGCTTCTCTGGGCAGCCTGTGTTAGTGCCCAGATATCCCTAAGGAACGAATTGTCAGTGTCTTTCCTTATGAACCTGCAAATAAGGGAAAGAGCCACAACAGCAGCCAGAGACAAAGCCTCAAAGAGAGGATGGCTGCAAGAAGCTGGCTTCACCTCTGCAGCAAGGGGAGAAGCACTGGGAACATGAACACCCAGGCAAGGAAGCTCGGGGTTAGCCAAGGGCAGACACAGGTAAGAGAAACTCACTTTCCTTGTCTTCTGAGAACCAACCTGGCCTAAGCAGGGAGCAGGTGGATGCCTGGTCCTGCAGCCTTCAGGGAAACACAAGGCATAGCAGAGGCTCCATGTTCCTCAGTGCTTGGAAATGACTGACTGTGCTAACAGGGTGGCACAAATGGCAGCATGTGCAGCGTGTTCATCTTCTGCTACTAAATTGAACAGCCACTCTTACAACTGTTTCAGGGCACAGCTTATTGAGAGGCCATAGCAAAGCAATTCTGTGTTTCCCCCCTAAGTTTCTCAGCCATTTCAATTTCTAACAGAATCAAGTCATGTGATGGTGTCCGGCCCTGGGCACGCACAGCAAAGTTGCACAGGACAGGCAAGTACAAAGCCTCACATTAAAGCTTGACATGAAACTATTTCTGTTTCAGGGAATTTATTTCTGTAGGTGGTAGGAGTTACCTCGAGCTCGTCAGAATATCATGAAATATTTACTACACCTCTGCTTTTCTTAACTGCAAAAAATAAACAACTCATGTCATCTCCTCAGTATGCACTACTTGCTCGTCGTGCCTTGGAGCTGAAAATGAAAACATGGAGTTTGAAACATGGGCATTACATCCTGGGATATGAGATGGCAGATGAGAGGTACAAAGAGGCAAGAACACAAACTGCATTGCTCACAATGGCGCTCACTGGCATTCCCCAAACATGTACAATTGGTCACTGGGCAGATACCTAATTGCTATGATACAGAATCTTTTTTCCCTCCTTGTTATTCTCCCTCTCCCCCCTCCCCATTCCTATTTTTAGATTTTCATGTGCTCTCTGTTGCAGAATTGAGATGCAAGTGCAAAAGACTGTGTGAGACAACAGGAAAACAGAATAAGCAGCAAAATTCATCTGAAATACACCCAGTAACAGCTTCATTTGCCCATTCCCTTGGGAGATCTGAGCTGTTTCGTGTGCAGAGGCTGTTAAACTGGAAAATTATTTATTGGAAAGTTAACGCATTGTGGTTAGAAGCATTTTGCATGGGCTGGCTATGTATGCAAAGACCTCTGCACGTCAGAAGAAAATCTATGTCCAATGAATCGAACAGCCAGAAGAAACCCTGGCAGCTTTAGTAGGTAACAGTGAAGAGGTTTAACCAAGGCACACCCATGCCTGCCTTGCTCACTACAGCTCTGAGGATGCGCTCAGATGCAAGAAGAGCAAAATGAGGGTAGGAAAAGAAGCACTCAACTGAGTACTCTCTGTAGTACAGGCCATCATGCAGGCCTATGTAAACCAACAGCCCTTTTTCCTCCAGAGGATCTGATCAGAAGGGCCACAATTAAAGCTGAAAGTCAATGTGCTCATTTTAACCTTCAGAATTACCGCTCAATTGAATGAATGCAGGCTCATCTGTAGCAGATCAGAGCAATTACTCCAGCTTTCATTCAAGATGAACACAGCCAATTCATTTTCTATGAGACCAGAAAGGCCAAGAGGCTTCACCAGTCCCCACCTGGCTCAGCAGCACAATGCAGCATGGAAAGGGAATGGCTGCACCACCACATAAGGCTGTGCTTACACCTTTTGTTTGCATATGTATCATCTTGCTAAAGAAAGATAAGGCTGGATTACTTAGAATAACGAGTACAAATAGTCACACATCTGCCTTCAACAGCAGCAGATTTCCTTAAGTTTAACTCTTTCCCATCAACTTGATTTCTCCTCTCGCTTTATGCACAAAGCCTCTATTGTAATATGCTGTCCACTCTGAAGGCAGCATAGCAAAATGAAAGAACACAGAAATCTTCTCCTTTTGAAAACCCTCCAGCTATGAAGCTGCCTGCTGCCCACCTCTGGTGATACTACCCGTGTCCTCCCTGCTCTGGTCAGATAGCCATCCCTGCCCAGAGCTCAGCTCAGCAGCACAGTCACATGTTGCAGCACTGCTGCATTGCTGGCCCCATCCCTCAGCCTTGAGAAATGCAAGCCTGGATCAGGATCACAAATCTGTGGTTCACAGCTCTTGCTGGGAAACTGCAGGAAGCAATGAATCTTCTCTCACATCTGACTTTTATAGAAAGTGTTTATGAAGCTGCCAACACAAAACAGATGTTTGGTAAAGTGTAATATTCCCATAACACATTCTGATGGGATTGTCTGTTTTATGTGGAGATACTGTACATACTCTGAAACATGAATGACACACATTTGGTTGGAAACTTCCATGTGGTTTCATAGAAACTCCAGATCAGTACTGGGTTAATGACTCATTTGAGCATTCAGAGTAAATAAAAGAAGTTATGAGTTGGGGGAGGGCGGGATGTTGAATTTCAGTAAAATACATATTGCTGGGAGGTAGTGAAATTGTAACACAAGTAATATATCTCAGTTTGTGTGAACCTGAAACATTACCTTCTTTCTCCACGGAAAGAGTATTTTTAAAGCAAAACGCTCCCAAATAGTCTGAAACAAAAAAAGTAAAGATTTAATTTTGAAAATGCTGAAACAAGACACTGAGATATCTGGGGAAACCATCTTTCTTCTTCAGTCAAAATTATTGGTAATAATCATCCTTGAAAATGCAAACACTTCTGATCCCCATCAAACTCCACTTCTCAGGAAACGCATGACTTCTCAAAAAAGAGTTTTCTCGGCTTCATTCACAACATCTGAGGTAATTATCCCTTTTTCAGCCAATATGAGAGTTGAATGTGTAGCTAACCAAGACAGCAGGAATTACAAGCACTACAAAGCAGCTTGTATAACTCTTAACATTATCCCAGTGAATTATAAATAGTAGTAGAGCATCACTTTCAGTACAATCCCTCCCTGCAAACCTGAGTGAAACAAAGAAATCATGCCTGATACATGAACTACCAGAGAGGAAGGAACAAAACATCTTGCTTTCTACCAACAAATATAAGGTCATATCTTGCAACCCCGTTAATAATCTGACAGTCGGTACAATGACCCAATCAGTGACAATCTGGATGATGTGGCCAAGGGAGAGGCAGTTTTACCTTGTCATCTTCTCTTTTCAGGCAATCTGACCACAATCACTTAAATGCCATAGTTGGCTAACGTGGTATTTTCCAGATGGCTAATTTGAAAGGACTGCCATGAACATGTGCATCTGAGGAACTGTTTTCCATAAATGTTGAGCATCAGTGATGTCCAATGAAATGAACTGGAAGTACTCAGTGCCTTTGTAAAGGTGTAAGAAGAGGCTCATTAATACTTTCATGGAGGGGTTCCTTCGCACCCACCAAGAAAAACATCTACTGACTCTGAAAAGTGCGGAAGCATTACTGTTCCTTAGAAAATGATTTCACTTCCATTCTGTTCACATCATGCTGCAAAGGGAAACTAATAGCTACAATTTTTAAACTAAAAGAAATCACGCTGCGTTTAATAAATATAGTTATAAAACGTACACAGATTTCCTCCTCTCTTCATTTTGTTTGAGCTTATTACAGCTTTGACATTATTTCCATTCATCACTGCAGACACAGTTAGAAACATACACTCTCTATGCTCTGCAGTAGTAAAGGCAAGTCAGATGACACCTTCACATACCGGATTCTGTGACACCTGTGTTGACCCACCTACAACAGGAGAAGATGTCCAGCTGCTGTTCCAGTAATACTTGTAAGATAGTTTGAATGGTGTTTGCATACTCCATCTGTCTGAGGATACTAAGAGGTAAAGGAGATTATTTTCCACCCAGGAACGCATGCATCGAAAAGTTCTGGTTGTAAGGGTACATCATTTACCACTCTCTTTTTTTGTTTCTAACACGGGTTTATCCTCTCTTGAGGATATTGTGTGTTAATAAAATGTATTACGGTGAAAATGATAACTGTCTAATCATAACTTAAGTTTCCAACACTCACAGAAGTTAGAGAGTGCTGAGGTGAGAAAAGCCTCTACAAAGCTAAATTCGCTTTTCTACTGAAATACCTCAGAATCTAACAGAACCATAAAATGATAGCTACACGGGTATTATTTCCAAAGAAAGTAGTTGAGGAATTTCATAACTCAGCACAGTACTTAACTGTACCAAAGTCAGTGAGATGTATGCAAGCGTGAACTTTAGTTCTATGTCCCTAAGTGATACCCTGACTCAGAGGGGAGCTCGAAATTCTGTTTATGAATACTAACTGTAAAATATCACAGCAAAATGATTTTAAAAAATGTTACTTATAAACACTTCTATCTTTCATTATGTAAATATATACTCAGAAATGCCTTGCAAGAATTGTTAAGCTGGCAAGGACGCAATTTCCATTATACCTTATCCTAGACAGATGAATGTTAGTAGTTAAATATCCACATAACATTTATGCAGACAAAAAACAATGAACTTCAAACCTTTGAGAGATGCAGTTTGCATCTGCCATGTTCTATAAAGACAAATGCCAACTGAAGCCACATTTGTTTTTATTGCACCGCAGAATATAAAATACCAGCAATAAGATTCGAAACAGCCTAAGGGATAGATTCAGCAACAAAACCGGGTACCCACTTTGAGATCTCATAATGGCTTTTAGGTCCTAGATTCCCATAACATGCCCCTCACAAACCTTGCTCAACTGGCACCTATCTCTGAAGGCATAACATTCTCCATGGAGACAGCAAGCCGTAACTTCTGTGTTAAGAGAAGTCCTTTAATACCTGAAAGAGGTGCTAATTAAAAACTAGCAGTTTCCTAACGCTTAAACACGGCATGTTTTTATAACATTGTATTTATTAGACAGAACAGAAATTGAAATTATTTTATGAGGAGAGATATGCCTCAAGTTAATCTGTCAAATGCAAACTTATTAATGAAACACGATACGGAATATGGAAGAAGTTTCATCACTGCCATTCCTTTATCACTAGAGCTTCCAGGGATTTACACTAGAAGAAACTCAAAGCCAGTGCACAGTGTCATGGTTTGCAGTTTTTGCAAATGAATTTCCTCTCTGGACGTAAATCTTTGGAGAAGTCTGAATCATTGAAAAATTATGAAGAATCTCATACAGCTCATACAAAAAAAGAAAAAAATAATGAAACCATTGTTTAAAGAGAGGATAGGTGACAGCTTGTTTTTGCATTCACAAAGCCATCATTCTCAAATAGGAGCAAAGAAGAAATCTTAGGATATGCAGCATGTCCTACCCTCCTGAAGCTTTGCAGAGGAGAGAGGTAAGCGTCAAACTCAAGGTGTTTTGAGTAGGTTTTAAAACCCGAATTCACTAAAATTATAGTAAAATTCCTACTGTTCCCTGCAAAAGAAGTTTGCTTCAAGAAAGTGGGAAAAGCCAAAACCACAGAATATTTGCAAGTTAAAATACGACTTGCAGAAACTCCTAATAGCAACTTTTATCAAATTTCAAACTACACGTAAATACTTTTTGCTATGATCTACAGACATCAGTAATTTTTTTTTTCTACTGTATGACCCTGAAAAGTTGCAGGGTATGAATGACTGTAGGCAGATTGGATGCACATACCTAGATGTGAGAGGGAGATTCCTGAGGGCTGACATATACAACACTTGCCATATGCCAAACACTGCATACTTCTGTAAAAGCAGCCCAAGAGAGTTATGAATGTCATAAAGAAAGATTTTCAAGTTCTTTCATTATAGTTTGATTCATTTGTGGCTGATTTTGCCTTTAACAAGTCCTGTATCGCTCGGGATGCTCAGAAACATGCTACAATTAGTATGCGTGTGCATCCTGGTTTGTGTGTTTATGTGTATATCCATCCTTATGTCTGAGCAACAGGTGCACATTCACTGCTTTAATATCCACATAAATATGGTAGACAGATTTTCAACAAAAACAAAATATAGTCATAGTGGTGTGTAAGCATAATACTGCAAAGCCAGGAAAAAGACAAAGGCAGAATGCATAATGAAGAGCTTCTTTTTCCTGCCAGTAATTACATTTGCATGAGAACAATGTCAACCACTCTCATTAATCATCTCTGGCAATGGAGATCGACGGTTCTGTGGTTACATATTCTATCAAATTGAGAGCCCTACTGCAGCATTAGAAATGTTTGTTTTAGCCTATTAGAATATCCTTGAGAAGTCTTCAAGAATTATTAAAACATACGGCTACATCTCTTGCAGTACTTCATAATTTACCAAGCACAGAAGACTGACAGGCAGTAAGGATGCAACTGGCTGCCAGCCTAATCTCCGTAATGACCTGCATTTCACAGTTGTTAACACAGTCATCAGATTCACACTATCAACATCACTCTGAAGAAGCCGAGTGGGAATGACAGCAAAACGCTTTTTTTGAAAAAAAGTCAAAATTTATCCTTTTATAGTAACATTCTCAGTCCCCATTTTAATGTTATTTTTTTTTTCCAACGAGCTCTGCTATTTCTGTTCAGATGGAAGCATTTTCAAGGGGATGAATTTTTTCAGGTTCTTATGGAGCCACTTTCGGAATCAAACTCTACATGATTAACAAAAGGCCACAAAATTCAGATAAAATTATTCATCTCAAAATCAACTTTTGAAAAAATTAACATACGTAAACATATAGCGTGGCTACATTTGTTCATGCTACTGCACAGAAGATCATTAAAACACAGATGTAGGAAGTAAAACTCGTTAAAAATCAGCCTAAGTCAACTATGAAACTGAATGTGACCTTGTTCCAAATCTTTCATCTAAACCTTTGTCGCTTCTTTGTAAGGAGAATTCTTCAGCTGGGTATGCAATAGCAATATAGATTGCTATTAAAGGGTTTGTGTGTTTCTGAGTATCGGGACACAGAGTGAATTTCTCGAGGTTCATTCTTGGAACTGACTTTGCCTTCAAAAGTT
>JANHGO010000049.1:21646399-21723938 GCA_024606505.1 Aquila spilogaster | reverse complement strand
ATGAGACCCAACCCAGCAAGCCAACACCCTGAAAAAGCAAACGGGTATGAAGCATTCCCCCCGGCAATGGGAGACAATAACTCAAAACTAGGTAAAGCTGTGACATATTTAAGAAGCCACACATACAAAGCAGAGGGAAAAAGAGGCTAGATTCAGGAGCATAAATCTCACCTAGCTACACCCCTAATACTAATATAATCCAATCATCAGCAGGGAGCAAGCCATCGTCTGTGAAGAATTCACGGCCCAAACTGTGTCGTCTCTGAGCACGGAAACGCCGTCACCTGGAACACGCAGCTGCAAACCCTGCCGCTCGGTGCGCCAGCTCCTGCCCGCTTCTGGAGGAATCGCGCCGCGGGCGGCCACGCTCCCTACGGCCGGACCGGCGTAGCTCTGCGCATACGCTCTTGGGGCTGCAGCCATTAAGTCACTGGGTTTTTTTCCTTTGTTCTAATTTCATCTGGCTAAGAGATTAGACAGCCCATGGTAAATAATTTCTAGGAAGTCAGTAGGTCACATTGAGGTGACTGCTATGCCGGCAGATCTCTTCGTTCAGTGACTACAGGAAACAAACCCTCTTATGCTTTTATCAGGTGGGGGTCGTTTTCCCCCCCAAATCATACTTGTACATTGTTTGCGGTTGCCAATGTGCAGTAGTGAACAAGATGCCCACTGTGTTAATTCACCTCCTTCCTGGCAGAACGCAACAATAATCTCAGAGGGAACATCTTGCAGATTACCGAGATTCTTAACCAGCAAAGCAAAATGATCTTCCCATTTTCTCCTTTTGCTTGTCCTCACAAAAGCAACAGCCCCAAATACGGGTAACAGTAGCTCATGTATCCTTTCAGAGCTCTGCACGCAATTCTTCTAATTAAAGACTGCAAGGATAATGACCAAGTGGACAAGCAAGCAGTCCTACTGCTTACAGCTATTACTGTAGGCTTATTGCCTTCAGCTATTGACTGTGAGGCAGACAGACAGCTTTTTGCACTTTCCTGCCTATTTTTAACCTGGTGGCATCTCTATCCTGTAACGGAATGATTCATTCTTTGAGTTAGTGACCATGCTGTGTCCCATTTATATCGTTCTGCACTGCTCTTACTATACAGGGGGGGCACCTCTGCCCAAGGCTAGGGGCTCTATGCACTGTAACAAACCAACAGTAATGTAACTCTACCAAGATTACACACCAGACAACGTGTACAGATATGTATGTATTTAAAGTGCTTGGTACTGTGCTAGCAAAATGACCATATGAAATCTTCAGATATTTGCTGTATTCAGTTTAATATCCTTTGAAGGATACCAACTGGGGACACATAAGAGGGAATAAAATGAAAGCCTAAAGATATTTCCTCAACAGTCAAGTCTAGGCATTCAACGGTTTGGGTGGTTTATGGCCGCTGAACCATTTGCGTGACTCTCGAGGTGGCTGTGAAAGCTATTGACACAAGGACGTTGTTTACAGATGTTGTAAAGGCTAAGAGCGCGCTCTCCTTCAAGTCTTCACGATGGGTTAGAGGATGTTTCCTTCACCGCTCCTGCTGCACGTCCAGGCGGTAACTTCTCAACCAGTAAACATGTCCAAACCCTGTGGAGCACCAGGTGGTCCCAGAAGGCGACTAAACACAACCCCGTCCTGTCGGATAGGAAGGGGAAGCCTCTTCCCACCCCACTGGGAACAGCTACTGAACAGCTCAGCGGCTGCCGCTTTGGCCCTCCTACACGGAGAGGAAACGTGAAGATCCTTCACTGTCGTATCTTTTCTCCCCCCCACAACAGCTCGTTCTCAGCTCTATGTCACCCCTCGTACCTGCTTCTCTTCTGCAAAGCCTGCGTTCCTCTGGGAGCAGAGGAAATAATGTGGCACCAAATTTCTAAGTGAGGAATTTCAAACGCAGGGGAATTTTTTAATCTTGAGGAGCTTGGAAGCTGTATTAAATTTTTTCAACAGTAGATGCGAAAGCATTATGAGGGAGAACAGAGAGTTTCCATCTTTCAGTTTTTCATTCTCATTCTTCAGCAGCTTACTTACGTCTTGTGCCAGGATAAGCCATTCTTTGGCCAAGGGAGAACTGGATTTAAGCCTTTTTAGGGTTTGACCGTGTAGCTCCTAAGTAGACTTCAGAACCCAAACAAGTCAAATCTGAGGTGTTCCTCAAATGTTCCCCACTGTGAAGCACCTCCAACTAATGCGCGTCCCAAGACTACACAAGGAAGCACATTGCATCTTCAGCTGGCTACACCTCCAGCTGTCTCGGTGTACGGGAGGAATAAGATCGACTGCATGTGTTGTTGCTTACACCATTTGGGATAGCATGCACCTCAGACTAGTAGAGAATCACATACCTGTACAGAGGCAGAGGATGACAACAAAACAAGTTGTCAAGAGAATGATGAGAGCTAAGAGAAGAACATCCCCAAGGTTATTTTCTCAAAAATTCAAAGCACCAGGGTCAGTTATTACTTCAGGCATTCCTAGATCTGTAATATCCCATTCACAGAAATTTGCCACTCTAACTTTATAATGATGAATATTTTTCACTAAAAGCAACAGATTTTTATGAATCCTGCCAGTACAGCACAAAATACCATAGGTTCTCATACTCCCTACATCTGACATTTATCCTGAATTTTATCTTTAAATGGTATAAAGCTCAGCATTATCTAAAAGCATCAGTTTTGGCACAGTATCACACCAGTGACAGTTGGTAAATTCTGGGCTACAGCATTCTTGGTTATCCCCGCAGCTTGCAGCTGGAGGCTTTCACAGATAAAAATAAACATGTATCCACTGATGTCTATGGTTTACAGAAGCTCTGAAGTAGAGGAGCGCTTACACAGAGTCTCAGTACAACTTTTAGTACCATTCCTGCAGCAAGTTACTCTCTTCTAAACTCAGGCCTTTCTGTTAAATATCTTCCATTGTGTAAGAAAGCTGAAATATTTACTGGAGCAGTGACTTGAACCCTGGTCTTGCATTCATAGATGACTACTACTAGTCCCAGCTACAAACGATTCCCAGTACTACAAACTCCCAGCTACACAATCATTCAGTCTCGCTCAGGTGCTCTGATCAATGTTTTAGGTATGTCATACAAAGTAAAACAGATTAAAGCGATCTCCTCTACAATGAGTTCCAAGCCCTGCACCAGATCAGGCAGAAGATGGAATGTGAACTCAAGATCCCCTGTGTATCCCTGTGAGCAGCCCAGCCACCACGAAGTCATTAGGACCACTCTAGAAAAATGCCCCCGCTCCCACGTAAGCTCATCTCCTCAATTTCAGTTCTTTGTTTCTGGTAAAAATCCATAAACATTTTCTCTGAACTGTTACAAATTCTGGAAAATGTAACTTTCAGGTTGACCTACAGCAATAGGAAGGAAAAAAAAATACCGAGAAGGGAGTTGAAGCTTGGTTATCACACTACCCCACAGCTTCCAGCTGAGAGGACTTCTGTTAAAGACAGTGGACAAATCTTTCTCCCTGAACTCAAAGACCAAATAATTCTGCAAGAGAACTGACTAAATAACTGAATATTTATGCAATACCCCGACCAATGTAACCAGTAACAGTCACAATCAGTAAATAGATACCAACACAACTGAACCTGTAACAGCTATTACAGTTATAACAGCTGTAAATGAATCACAGCAAGAATACTACTACCCAGATCTTTTTTTTTCTTTTAAATAACTAAAGCTTATAAAGTAAGTGGAAGTTCTAAAACTCTGTTAAGTTTTACAACTGAATTATTGAATACACTTGAATCGATAAACCACATTGAAATTTGCTGGGAAGCAGTGAATAGTGGGAATCTTACTTTGGCTGTTGATGGGAGATCTGGCACAAATATTTTTAGCCTGGTGTAACTTTTATCCTTAGTAACTATTATTGACAACAATAATGAAAAAATATCTCAGAGAACGTATTTTTCCTGGGAAAGGATGATGTTTTTAAAAGACTTGCTTTTAAGTAATGCAAAAGTCTAGAGAAAAATTAACATCCTGGAACATTCATGGTTACCACAATGTCACCACAGCTGTGTCAGAGCATAATGGACTATAAACAGTTGAAAAAAAGAGACAAAATTGGCTAAGTTCTTTCAGCAGATGTACAATGTACAGATTTTGAATGTATATGCTTCATGAAACAACAAAATGCCAACAATTTGCTTTGCCCATATGCTAACCCTTTCAGACTTGTTATGGGAACTCCAACCATGAAAGACAGCACTAATTTCTCCTACTGGTGCAGAAGAATAACAATTTTCCGAGTTCCTTTTAGAGCTATGGCTTCAATCACTTCCAATAAGACTTCATTTTTGAAATGGCAATGCTGCTGTTCGAAGCAATGCTTAGAAATATCTAAAATTTCCTAAGAGCTGCATGTAAAGCAGTCATTAATGAACTAGGCTCCAAGTAGGACAAACATCAATGTAATTAATCTTAATCTTTTCTTATCAAACTCTGTGCTCAGTGCTCTCCAGCAGTCTTTATTAAGAAAATACAGGGTTTCAAATACTTCCATAAGTAACATTTGTTGGTGTGTGTGACATAGAAGAATTATGAGAATGAAGAGTTAGAATAGCTCCTTTGGTAATTTTCTTTCCCATATTTAGCAGACGTATCCTCTGGTTTTCTTAAGAAACTTAATTTTAACAGTTATAGCACCCAATGAATAACTCTGTTGTCTCTCTAAAGTGAAAATTTATTCAATTTTATTATACTTTATGTAAATTTAATTATCTTTTTTCTGAATTATATGGTTACTTATTACAGTAGGAGCTCAGTTTTAATCTAGAAGCAAGAAAAGTAGGGTACTGTAATTATGCATAACTGTGGATCCATTTCCTACGGATATTTACAATACCTCAGCAAGCTTGACCATTTGGAAAATGATCTGAATATCCTCCAAGTTTACTTGTCCAAAGTTAATTTCCTAAGTCTGTGCTTAGGCACCTGAATGGAATGCTTGGCTTCCTAAATGGCTAAATACACTGACCTCCTCCCAAAGCTATTTTGCTCAGGAAAATTCAGAACATTCCAAGATCATCTAAAACATGCAGGATCTGCAGAAAGCTGAAAACATGTCTCGAGAGATATTAGCATATGGTGAAATTCACTTCAGTGGATTATCTAATAAAGAAGTAATCCTATTTAAATAATACCCCAACCACAAACTACTTCAAATCTGATAAATATGGGGGTTTTTTTTGTTTATACAGCATTAAGCATTTGTTAAGGGATTAAACTTGAATGCCATAAACCAGAATCATACTGAATCATAATTTTAGGATTCAAAGTGAGTTTCACTCTGTTGTCTTGAGCTGTTGTTTGTTGTTTCTGGAAATAATACAGGCATCACATAAGTGAAATGTGTGAGGCTTAACCAGAGCAGCTAGAAACTGAAGAAGCTGGGACAGTGAAAAAGCTCAAAGAAACTGAGGATGTAAACTGTTTTCCTCTGTGAGACAGTTTGGGATTTTTCCGTACATACAACTTCTGCAGAAAACCTTATTCTAGAGGATGGGGCTATAAAACTTTTCCTTTAAAAGGAAATTCCTAAGTGACACAGATGTCACTGACAGGAAACATTTCCAGATACTCAAGCTACAGTTTTTGTTCTGAATACCCATGGTTTGTTAAGAGTTGCACCCTGGTCCATAGGGAGGTTTCGTTGTCCTCCTTGCGTGTGCGGTTAGGAACACCACATGGCTCTGCTGTACTGCTGCACGCTGGCATTGTGTGAAGGAGCCATATGTAAGCTTTGGGGAAAAAAAAATATTGAAAACTGTTTTCTTTCTTAAGTTCTAATAATTAAGAGATTCAATTACATTGTTTAACATTGGTAAATGCTAAATCAGCATCCCTCAAGAATATTTGAGCAGAGGAACACCATTGTCAAGAAGATGATAAAAGTTCCAACAAGGCTCCTTGAGAAGGAGTTGAGCAGAGGAGTGAGACCTGAGCCAAGGCAGCATCCCAGGGCCAGAAAACCAGATGGCACTAACACCGCACCTCATGGAAGAACACTTTTATGAATAGATACTTACTTTAAAAATACATCAGTGACCTAAATATTACCTTTTATTCTCTACTCTTGGTTCAGCTACCCCTTTCAGATCAGATTTGCTGGGTTGGGAAGACAGCGACAGATTAGGGGAAAAGGGGCCAAGCCACATCCCGTGGCTCCCGGACCATGCCCTCAAGCTAAGCCACATGCTCCTGGCTGCTGTGGCTGCCTGCCACCACGCCTCCTTGGGACAAAAGGCAATTGCCTTCCTGGCAGGCAGCATTTCACTGTATATTAACAAAAGACAACGTGTGGTATGGTCTGCTATTACATTTGTGGTTAAAATGCAACAGGAGAAATATATACTGGTCATCTGAGCTGTGCATATCCTGCATGGCACCTCCACCAGACCAGCAGATCTTAACTGCAACTTGCTTGCGCAACAACTGTTCCTGAGCTTTCTCAGCCCAACCTTGGTGGAGGTTTTCCCTGCAGTCTGACTGCTTGAAAATTAAAAGTAGAAATGATGTTTGAAACTGCTGTTAGATTCTTTTAAAGCTTTCTGATTTTTCCAGTTGGGGGAAATAAAATTATATATTCCCCCTTCCTATCCCTATCCCTATATATATATATATATACACACACACACACACAAATAATGATCTTCTATGAGTATTCATGAGGAAGACAGCTACCACCTTCTACCTGTGCAGACCATAACGCAAAGCAGATCAGGAACACCTGCCCAGGCTGCTGGCACTACAGTTGACAAGGATTGGGGGAAGAGAGGATGTCAACTAGGAACTTCTCGACCGCATGGCAGGGAAAGCAGAAGCTAGTTGCATGGGTGCTGGGGGAAGGCAATGATAAAGGTTAATAGCTGAGACAGTGAGACTGTCACTCAAGTTGCATAAAAACTAAGTAAAGTATGTTAAACTGTTCGGAAAACAGGAGTTTGGTTTGCTTCAGGAAACATAAGAATAAGCAAAGTCACAACGCTATGTTCAAAGACAAGAAGTTAGGAATGATAATTTTTTCATGAGGTTAGCTATCCAGCCTCCATTCCAGTGCTGTACTAATGCTATTTGCAGTAAATTATATCATGTATTTTTCAGCCTACTTGTGTCTGTAAGTGTCTCTAGTGATGACATCTCCATCACTTTCCTTTGGAGACTGCGCCACAGGATGCATCAGATCTCACAGCTGGAAAATAGTTCCCTCCATCAGTCTACAATTTTCTTTCCTTGCTTTAACTGTCATTCTATTACTCCTAATAACATTCTTCCCCTCTTCAGAAGGTCTTATAAAAAAGTCTCTCTCATGTACTGTTCATTCCAGAAATCACACAGATTACTGTGCTTACTGCTTTAGGCTAGGATGCTACCACCACTTCTTACTGGGCATGACTTACCACAAAGACTGGCTGATCTTGTCCCTGAAGCACAGTGTACATGCTGACTGGGATATCCACTTGGTGAAGAATCCATTTGGTTTCTTTAAACCAAAAATTTGCACAAGCGTAACTCTGGTGTGGACAACATTAAGAGTAAAGCATACTTTTGCATCTCAGTAATGTGTTGTATAAATTTACAGCATTATAGTTATCCTTTTTAATCCCACTGACAAGCTTTATTTGATTCATAAAATAATTCTAACATTGCCACTAGGAGCTACATAAACATTATACCAGTACCAGTGTATTTATATTGGCACGCCAGTAGGCTTGCCCCACTTATTTATAGTCCAAATGACGCACATTAGTCCAAATTGGCACAGCTCAGGCTTAGTGAAAAACTGATCTTTCAAAATGCATTTCTTTCAGGAGTCAGGCTATAAACCTGGCACCTTTCTCGTGCCCTTGTGAAATACTCTCTCTACTTTCAGCCCCTACCCTGGAAGAGTTTAGTCTATATGTCCACAAAGACTGTGCCATAACTTATGACTAAGTTCAGCTGTCAGCAAAACTTCACTGTTCTTGGAAGCTGTGACAAGTTTGAACACAGTGCAGAGTAAGACTCTTTTTAAATAAAGTGCTGTGTGCTTTTAGGAGTGGGAACAAAGCACAGGAACAAAAGAGATGTCAAGTTGACAAAACAACATATACATATTTGTTCTACTTAAAGCTCACATAAAGCCTAGGCCACCTTCTGTGCTCCAGACAGCATCTATCCGTGCACCCAGCTCTTTACGGCAAGCCTTTTAACCTGTCAAATACTCTTTATTTGCTAGTGCCTCCCGAGTCCTGTTTAATCTCAAAGCTTATTTAGGGCAAGCAGTTCATTGTCTGCAGTATTCCTCAAATTCTGTAAAATGGTAATTATTAGAACTGCTTGCCCACATCTTTGCCTACATGCAACTTAGCCCATGTCTGAGTCAGCTTTTTGTAATCCTATGGAAAATACAATAAAGAAACAGATACAGATGGATGTGTGACATACATGAAAAATTATACCCCCATAACCTTCAAGAAGGCAGGCAAATGATTTTTAATCTTTCCATGTGCCAATCCCCCAAGCTTTTTATCCAGGTCTCCTTCTCCTTTAGGAATTCACAGCTGCACATTTATAACATCTTCGGCTCTGAAGCGCCTAGAAACAACGACAGCATCAACCAATCACCTACCACAACTGCAGGAAGAATAAACATGGATTTCATTTTTTCATAGTGTAAAAACTCTACTTAAACTTTTTGTCCTAACACTCCAGTAATGGTGAGGCAATTATTAAATCTTTCTCTGTATTACCAGTGTATTGCCAGCACTTTCAGATCCATCATAACACGCTGTGTATGTGCGTGTATGCACATGTGCTTAATTTTAATGATCGGTTTATTCGATTCGTAAAATAATTTCAAAACAGAGAGCAGAAAGTAATTAAAAGTAACAGGAAATCTCACACATTAAAAATAGCTCGAACCAACCTGACACAGTACCAGATAAAGGACTCTGCAGAAACAAGGCATTAAGGCAGAAGCTCAAACAAACCATCCAGACTTGCCATGTTCTGAAGGTCAAGCAAGCCCCAGTTTTGGCACAACAACAGCATGATGAATGCCAGAGTCCAGATCACTCTATCATGGCCAGTCTGTGCCCTGTCCAGGTTTTTATAATGAAGGACTGAGGGAAACCAAGCTGATTCTAGGAGCCAGAATAGAATACAGGCAATTAATAAGACACAGCGTATAAGACTTCAGACCCAAGCAAGTGCTAAATATATTAACATCTGCAGCCAATGAAATACATCTGTAATAAGCTCCTGAAAAAAGAAAGTTAAGCCAAATAGGCCACACCATTATTTCACAAAGACGCTACACTCTTCGTTATCTGAAGTCTCTAAAAGGAAAGCCTGGTGCAGAATACAGTACACATTAATGTAAACTGCCATTGGGAAGGAAGGGAGAAACATTCAAGATAAGAAATGACAGAAAATACTAAAACTGCAATTCCTACACAAGAACAGAGCAAAATCCTTTCAACTACTTGCTGTAGCTTTGAAATCCAGATGACAACAATATCTTATTAACCATGTCAGGAAACATCTGTACAGCCAGCATCCACACCCCTATCAAACAGAAGACACAACTGCAGGCAGAGCTGGAATTTTATTGACCAAATCAACAAGAAAACAGAGGACAGGACCTATATCAATAACTGGGGCAAGATGTCTGATAGATGACAGTAGAGGTTTGATCTTTAAGGTATTTCAAGAAATAACTGGTATTTAAAAAAAATGCCAATGATGCCAAGCTATGATTTCCGTACTGCAGAAAGCAAGCTCTTAGCTGCACAGAAGAGTTGAACATGGTCATTAAGACCGCAAGAACTGCAAAGCAAGCCACTGAGACCTGTAAGAATTGCTGGTTAAGGCAGTGGCTTTTAACCTGATGTCTGTCAAGCCGTGAAAGATCACAGACTACTGTGCCACATCTCTTGAAAGGTCCCTAAGAAAAAAAAAAAGAAAAAAAAAAGCACCTTTACTCTGTACTGCAATCTAATTATGGAACATATCTATCAAGGTGTGCAACACCACTAAGTATCTAAACAAAGAAGAATGAAGCCATTAAGACTAACAGGCACAGTCAGCTGCCCCAGGCTGCCCCAAGAGGCTGAAAAAAGCAAGTTTCTGCACTCTACAGCCAACACAGTCTGCCTTCCAGGTCTTACAAAGGCTTGAAGATATGCATTGGTTTTGGCTGGCTAGAAATGTAAAAGCTTCTGAAAACATTTCCTAACAGGAGTTAGGAAAACAACCACTGACTGCAGAACAAGTATTGTTAACTCCGTTGATGGACAGCATGTGTTTGATGTGCTTTCAGCTTCCCTGGTGCATCCTTTGAGAAGAGAGAGTGGGGAGGAGGTGCAGTCCTCTAGAGGAATGGAGCCTTGCTTCCACTAAAGAATCACTGGTGAATGGGCTGCACGAGCACTGAACAGATGGAGGACCTCCCGGGGACCTGAGAACCCCTTGCAGAGTTTGCAATAAACAAATAAATAGAACCTGTTTGGTCCAAAAGTCTTGCTGGAGGTAGCGGGGGAGACTGCTTACTATAAGTTAAAGGTCTAGGCAGATTTACTTTAAAAAATTACCTGGGTTCCCATCAGTCGCTTTGAAAAATAAAGACATTAGAACACACCAAAAGAGGTCTTCCAGCAGAAAGAACTGCCTTTCACTACACATAATACAGGACTCACTTAAATTATTCTTTGTGAGGCTTATAAAACATCTTGCTAACACTTCCCCCTTGTCTCCTATACTCCACAAAAATTCCATTACTATTCCTGTCTTCTTGCCTTTAGAGAATAAATAATAATAAGCTCATTGTCTATGAGGTTTATGGGTGTTCAAAGTTGTCAGTCACCTGCCATTTCCATGCAAAGCATAAACCCAAGCAGATTTGTCCTTGAAGGAGTTGTAGGGCAGCTGAGCTGGTGGTATTGACCCTAGGCTTTCTGAACCCATACTGTCTGAGAGCTTATCATAAAAATGTTCCTCTTTCTGTCAAAAGAGGCTGGCACTGAACATCTCTGTGAAAGCAGCTCCCACGCCTCATACTCCTGTGTAAGGTCAGACTAGAGGCAAGGGATGCTTAATAACAGCTGTGCTTTTGCGTGTTCCACAGCAGCATTCATTCTGCCTGCTTCCTTGTGTCCGCACTCCTTCCCTTTGTAGGGGCATTACATTTTAAAAGCATATGCAGAATAGAAGTAATAAAAAAAGAAGATGAGTGTGACAGACACCATAACAGAAAATAAATATATGCAACGCACAGGATGCTGCGTGTCAGATAAGGAAGAGGGAGAGAAGAGGAAAACAAAACTAGATCAGGTTGCTGAAGGAAAAGAAAGGAAGGAACAGTATGGAGAGATGAATGGGAAGAGACCAATCCCACTTCTCAACTGCTTCTCAATCCCCTCCCAAGTTCCTTTAACAAGCTACATTTCCTTTGCTAATTAGACAGTAGAACTGAAGCAGCCTGATTTGAAATCACACAGAAATTAGAAGTCCTCAGCTTTGAGTTTCTACTCCTAATAGCAAAAGGCCAAATTAGAAAACACTAGAGAAGTGGATTTGGCAAGAGACACCAAGACACCAGTATCACAGCAGGAATTAATGCTTCGCTGCTTTCCCTTCCCAAGCTGTCTCCTCTGCTTCTGGGCTAATGCTCCTCCCTGTGAGAAGCAAATGAATAAGGGAGCTAGTGAGAGCTGTATATATTTTCTATCACCATCGCCAGCTCAAAGAACTTGAGTGGGAACTGAAAACAAAGGATGAAGTTCAGGAAACAAAACCCTCAATACTTTTTCAACCGTACAGGAGTTTTTGGTTCCAATACTTTGTTTAATATTCCGCTTAGCAGAGGAGCACAGATAACAATGAAAGTGTTACTGCTAGCATTATACGGATGGAATAAAACTATAGAAGTGCCAATGACAACCTAAAGACAAAACAAAGGGAACATGAAGTCTCGGCACATCAATTATTTCTTTAACCACCACTGTTTTGTCCAATTTTTCCTTTCTAGCATGATTTTTTTCAGGGACCGGATTAGCCTCAGGATTGCTCCCATCGCTTCTAGTGTAAAATAAAAGTCTATTGAGACTTACATGTAAAAAGTTAATTAAAAATTGAATAAAATGACAATAGAGATCAAACAACGTCTATTCCCCAAGTTCATGCCAAGATCCATATACATGTAACGTTTCATACAAGGTAAATTATCTCATGATGTTTTCAATAAAAATGATGATGAAGAATAAAATGTTCCCATTATCCTTTCCTAATAGATTTATTCAAAGTAAACCAGAAGTTAAAACAAGTAAGTTAAACACAAAAGGATTACTCTATTCATTGATATTGCCAGGACAGTATCTTCAGTTCAGTCAGATTGGCTACTATACCAATAGTAAAAGCAGTATTTTTCTTTAAGCCCCTGCTCTGAAAAGTATGCCAATTTAAGGGATCATTTGTGCCTATTAAAACCCAACTAAAAGGCAGTGGGATCTTAAAGTTAGCAGGATGCTTTAGATTCAAACATGGGTTGGATGCTCTCCTGATTCGGGCTGCTTTCCTGAAGTAGGATTACATGCCCCAGTCTTTCAGATATTCAGGCACATGCATGGCTTTTTGCTCTCTAAGTTCGTTGTGAAAATCAAGACATGTACTCACCATTAATACGTTTTTCTGTGGGGCTATGTCATATAGTGGTTTATATAAGCAAAAGTATGCAAAAATCCATCACAAATCATACCCCATCATTTCTAAACACATTTCTAAAACCTGGAACCTAATATTAAGTTCCTAAATGCAGCTATGACAAAACAGGCCACTATTGTAGTGTGTTCCCACTGAATACACTGGCAAATTGCAGTGAGCATGGCTGTGTGCAAGTCTGACACACAATTTCTATGTAAGAATCAAAAAATGGATACTGAAAGTCATACATTCATCATTTTAGTCTCTTTTAAAATGAATACTGTAACATTTATTCTCATAAAGCTCATAAAAATAAATACTCCCAACATAGAGATTTATGATACAAAACAATACCAATTTCAGAATAACAGCACTTTGATATAGAAAGGCCATGAAAGATCATCCAGCATTTTGGTATAAACACACAATCTATTTTGAAATTCCCAGACGTGTGGGCTACCATTTCTTTCTTTGAAGATTTTATCTGATGTGTGCTCATACACACTTTAAAATAGACCAAGGTCTATTAAAGTACATCAAAGTCCTGAAAGAGAAGCGGCTGCGATCCATTCATGCATATAGACAGTGAGCTACGGACAAATACCACCATTGTAGTGGCTTTCCACTTAAAAACCCCCTAACTTTATTTCCTTAATTTCCCTTCTCTGCCCTAATTTACTCTAACATATAAAGACTTCCTAACCATTTATGCTTTCTTTGCAATTAATCTCCAGTCTCACATGAATTTTAACCTTTTCGAGTGTACTATGGAAAACAATGAATTTGCGAGCAGATAAATGATAAAGAGGAGTGCGCATTCATAAAGGTATAGGTGCTGATTTGACTGAGTCCTTTTATGAAATCTCAGCTAAATGAACAGAGAAGAGCCATGGATTATAATTACAGGTCCCCTGGACAATCTTAGTGAATCATCATTTCTTCATGTTGCTATTTTACTTGCCAAAAAACCCCAAATCCTGGTAGTTTTCTAGCTCCCTGTAAGACTTATAATATCCCTAGTCCATTGTTATTTTTTACTCCCCTGCCAATTCAAGTCAGTACACTGAAAATCCTCAGGACACCCCACAGAGTATAATACTTTACACCTACCAGTGACACTGGCAAAGAGCAAGGATGGAGAAAGAAATTTTAATTTAGCTGATGGGTTCAACAGGCAGGTATTTGGCAGATGTGACACATTACCCATATCTGTGCTCCTATTTCTACCACCTCCAGCCTTTTACCGATTAATTTAGGCCGATCATCCAAACCCATGAAGCACCATGGAGTAAGGCACAGCAGTCAACCCATCCACAAGATAGGATGATTAGCACTTAGAATGCAACTCTGTGAACCTCTATCATTATTTTAATGACACTTTATGTGCTAATTTTAAATATAACAGCTGCTTCTCTCAAGTTCTAGCTACAGGATTTTGCTAAAGATCACCTTTAACATTACAACCTAAATTCAATGAGATCAAACATAAACAGAAAACATTCATATTAGCTATTCAGTGAACAGTAAGATTTGTGGGTTTGGGGATTTGGCTTTTTTAAAACATTCTATATGAACTGGCTAAAATCAGAAAATAAATTGTGGTATCAATACTGGCATAAAAGCCAAATCAACATGAAACCAAAGGATTTCGATAAAAAAGAAGTCTATAGAGCTATGCTCACAGTTCACATTCACATTTTTCCCTAGGAAAGGACTACACAGTTAATTCCAGTTATGAGACACTACACTTAAAAATTAAGCAATAAGCCCCTGGGTAAAATACATCTTCACTTTAGTGGGCCTCAGAAACACCCCCAAAATAGCATATCATCTGACCTGTCACTAGAGTTTTACAAGACAGTAATTATTCTCTTCTTTTCTTTCTTCAACAACATTCTGCAAGGAAAATAGTGTGATTCTGTAAATACATTTTTTAATTTGAGTTTATCAACTGTTTATCAAGTAATTTGAGTTTATCAAGAAATTATCAAGGGAAAGCTACTCTGGAGAAATTAAATCTTATGTGGAGATCTTCATGAAGTGCAACCTACAATCATTTCTAGCTCTTGCAGGAACAAGTTAATCTAGGTTCAATTCTCCACAGCCTGATGGCCGGCACTGGCGTGGCTCTGCCTGTCACGGAGCATTTCCCCGCTGTCAGACACGGCTGCTAGGAACAGTCAGCGAGAAGGAGAAATGATCCTGCAGGCAATTACATGTGTCCTCCCAGAAGGGCTTCAAACAGGAGAGAGATCTTGAACTACATTGAAAGAGAAGACCCCGTGCAGAACAAAGTACAGCTACATAGTGACCCATGTTTCATCTGGAGTGCTGCATTTGATGCTATTTGGAGATTATGGTTTTTTTTAACGTGTGCAGCCACATAAGCCCATGCAAGAGACCAAGCTTATGGCTTACTGGGACTAAAATTGTAACTGCCACCCAGAAGCACTGTTTTTCCCCCACAGCATGCAACATCACCCTCCCCAGCCCCACAGCAGGCACATTTTCTCTTACAGATATCTGAAACATTCACTAAAACAAGCAGAAATTTTCAAGGCTGTGGGAGTGAGTTGAGAATCTGCAAGCAGATTATTTCTGCTGCTAAGAATGTTTTTAGGAAAACCTGCTAAAGCCACCAGAGATAACTATGTCTCTGACTTCCTCTGGTCTCTTCAAATATGCTTCTCATTAGCCTGCCTTCATCTTTGGCATCTAGCTACCACCTCTTCGCAGGATCAAGAGCATGAAGGAGGGAGGGAAACTGCTCCCATTCCTCGGGCTGGCTTTTGAATGCAGCTCCCCAGCTAACCATGCTGAGCACAATGCACACTAGACCAACAAAGTCATAAAATCCAATTTTAGTAACTTGCTGTAAAGCAACTTTCAACAAGATCATATTCATAGATCTGCATTACCAGCTCTTTCTTTAATTGGACCAACTATGTCTATCGTACTTCTCTCCTCTTCATCTACCACAACCTTCCCAGCAAGCACCACACACAAGTCTAGCCTCCACCCAGACCCAGAGAACTGGTGCATATGCCAGTGTGCAAGCTGGCTACAAATTTAGAAATTTGGCCAATAGCAGAGCTCACCTTTGACAGCAAAACTATGTACCATAAACGTTTCAGCTATCCACTGATGTGGCCCTGCCAGGAGAGGCCATGAACATCATAGCGAGCACGACACTTTGTGCTGCTCATCGGCTCTGCGGTTCGGGCAGGGGAGGACCTGAGCCAAGGTCCCCTGGATGTGGGACCAGGAGTTTGGTGGGTAGGCAAAGGAGGAAAAACATGATTGCATTGTCTTCAGACAAGACGACTTCGCTTCTCAGGTCATCCAAGGCCAGGGCCTGTCCTTGACCTGGGGTAAAGTGCAGAAGGGAAGGTGCTAGGAGATGACTTGTGGTGTTGGAGTCAATCTGCTAATTTCTCTATTGGCTTTTTACAAAAGTATTAAGTTTAAAGCTTCTACTTGCTTTGACTGTGGGGACCAAATAAACTTTTCCATGGTTAATTGAAAAAGAGGTCTGAGGTTTACCTGGAATAATTACAACAAAAACCCCCAAACGAAACAAAACCAGAAAGCCTGCAGCTACTCACACTGTTACAGACAGGCCCTTCCCGCTTTCTTCGGCTTTCTCTCCTCCTTTCTCCCACACAAGGGTCTCCACAACTTAAACCCCAGCCCCCTACCCGAAGCACCGTAACTACAGATTCGGTCTTTCCGTGTGCTGTCTAGGGTTTCAGACAGCAGACGCAGGTCACCTCCCTGGCCCCCCAGCCACAGGACTTGGGGACGTCCGACTTTGCCCCCGACAAGGAGGTGGCCGCTCTCTAGGCTTACTGCTCAACCTGACAGGACTGCCTACACGCACGCTCCCAAAGGCTGTACCGAGCCTTCAGCCTTCACAATTAAAGCAAGGAAGGCCTATTATGGAATACAGCAGGCAAGGAGCGGTATAAAGGGATTATCGCTTTTTTATGGAGAAAAATAAATTTTTTAAAAAAATTCATTCATTCCAATTGCCTTCTCTGAAGCAAAAAGAAATCAAATCGCCACAACATTCTTCCGAGCTGTAGGCTCCAGCCTATGCTAAAGTCACTGTTTCTGAGCGCAGGGAGGTTGCCGGAGCCAACGCTAACTCCGATCCGAGAGGAAACAGCACGACCGTGAGGAGATTCGGCTCGTTCCGCACGAAGGCGGGTGGCTCCGCGGCCCGTAGCGCGCGCCATGCCTCCCACCGCACTCGGGCCCTCGCAAGCTCAGAGCGCGCCGGGTCCCTGCGCTGTCACGACGGTGTATTACACAGTCAGCGGCATTTACAGGCAGCAATTTATGTTTTTATGGTTCCCCCTTCCTCCATTTCTGTTACGCCAGCGTATCAATCCAGGTTACCCTCAGCTCCCACAGCCGAGGGCCGTGTCTCTGTTAGAGCCCTGCACTAGGCCGCCTTTCCCCTTGCCTCCACCCTGCTCCGCCATGCTGCTCCTGCCTACAGCAGGCCGACGTACAGAACGGTTCAATGGCACACCTCCTTCAGTCACAAAACGCGAGTTTTCTCGAAATTGAAAATTATGACAGAAACGTATTATTTGCTGGTACTTGCTTGACAGGAAAGCCTGGCAGACGTAGGATTTTTTTGGTGGGGGTCCTCTCTAAGAGAGTAGACAAACCACTCAAAGGCAACAGCACCAGCTGCAGAACTTGTAGCAATCGGGGAATTTTAATAAAAACTTCCTGCAGTTGGAAGTTACCACCCACTCACAACCAACACAGACCTCCATAGGAGCGCTTACCGCTTTCGTGCAAAACACTGTGCTACAGAAGCAAACGTGTTTTGTGTAAACCAAATCTTGTGAAGTAACAGCTACGCTCCAGCCTGCCCATTCTGGGTACAGCGAGTAGAAAATGCAGTGGTCAGCCACTTTGAGTGGAGATTTGTGCCTTTGACTAGGATAAAATCATCGAAGCCGCTGAGGTCCACAGGGCAAGGGACAAAGACAGGGAGTACGCAACCTGGCTGCTTCCCACCACCACCGCTCCCAGGGGAAGCCGCGGGCTGCAACACCTCCGGTGTGATGAGATATGTCACCTCTCATTGATACCCAGCGGTTTTTCACCCCCTACTTAGACCAATGTCTGGCATCTGGATAAAAGCCAGCTGGTGTGGGTCCAACTCGGATAAACTGGAACTGTCGGCCAGCACAGGGATGCACCGGGACGAATATCCAAATGCAACATCTGTTCCCTATTGCATATCCTCCCAAATCGCCTTTGATCTTGAAACGTTATTACGCTTCCCTTTGGTCCAAGATTAACCCAGCGAACAGATGTGTGAGCAACCCTCAAAGGCAGAAGGGTTTGGTTGTGTGGGACATTGCCCATCTTCTTAAGGAAAAAGGCTGATAACCCAGATGCCCTCCAACTCAGCAGAAGGGGAGCCAACGTTGCAAGAAAGAGGTCAGTCAGCATGATATAACTAATACCAAAAAAGAGAATAGCTAGAGAGAACAAATTAATATTCCTCTAGCACAAAAATCAAGATTTGGAAAACAAATTTACTTGAAATTCCTAAAGATGAGAAGAGAAGATAATGTGTCTGCATCAGAACTAGAAACCTGCGTGCTAGACAGATGTCAGAACAAGTATAGGGAAAAATTTAAGCTGATAATAATAAAAATATTGGGGTGAGAAGGAAAGCATGATTAGATAATTAAAATGAGTAACTACAACTTTTGTTGGAAAGGAAGTGTGAGAGAGAGCAGGTTAGTGGATGATACACCATCTAGAAATGCTGTTCTTAGTTTATGAGCCACTGATATTGCATTGATAGGGGAGAAAGTGGAAGTAGATGGTGATGCACAGAAACCACAAACTATCAGCTATAGTGAACTGCTATACGACTTTAAATGATTCAAGAAAAAGTATGCCGTTAGCAGAATTAAAAAACAACAAAATCTCCGTGCAGTATTTTAGGAAAAAGAATCACGCCTGTCATATGGCTAAATGTAAAAAAAAGAAGTGGTGATTATAGTATTTCTTTTCTATAGTTGAGATAACACTGGATGACATGATATATCACGATAATGATAACAACAGTGTAATTACAATCCAACAATAACTTAGAACAAAGTTAAACAGTGTTAGCAAGATAGGCAGTCCAGTATCAGCAGGTCTGGATGACTTCGATTGAACAGCTAAGCCAAAAAGCTCTCTAGATCATTAATAGCAATTTTCAGTAACATTTTTGTAATAACGTCAGTTTTCCATTACTAAACATTTTTTAAAATTGAGATCAATACTCATCTAGAGGCTGCTCAAATTTAAATAGGATTAATCCCTTAATTTAGGGAAATAGGAGGCTTGTGTTACGGAAGTCATACTACAGGATCACCGCAGATGTTTTTGTTTTAAGTCTTTGACTAGTGTATTGAAGATAACCACAGCAAACAGTGATAAACAGCAAGATTACCTGGAATCAGGTGGCCAGTTCCAGGGATACACAGTGTGTATGACCCATGAAAAGAAATTAAGAGGTACACAGAGGTAACCATCGCTGCTGAAGTACAGTGCTGTGAAAGCCACCAACGCACAGTGGTGCCGTGCAGGAATTGCCCGAGGCCCCAGAACAGATGCTGAAGAGCTGAGAAAATTACCTGAAGGTGAGGCAGGAGCTCTGATGCACTGGGCGGCAGGCCAGCTGTGCCGCGGTGTGCCAGAGAGTGGCAGGGAGGCACAGCCAGCCCGCGCTGACGGACGGGCAGACAGCAAGGGGAGATGGTCAGAGGGAGGAGATGCCTTCAGCCGTGCCGCCGAGGGCACGGCGTTTCGGCAGGCTTGCCTCCAGCGGTGAGCCGCAGTGCTGACCGGCTGCAAGCCGTCTGACAGCACCGTCAAGCACCACCACGGCTCGGCGTCACCAGGACTGCAGCCGCCCTCGGCGAGGCTGGAGATGGTGTCCCTGGCACAGCCCCAGTCCCGAAACCAGCCCAAAGGAGCAGGAGAGGCTCCAGCGTCCCTTCCTCAACCCCAGGCCAGGGAGGCACCAAAGGGACACCACCAGCAGCACTCGTGCTTTCAGGCTGGACAGATGAGAGGGGTCGGTCTCCTACGTGGTACCAGACGAGTGGTTGAGCTGTGTGTAAACAATGAGATTTGGCCAGAAGGGTGTTGGGGAGTTATCACAGGTTTACTAAATGCCTGCATGAAAGGGATACGCATCTCAGTTTGGGAAAGCATGGACTGCGTGGTCAGCCAGGAACACCCAAATGAACAAAGACGCTAATTAGTAGTAGGTGCACAAAGACTACCACAGATGGAGACTCTGCAAAGCCCCCCCAGAAACCCCTATAAAATTCCAAACTAATTATAGGAGAAAACCTCTCCTAAAGCAGTTCGTATTTAAGGACAGGTCTTTTACAACCATAGAAGTCATTCCTGCACCGTCCTGGAAGGCAGACATGTGATAAAGAAACCGGTGCTTTATTTTGCTATCTGTGCCATGCTTACCTCTGTATAAGCAGATGCAGGGCTATGCCAGCCTGCTGTGGGACACGTATGAGCATGTGTGTAATTCTCATATAATACATGAATGAATTGCCAGCATCCTTCCCCTACAACCAGCTAACAAGGGAGGGAGAGCCAAGACCACATTCAGAGCCCAAGACCAAAGCAGAGAGAGAGGCTGGAAGAAGCAGGTTTCACCTCTGAAAACAGATGGGAAGAGGGCTGTAAGAAGCCACCGCTGGGAACAGGCGGTCTCCCTGGGAAGGAGGGACAAAGCACGGGTGTAGTCACTGGCAAATGCAGGCGAACGCTTTCTTATCCCCTGGGAAACACAGGGCTATCCATTTCCCTCAGCCTGCCCTCAACACAGAGGGAGGTGAAGGTCTCCTCCTGCAGCCTTCAGGAAAAGGCAGGGCAAGGCAGAAGCTCCATCTTCTCCAGTGCTTGGAAACAACTAGCAGTTTGCATGAACACGGTTGCACAACCCGCTGTGTGTGCAGGACCATGTTTATCTTCCACTACAAAACTGAACAACTGCTGGTACAACTGCTTCAAAGCGCAGCTCTTGGAGAGGCCACAGCACAACGATTCTGTGTTTTTTTCCCCTTTCTCAGCTGTTTCAATTTCTAGCAGAATTAAGTTATCTGAAGTTGCCCAACTCCAGGCATGCACAACAAAGATACATGGAAGAGGCGTATACAAAAAACCTGTGCATTAAAGCTTGATGCACAACTATTTCTGTTTCAGGAAATTTATTTCTCTAGGTGGTAGGAGTTTCCTGATGCTTGTAGGAACATCATGAAATATTTACTACACTTATATTTCTCTTAACTGCAAAAAATAAACAATCCACGTCACCTCCCAGGGATGCACTACCTTCTTGTCATACCTTGAAGTCAATAACGAAAACCTGGAGTTTGAAACATGGGTTTTGCATCCTGGGATGTGAGGTGGCGGATGAAAAGTACAAATGGGCACGAAGACAAATTGCATTGCCCGCAAGGTCACTCACTAGCATTCCCCAAACACATACAGCTGGCACGCAGTCATTCAGCAGATACCCAATTGATGTGATGGCACTTTTTTTTTCTTAAATTAAATATTTTCACGTGTTCTCCGTTGCAGAATACTTGACCTGACAAGCACATGCAGGCACAAAAGATTACATGAGACAACAAGAAACAGAAGACAGGAAAATATATCTGAAGTGTACGCAGTAATAGCTTCATTTGCCTGTTCCCTGGGAAGATCTGAACTGTTTTCCTGTGCAGAGGCTGTTAAACAGAAAATTATTTATTGGAAAGTTAATACAGCATAGTTAGAAGTACTTCATGCGAGCTGTCTAGGTACACAACAACCTCTACTTACCAAGAGAGAGACTGCATTCCACCTAATCAAACAGCTGGAATAAAACCTGGTAATTTCAGCAGGAACGGTGAAGAAGTTAAGCAAGCCCAGCCATCCCTGCCTTACGCGCAGAAGCTCTGAGGACTGCCTCGCAGGCAGGAAGAGCTCCAGTGAGGGCTGAGGAGGAAGCACCCACTTCAGCATCTCCGCATCTAAAACCTGCTCAACACCACGATGAAGTTACACTCACAGGCCATTGCATAGACCTGTATAAACCAGCAGTCCCTTTTCTTTCAAAGGCTCTCTCATCAGAAAGGATACAATTAAAACTGATATTCAATGCGATCATTTTAACCTTCAGGATTACTACTCGACCAGATGAATACAGACTGATCTGCAGCACATCAGAGCAATTACTTCAGCTTTCATTCATGAGGGACGTGGCCAGTTGTCATCTTCCACGAGACTGTAGAGACCAAGAGACTTCTCTGAACCTCACGACTGCAGCCATCCTGGCTCAGCTGCCTGTGATGCAGCAGGAGAAGGGATTGAATACACCATCTCATAAGGCTGAAATGTGAAAATGGGGACTTTGATGAGTCCACCGATTCTTGGTTTGCAACTCTCTCCAGGAAACTGGAGGAAGCAATGAATCTTCTCTCAGATTTGACTTTTATAGAACGTGTTTCCAAAGCTGCTAACACAAACCAGCTGTTTGGTAAAGCGTAATACTCTGATGCAACTGTCTATTTTATGTGGAGATATTGCACGTATTCTGAAACATAAATTACATGCATTTTGCTGGAAACTTTCAAGTGATTTTTCATGCAAACTCTAGATTAGAGCTGGGCTGGTGACAGATTTGAATGCGCAAAGTAAACAAAAGTTTAAAAAGCGAGGAGAGAGTTTGAATTTAAAGAAAACAGGTATTGCTGCAAAATAATACAATAATAATACATATAATAAATTTCATTTTGGGTCAACCTGAAACATTACCTTCAATCCAAAATGAAATGTTTCCTTTTATTTTCAAGTTAATTAATCCTTAAAAGCATTCTTTCTTTAAGAAAAAAAAAACATTTTTTTAAAGTAAAAAGCTCAAAAATATTTTGAAAGAAAAGAGTAAAGATCTAACTTCGAAAATGCTGAAACAAGACACTGCAGCATCTGGGGAAATCATCTTTCTTCTTCAGTCAAAACTATTGGCAATAATCATCCTTGAAAATGCAAACACTTCTGATCGCTATCTAACTCTGCTTCTCAGCAAATTTACGACTTGTCAGAAAAGAATTTTCCCAGCTTTATTCATGAAGTCAGAGGTAGTTATCACTTTTTCGGCCAATATAAGAGTGAATTTGTTGCTAATCAAGTCAGTGGGAATTAGGAGAGGTACAAAGCAGTCTGCGAAACTCACAATTATTCCAGTGAATTGTAAATGATATTAGAGCATCAATTTCACTAGTAGCAATATAATACCACTCCAAACCTAAATGAAACAAAGAAATCATGCATGACACGTGAACTATCAGACAAAAAGGAACATAATATCTTTTTTCACCAAGAAACACAAGGGCCATATCCTGCAACCCCATTACAAATCTGACAGTGCAATGTCCTAACTGATGCTAACATGGGCGACATGACAGGGTAAGTGATGGTTTAGTTTTGTCATCTTATGTTGGTTTTCAAGCAATCTGACCTCATCCATTTAAATGCCATAGTTGATATTTTCCAACATCTGTAGTTATACCTAGATGGCTAATTTGAAATGACTGCTACTAATATGTGCATCAGAGGCACTGTTTTCCATATATGCCGAGTATCAGTGATGCCCAATAAAATGAGCTGCAAGCACTAAATGCTGTGTAAGAATAGGTTGATTAATACTTCCAGAGACGGAGAGATTATTTTATACCCAACAAGAGGGACATTTGCTAACTCTGAAAGTTGCAAAAGTACTACTGTTCCTTAGAAAACGTAATTGCATTTTTGTTGATACATCATTGCTGCAAATGAAAACTGATAGCTAATATTTTTCAACTAAAAAAAAATACACTGTCTTTAATAAATATATTTATAAAGCATACATATATTTCCTCTTCTTTTCATTGGGTTTGAGATTCTTACAGTATTTTGACATTATTCCTATTAGGCATTACAGTCATGGTGGGAAATGTACACACAGTATATGGTTCTGCATTAACAAAGGAAAGCCAGGTGACACATTCACGTACTGGATTCTGTGACTCCTATGTTGACCCACCTACAGTGGGGAAAAGCATCCTACTGCTGTTCCAGGAATACTCAGAAGTTTGTTCTAATGGTCTCTGACTGTTCCATCTGTTTGTGGATACTAAGAGGTCAAGAACACAATTCTGCACCCAGGAATGCACGCATTGAAAAGTTCTGATTGTTGGGGTAGGTCATTTAATACGACTTTTTTTTTTCTGATGCAGAAGGTTTTGGTTTGTCCTCTCTTGAGACTATTGTGCATTAAGAAAATATATCACACTGAAAATTATAACTCTCTAATCACGACTTAACTGTTCCACACTTGAAGTTAGAGCACAATGAAGTTAAAAAAACTTCTACAAAGCTAAATTCCCTTTTCCACTGAAATATCTCAAAACCTACCAGAACCATAAAACTATAGCAACATAGATTGTATTTCCAAAGAAACTAGTTGAGAAATTTCATAATTCAGCACAGTACTTAAACATACCAAGTCAGTGAGATTTAAGCAAGCCTATAAACTTTTGTGCATTTAAATGCTATCCCTGAGCTGGAGGGGGAGGTCTAAATTCAGTATATAAATATTAACTGTAATATATTACAGCAAAATTCTTTCAAAAACATTCCACAGAAATACCTCTATGCTTCATTATGCAAATACATACTCAGAAATGCCTTGCAGGGATTCTTAAATTGGCAAGGATACAATTTCCATTATACCTTATCCCAGACAGCTGAATGTTGGCAGCTAAATTTCCAGACAACATTTAAGAAGAAAACAACAACAAACTTCAAACCTTTGAGAGATGCAGTTTGCATCTGCCATGTTCTAAAAAGACAAATGCCAAAAGAAACCACATTTGTTTTTACTGTGCCACAGAATATGAAATATCAGCAGTAAGATTCAAAACAGCCTAAGGGACAGATTCAACGTCAATGTTAGGTACCTACAACCGAGACTTCATAATGGCCTTTAGGTCTCCAGATTCCCATGATGTGACCCCAAAAATCCTTGCTCAGCTGCCACCAGTCTCAGAAGGCATGACAGACTCCAGAGAGAGAGCAAACCGCAATTTCCATGTCAAATGAGGTCCCATAGTACCTGAAAGGGCAGTTTCTGCATCTTGTTTTTGACAAGATAAACCAGCTGGCAGCATTTGATCAGAACTCAGAAATCAGACATCCCTCTGCCTAAATAAGTCTACCATATCTTTGGGTTTACTCACAGATTTTTTTTTTTTTTTCCTGCCTGGAAATTTAACTAAAGCAGTTCTTAAAGGTCTTAAAGAAAAACATTTGTCATTGATGGGACAAACTGCATACTAGAGGAAATGTGACCCACTGTTAGGGCACTGTCTCAGGAGACAGGACACGAATTTCGTTTTATCTGCAATCTCTTCCATGTGGAAGAGTGAAATACTCCCAGAAGGAGAAGCCAAGAAGTCCCTTCCCCAGGAAGGCAAGTTTCTGTAAGCTGCAAGGGTACGATATCTCTTCTGCTCTCATCTTTGTCCAATACTTTGTCAGTACAAATGCCACCACTGTGCACCACAAGAAGAAAACCAGCACGTGCTATCGCAGCCGAGCTTGCACTGGTGTGGCCCGGAGACTTCTTTCGTGATGTGGAGGTGGAAAGCATAGGCTTGAATCCTCTACAATTAAAGAGTGGAACCTAAGTCCCCACATACTGGTGAAACAGATTATCACACAGGGGCAGACAGAGAGACTTCTATAGAAAAGAGTGACTTCTTCCATTCCCTGTCCCACTGAAGTTTTTTAAGAAAAGCTATGGATACATGCCTTCGGAAGAGGAATGCCCAGACTGTGGAGCTGGCGTGGAAAATACCGTATTCCTGCAGACGCCAGAGAATCCCCCAACTCACTTCATTCTCAGCTACCTACCAGCTAATTCAAGGTAAATGGAAGTAGTGTGACAGTGACAGGCAAGCTCTTACTTACCTCCTTGTCCGGCTCAGGTCTTACCTCGTGACGGTCAGTTCTCCTCGTACACTGCACAGAGCTCATGGGCATCTAACACAAGGTCTGTGTTCTAGTTCAGGGTCAAGCACGCTAGAGATGCACCTGCTTTCTTGGCATCAAAGTGCAGATCTAGCCCTAAATGACACACATAACATTTCCAAAAGTAATGTGGGCACTTATGTCTCTAAACCTCAGTGAAAAACCCTGTTAGATTTCACCTGCCGGCTTTCACATGCTTCTTGTTAAAAGAAGTATTTATGGTTTAAGAATTTTTCACTAGCATTTGTCATATTTGATTGAGTAGTTCCTGTTCAGAAATTTCAGATGTAAAGCTGCTAAACAATAGCAGTTACAGTTACGTGTCTAAATCTTACACATGCTATGGATTTCTAATATTACATTTATTAGTCCAAATTATTTTACATGAAGGGGAAAGATGCTTCAAGATATTCCTTCAAGTACATACTTAGAGATGGGCTGTATTTTCAAAACTGGTAGATAACTAAAGGCTGTTAAAATGAATTTATTAATTAAACATACTATGGAATATGGAAAAAGTTTCATCACTGCCATTTTCTTTAGCATTAGAATTTCCAGAGTATTGCACTGAAAAAGACTTACAACCAGAGCACAGGCGCAACAGTCTATAGCTTTTGCAAATAAGCTTCCTCTCTGGAAGAGAACCTTTAGGGAAGTCTCAATCACCAGAAAAATTATGAAGATTCTTATACAGCACTTGAAAAGGCGATAGATAATGACACCATGACACTGTTAAAAAAGAGGAGAAGCCAAGGCTTTTTTTTTTTGGCATTCACAGAACTGTCAATCTCAAATAAAAGCAAAAAGAAATCTGATGTGCAACATGTCCTAGCCTCCCAAAGTCCTGCAGAGGAGACAGAAGTGTGAAACTTGAGCTCTCTTGACAAGAAGGTTTTGAAAACCAGAATTCATAAAACTTACAGTAAAAATCCTACCATTTGTTTCAAAAGGAATTTGCTTCAAGAAGATAGGAAAAACTAAAAACACAGAATATTTGCAAGTTAAAGGATGACTTGCAGAAGTTCCTAACTGCAAACTAAACACTTTTGCAAAATCTTCATATATTCTATATGCATGAGAATGTTTTCTACTGTAGGAACCTGAAGACGTAGTAGTGCCTGAGCTATTAGTGCAGTTCAACTGGGTATACATACTTTGATGTGAGAAGCGGATTCATGAAGGCTGACAAATAAGACACTTGCCATACATCAAATGTTGGGTTAGTGCCCAGCACGTGCTTCTGCGACAGCAAGTCAGAGTATAACGGGTGTAGTAAAATAAGTTTTCCAAGATTCTTTCATTGTAGTTTGATTCTCTTGGGACTGATCTGCTTTTAACAAGTTTCATATCTCTCAGGATGTGCAGGAACACAAAGCAGTATGTATGTGCACGCCGTATGTGTGTTGGTGTGGGTGTATATGTGTATATCCATCCAAATGTCTGGCCTACAAATACAGGTTCACTGTCTTAATATCCACATAAATATGGTACACAGGTTTTTAACAAATACAAAAGATGGTCACAGTAGTGTGTAAGCATAATGCTGCAAAACCACCAAAAAGACAAAAGCAGAATGCATAATGAAGTGCTTCTTTTTCCTGGCAGTAATTACATTTGCATGAGAACGACTCCAACCACTATCATTTATCATTTCTGGCGATGGAAATCTACAGTTGCATGGTTACACATTCTATCCAATTGAGAGCCCTACTGCAGCATTAGAAACGTTTGTTTTAGCTTATTACAATATCCTTGAGAAGTCTTCAAGAAATATTAAACCATACAGCTACATCTCTTGCAGTACTTCATAATTTACCGAGCACCTAAGATTGACAGGCAATAACGATGCAACTGGCTGCCAGCCTAATCTCCGTAATGACCTGCATTTCACAGTTGTTAACACAGTTATCAGAGTCACACTATCGCCATAATTCTGAAGAAACTAAGTGGGAATGACAGTAAAAGGCTTTTTTTGGGAGAAAGGAAAAAAAAATCCAAACAAACCCCCTGAAATTCATCCTTTAATAACAACATTCTCAATACTCATTTTAATGTGATTTTTTCTAATGAGTTTTAATATTTATATTAAGATGCGAGCTGCAGCAGTATTTTCGCTGGGGTGCATTTTTTCAAATGCTTATGCAGATGCTTGGAAAATCAAACCCTGCAAGACTAATTAATATGCACAAAATTCAGGTAAAATTATCCAGATCAAAATAACTTTTGAAAGAACACATGCAAACAGACTGGATGGCTCATGCTAATACACAGAATATAATTAAAACACAGACTTATGAAGTAAAAGTCATTAAGAACCAACTATGGAACAGAATGTGATCTTGTTTGAAATCTTTCATCTCAGTCTTTGAAACTTTTCCTCATCCTGAGGAATTTAGCTTCTTTATAAGGCTGGGAATTATTTAACCCCCAATTAGAATTTCACCTGAACACCTTATATACAGCATTCCTCCATCTGTGGCATACTAAAAATTCCTGTGTTAAAAACTGTTACCAAGTAAAATGTCACAATTTTATATTTTATGGTTTAATAACTTCCCTCAAAATGAATGCAGTACTTAATCTGTGCCCAAGCACTACTTGTGCATGTACAGAAACAGTGAATATTTGTAATTTTTTTATTAAGTCCTTGCAAACTTGGGAGTCACAGAAGTAGGAGAAGTCTTCCAATGCCAACTCCTATGTCAAGATCCAGGCTAATAGAAAGACTGATCCACTTAGTACTTCACCTACTATGTTGTTCATTCTGAAGCTAAAGCTGAAGGGGGCACAAAATAAGTTTTTCAAGGTTCTTTCATGGCTCTTGGGACTCATTTTGCCTTTAACAAGTTTTATAGCTCTCAGGATGCTCAGAAACACACAACAGTTCCATTCATAGAAGCCTGTATCAAACTACAGTGGCACCCAGCTTAATTATTTCTTCTTTACCCTCGGTATCTACACCAAGCAAGGATGGGAGGCCATGAAAAACTCTCACAGGCACGGTGCTTTCTGGGCAGTCTGACTTGCCAGTCACCTTTCAACCAAAATTATTCTATGATTCCCTCTCCACCTCACTACCTGTTTTTAAGGTAACTAAAGAAAGGACACTGTAACCTCCAAATAAAATACAGAAGCATCCATTAACATGACACGCTTCCCATCTTTCAGATTTTATAAAAATATGGTTGATGTTTCCCACTATGTGTAATTTCTTGCAGAATCCAATTTTTCAACACTGAGAAACAAAACTATTTCAGCGAATAACTGGTGATTAATCATGATCAACTGTCACACCTAATTTAACTTTAATTTTGTGACAAGGTTTTCTATACAATCCAAAGTGAAAATACACATTTAATGTGCAAATGAATAAAGTGCAATAGCATACCCAGCATCCATCAATTTTTTTTCCACTAAGAAAGTAGATTTGCAAGTTTTAAAATACTAAACGATTGCTTCTTTTTATGAAGTTATTTACAAAATCACACAAAATACAGATATATTCTGCGTTATTTTTCAATTGCTTTCATTTATTGCTATTTCTTTGAGTCCTAGCATTTTACAGTACTACATTTCAGTGTTTCAATTTAGAGGATGCATCTTTAGGAAGAATTCATCATATGTGTTTCCCCTCTGTATATAACAGATCAGACCTTATCAACAAGCTGAGCTTACTTCAAAACTAAAAAAGAAAAAAAAAAAAGGAAAAAAAAGAGCTTTGTACTTTTGCAGAAGGCGCTTGCTGCACATTCTGAATATATTTTTTTAAACAAAAGACGAATGGACAAACCAAGAGAAGCCATCGTAGCACTACAACAGTGACAGGTACAAAAGGAAGAGAGAACTGCACCATAACACTGCTCTGGTAAGCTGATACAGCTGTCTATGTATCCTTTTAGAAATGGTAAAACTACTAAAGTGGTGTAATTTAATGCAGTGTATCTTTCCTATCATCCTAATTTCCAGTTATGTCCCTTTTTGTATCTGCCCTTAAAAAGATTATTGCAGCTATTTGTTAGTTGCAGTCACTATTCTTTCAACTCCTGGCTTAAGTACACCACACGATTCACAATGTTAGGATATGGTAGGAACCATGCACTGAGCAGAGTTAGGAGCCAGCAAATAAATGAAATACACAGTTTAAAGTTTTGGGGTGACACAAGGACAACTGCATATATCCCCCAGGAAAGTAAAGCTATTATCAATTACTTGATTGCTCAGTAGAACTGTCCACTTACGTCACAACTCGACCAAAAGCACTGGAAATCCGCACCAGCACTTAATGATGCATTTAGGAAAACAACATCACATTAATAGTTTGAAATGTGACTTTGGGTCTGTCCTCTGCCTGGGAAAAGATGTAACTTGCAACGCTGTTCTCCTGAATGATATATGCCAACATGGAACTTTGAAATTTCTATAGGTAACATGAATTATTCAGCATATATGTGAAAATGACATTATTTTATACTGGGCGACGTGGATATTGAATGGGTATTCCCAACTGCAGCAAGACTTTAATTCCTGAAACAATTTATCTTCCACAAATAACATATCTAGTGAAAAGCAACTTAAAGGATGTCAAAACCAAATTCAATGGCAAAGGTGTGTTTGCACAGAGACAATTCCTAGTGGTTAAACCAAAAAAATAATGAGTCTGGCAATACCAATGTTTTCTCAGTTAATGTCTGTCACTCAAAGTCCCTCCCTGTACAGCTGCTCCCGGAAAGCTCATTTGCTTGCTTAAACTTAAAGAAATGTCAGGACCCAGAGTCAAGGTCAGGGGTTATTTACCTTTCCTTGGGTCCCAAAATGTTAAGCAAGAAGTGTAGTCAGGCAACATGAGGCTCTGCTTATTCCCATCAGATTCATCCTCACTGTGTTTGTTTCTCGTGATGGTGTAAATCCAGAAAGCCCCATGGGCAGTAGGTGGGAATTAAAGCGCAGAAGCCTCACACTCAAGTCCTGAGGTGAAATAATGGCACCCCGGCTCAAAAGCAAACTACGACAACACACGATAACGTTGCTACCCTAACCCTTATAAGGCTCTAAGAAAAAAAAAAAAAGATAAGAAGGACAAGCATCAAATTATTTTCGCCACGTCCTGCCCTAGGCTGGGGTTGTATCCATATCTTTATCTAATATCCGGAGACAGAGGGTGAGAAGAGACTAGAAACTCACTCAGAGCCCATGGGAACGGCTGAGGATGAAGCGGGGACTTGGCTGGACCACTGCTATTAATTGTGTTTTCCTTGTATTTTGTCCAATACAGAAGGCTTCACAGTTTGCATATGCAAATAGGAGCCACTCCTGCTCCTTAAGTCAAGGTTGTTTTGAGAAGGGAGAAAATGACTACAGAGCAGAAATGAGTATGCAGTGTACACAGAAGCTGTTACCTTTTAACTTCTTTAATCCATAACCACAATTGCCTTAAGGGACAAAAATCAACCACTTCTACACTATAAAAATAGTATCTGCTAATTTGAGTTATCTTCTGCACAACAAACTAGGAGACAAAATGCTGGCCTCTGTAGATGCTGGCATCTACACAAAAATCAAAGAAAACTCCTCTTTTATATTAATTATTGCTGTTATATTGCTTTAGGGTTTGCAAAATCAGTTACAGGACACATTTTACTTTGAAGATGTTCCCTCAAGTAACAAAGGAGCAGGTAATTTCCAAAAAACCTCTTTCAAAACAAAACAGAGATGATCTGAGACACAGAGCAGAGACAGGGAAACACAATTGCCAAGAGCTAAAAGCTTACAACATCCCAGCAGCTCTCCGTCAAATGACTGACCTGGAGTAGAGTGCAGCAGCGAGTGATGTTCAGCGGGCCTGATGCCACATAACCATGAGGAATTAAAACTATTTCCAGATAAATCAGAATATTCTTGTCCATCCTTGGGATGAAATATTGCCACCATCCTCTTAATCATTCCTTGCTCAAAACAAAGAGTTATACTTCTGTTATACTACTGTTATAAGAATGAATGTTCACAAAGTCAAACCCCAACGCTTTTCTCCCCATTCTCTACTCATAATGTTTTTCATTTTCCTCATAAATAAGAACACCAGTTAAAAACAAGAACAAACCAAAAAATATATTACAGGATGTAACACTGATTAAAACTATTTTTTTCAAGGCATCTGTAAAATCAAGTTTGAAGAGAAAATAACAGTCAACTCAATAGAACATCACAAATATGGCCCGTGGATCTGTCCCAAAAAATGAAGTTACCAATTTTCTACAATCAGAGAGTTTCAGTGAAAAATGACTTCAGCCAAAAACCTTGTCATAACAGAAGGATGAACTCTGTACAACTTCAATGCATAAAGCAATGACTACCAATTCTCATGGCAGCCCAAACTACTGTCTTGTAAAAACATTAACAATTCAAAATACAGCTACCTAGAAGTGCTAGAAGATGTTCTGAATAAAAATATATGAAACCGTGTAACTGCTAAGGTTTGAAGACTGACAGTTTAAGAGTCCAGTCAGAAAGGCACTTGATTTGTATAGAGGAAAAAATATATTTATATTAATATAACTATATAAATATATAGATAGAAAAAAATATTTTCCCAGCTAGGCAGCGGAAGCGTGAATGGCCTGCATTTCGTTTTGCAGTGTCTTCCACTCCTGAGAATACTGTACTATGGTGATATTAAGATGATTACTTGAGAAAGGGTTGAAGCAAGGCCATCAATTGCCAGAATATAAACCCAGAAATTAAATTATGGCCAACATTTCCCAAGCAGTTAACATTTTAACTAAGTTTCTAAGACAGCTAAGTAATACAACTAATTGACAGATAGCTGCCATATCAGTAAAATAGTGTTTTAATGCAATATAAGCCATTGTTATAAAGAAACTTTCTGACTCTTGACCAATGTAACTATGTATTAGCAACTTGTTAAAATATCCACTAATAATTTATTAAGCCTTAATAAATTACAGCCAGATATAGCTGTGACCTTTAATACTGTGACATGCTAGAGAACAGAGAGTTGTTAAAAGACCAAGGACTTTTAGTCCTTGGGACAAGGACCTTAGGATAAGGTCTTTAAGTGACCAAGGATCACTTAAAGAATTAAGACTACTGAATGCTATACAAAAGCCAATGCATTTCTCCAGCTAAGGGTATGTGATGAATCATCACACCTACATTATACTGCTCCTGCAGCTTTACAGCTGGAAACGATCTAGGGATCATCCAGAGAAAGAGTCAGCCGACTACCACCCCTCAGAACTCCCAGCTGTGATCTTTTACCTATCCCGAGCACAACAGATTTGACAGGAGTTGCAGAAGTGTTCTCCCAACATTAACTACCAGGTGGCTGCTCGATCCCCAGTCTATCTCCATTGCAGATAAAGATACGGCTCTCCAGTCAACCCATTAATGAAGTTCAGCTTCATTTCAGGTGAGAATCACTGACTCAAACTCCCTTCCAAACCTCACCTGGCCCCTCTGTCCTCTGGAAAGGCCACTGCTCCTTCTCCTGTTTCAGTCAGTCCAGACCCGGATCAAGACTTCTTGCAGGAACTGTTTCAGACACATTTGGTCCATGGTTTTCTCCACGTTTCTGGACCCGTAACTTTCAGTCAACTTCCCCAGACATGCGTCTCTGGAAAAGTTTTGCTTAAACTCTTAGCATTTGGCTTCTAGTATCAAACTAGCTCCCCTGACGTAGCTTTCCTTTGGGTGATGCAGGAGCTCATTTAGGTTTATTTGTTGTGGTTTTATATGATGCTTGAGCATCTCCTGAAGAGGACCTATACAAAGCTATTACACCCACATCCTTAGCTATTTTTTGCAACGCTGCAAAAGACTGTTTCTTTACTGTATTTTCTAGCTATTTCTGGTGCCTCTGCAGTTTAAGGAAAACTTCTCCTTACTCTCTCTGCACCAAGATTATTTCTTCCAGCTGATACTTCATTCTCACGAATGTCTCATGGCTTGTCCTGTCACTCCATCCCAAGTTTCCCACCATGATTATCAGCGAATATTTGCATTTGAATATATACCTGCCAGCCGGCCAAGTCATCACAGAGAAGTTTGAGCTTCCTTTTAGATAAGAGCTTTCATCCCACCAGGCTCTGCTTTCATCCGCCTTACACACAAGCCATCCCATCCCAAGTTTCCACACCCAGCTACGGGTTCCTGAGCTTTGAGTTGGACAGTGCTCCCAGCTTTCCTTCTCAGATCTATTTCTGAGCCTCACTGGCCCAGCTGAGCTCCTCTCTCCCCTTTAACCCCTTCTTTACCACGGCAGCCTTGGCAAAGATTGCTATGGACATAGAAGCATTAAGAGGCACGTGAGACTGAGCTGAATTTAAAGCCCAAATGCAGGAAGACAGCTACTGACCATGTAAGTATTGAATTACTTCGGGCCTCATTGTCCTTTTCACATGGACTACTGTTTCTGCTTGAAAAGCAATAATGTTTAAATCATGGGCATTTCTAGCGTAGTAAGATGCTATTCCATGGGCAATGGATAAGTTTAACAGGGTTCCGATTTCACCTACAGGTCCCTTGCTAATACCACCACAGGGGAAAACTTAAAATCCTGAAACAAACCTAGGACTCCCAACCATGAAAACAAATAGCACCTGCAGTCAGTAGCTACATCTATCTAAGGCATCAAAGCAAGTCTTTGTATCAGATCCTGTATAAATAAAACCATCACAAGGAGGACAGCCACCCCAGCACAGGCACCACCTATGTTGGGATGCTGAGGGAAGCGGGGACACTCCAGTGGCCTCCCAGGACTCCTGCTCCATCAGTGCAGAGGAGGCTTAGGCAGCGCAGAGAGCTCGCTCCCAAGGCAGTCCAGTGATCCCCATCTCATTGCACCACGCTTCATCGTTAACTCCCAAAAGCAGTGGTCCAGGTCAGCCAGCAGCCCCGGTACTAGCACGGCCGCGCTGCTGATCAAATACGGAGTAGCTCCAGCTATCGTATATATAATACAACCATCGCATATATCTCTCTCTCTAGCATTTGAAAAGCTTCACAACCAGACCCCTGACAGCTTTTCCTTACTAAAAGGATTCAGCACATGATCTCTTTCTTCTTATATCTGGTATCTGCGGCTGGAATGCAGTATGGATTCAGATTTGCAGCATTTGCACCTACAATTTTGGTTCTTCAAACTGTGTTTGAAAAGCTACACAGAACGCTTTCAAAATCAAATCTGAACCAGTAAGATCAGAAACAGAGAAATAGATTTGGATGTGCTCATTGGCACAGACACCACAAAAGGAGCAGCTGAAGAGAAGGAGGCCAAGAACAAAAACCTTAATGTAGTTCACGATTCAAGGAGGTGGTATTAGATGAGCAAATGCTTCAGTAATATGCCGAATCCATTAGCAACTCCAAATCAGACAGACAGTCCCCATGGATTAGTGTCACAAAACCTACATTTACAGGAAGACTATTCCCCTTTGCAGGAAAGGCTTACCAAGAATAAAAACCCTTGTAATGAAAACCAGCAGAGAGAATAAATTACCATAAATTCTTTGTATTTCAGCTGCATAGATAATAATGTGGGTATGAACTTCACACTCTGCACAAGAACATTCCTGAATATCCTGATGACACCCTGATCGCAAACAAGAATGAAGAAGCTTTAATCCAACCACGTTCTCTCTTTCACTCACACAATCCATGTTTGCTGTTCTTCCTATCTAAGACAAAGTTGATCTTGAAATAGTAGGTCTGATTTTGTTTATCTTAACACCTAATAAAAAACACCATTGACAGTGCATACGTGTCTCCTCCCGTCCCCGTTTTCAGAAGACGAGATTTTGAGACTCTCTTGCACATGACTGATTTTTCCAGATACATAATTTAGATATCCACTTCATAAAATATGTAGCAAATATGTTTTCCAGAATATTATCCTGAAAAAAGAGCATTAGCTATCATTTTCCAAGTCTTTAAGATGTTTATGGAGTGAACCCAACTTTATTAATCTTTTGCTACATGTTGTAAAGTTACCTTCTAAACTACTACTATGTTTTACCTATTTTAGATTTATCATCCAAATTGGAAGAACAGTGGTTATTTCTTTACTCTCATAACTTCAGATCTCAAAGAACAACCAGGAAATTCAGACTGACTATTCGAGTGTCCGGCTACACTCTTCCTACATAAACTATGGATTAATCTATATATTAAAAATTCATCTATGCAGAGAGATCAAATTTCAATCTTTTTGCATACAGATATGCAACAATCCAAATGTGACTGGTTGCAGAGAACATAACTATTCTAGATTTTAGATTTATCTCACTCTTCTAAGGAAATTAAAATTTAGAATTATTCCTTCCTACATTGTGCAAATCTTTTATTGTAATTATTTGGGATTTGAACTATTGCATTAGCTATAAGCTCTGGTTTCAGTAGTAGGATAGCCTTTGTATGTATGTGTCCATACACATGTATATATAGACACATGTATATTTACATAAACACGTCCTCCATTTTTTATGATTTTCAGATGCTCTAATATTTTCCAGAACAGTGAAAATTAAATGCTGAATATAAGTTTTTCTTGATTTCATTCACAGAATCCTTGAAAGTAGCGCGTGGACTGTGAACAGTCCATGGACCACACATTATTTCCATCTAAACCTTGGCTAAACTATTTTAACTCAAAATACTTCAACTCAGTTAAACCATCCAGTTCTCCAAATCTAGATTTAGTTTCCTAAGTTACCGTGGCTTGGCAAAGCTGACCTTTTTCACCTTGTTCAGCTTATGGAAAGAATTTTCCTGATGTCACTACCCATTACATCATTAAGTTTTGGTAGAATTATATACAGGTCTTCCATCCGAGTTTGTAAATTGTTCATGATAACTTTGCAAGAGTCACTTGGTGTGATGTCTTCAGCTTTGTAGTCAACATTGACCTACATTTTCCAATCCTAAAGTTTGTTTCTGAACATAATTGTCTATTCTTTTGCTATTCACCATAATTTTTGACATCTTCAAATATTCTTCTGTTTCCATCTGTTAAGGCATAAGCTCCAGATATCACAGTTTTTGATGTCTCAAAGACAAGTGGTGTAGATATACAACACATTAGACAGAAAGATATTTTGTTCTTGGATAAGCAGCACAATGATTTTAGATCACATTACTGTTTTTCTTCTTTCTTCACAACCAATCACAATGAACCTCAAGTGTTAACAGAGTAAAAGCAGCAAAATTAAATCATACTCTGATTCTCAAACCTGGGCATATAGTGAAATCTCGATGAACAAAATAACTGAAAATACAATTATTGATCAGCTTGAGAAAATGAGTAGAAAACCATATCGATAAAGAAAATCTGAAAATTCCAGCTAACCATGAATCACTAATACCTGAAAACACAATGTTTCAAACAGGTTATGAAGCTTCATCTTTTTTTGTATGCGTACACAAAAATGTCACTGTGGGACAGAGTAGGGAAATTAAGAGGAATCACCGTAAATACAAGCCAGCTTCGGTCTTTCCAATATCATCCCTCTGCTATTTCCTTTTTATGGTAATACAGATAGTAGCATTTACTGTGAAAAGTTCAGAGGAAATGTCACTTACTTCATTACTCTATGACTGATTATGATTAAATAGATGGGGGGGGGGGGGAGGTTATTACAGTAACTTTTTGGCTCCTGAGTAATTCCTGAGCAATACTCAAAGCAGAGAAACTTCTCACTCAGTGAATGAGCGTGCGAGTGGACACATGGCTGTGCCGAGTGCTACCTTCAGTGGGACAATACACTGGAAACGTTAACTTTGGCCCTAATTTCTTCTTAGGCAGCTATCCATCAGCTTTCATCAGTATCAAGAAAATACAAATTTAAAATTGCAACAACTAAAAATCCACACACAGTCAGAGCAGATTCTTTTATTTGTAATGGGTATTTAGCTATTGGGCTCCAAAGTTTCACCAAATCCAAAATCACCAAAAGCAAAAAAACACAAGTGCTAATATATTTTTCCTTTTTACATGTCTGACTTTTTTTTTTGGTTTTGTTTTTTCTTCTTGACGTAACTAACTATAAAATTCTCTATTTTAAAAGTAAGTGTAGCAGAAAGAAGACACTGTCAAAGTAACTTCAAAGTTACCTATACACACTTGGTGTCCCACAGATGCACTTAAGACACCTTTTTGGTTTTTTTGCTACCCAGGGCACCACTTGAACCCCTGATAAACTGAACTAATGCCTCAGCATGTTGACCTGGAGTTCTCAAACTGCGAAGCATGTGCAGACACAATATGCGAAGCACTTCAAAATGGTACATAGCCCTTGTGGCTAATGCCCATTCAAGAAGGTCCAACCTCCCCTACTGTCCAATGGCAGAAATTAGGAAAACATTTGGAAGACAGTTCTCTAATCTGTTGGGGAACCACGAGAAAGAAATAGCCTGGATTCACTACCGCCTTTATGACCTCCTCCACCCAGCTACTTATCTGCAAAAGAAGAGGCATTTCTTTTGACAGCCAGGAAGAAAAAACGCCACCAAAACACACAGTAGTGTGGAACAACACAGCAGGTCTGAAATATGCATTGAAAGTCAAACTGACTCAGCTAGAACTGTTAACTACCATTTGACTTAAGGCTAACTTGAGATCTGAAATCCTGAAGACAGCTGCAAAGCTCCGTACTGAGTACACCGCATCCCAGCCCAACCACTCCAAGCTCTCGGTCTGGGTAAATTGTAAGGATGTGAATCCCATGAAAAATAAGGGCAGAGTTTATACTGTGATCAGAAAAATTACTCACATTTCTGTAGGGACTAAGTGAAAACTGGATGAAGATTTTCTGTTACGTTGGACAAAGGAGATCTCCGCACTGTGCTACGGCCACAGATGCAACAAAAGAGATGCCAGTCTTACTCCCTGGGGCTAAAGTTACTCCCTCAATGCAGCTGTCAGCCAACACGGAGCAGCTGCTGTTCAATATTAGATAGCATATGTGCCTGAGAAGCGGCGCTCAGACTCGTGTTCGCAGAAACTCCTGCTGCTGGTGGTTTGGTGGCCTTGCCTGAACCATCCTGACAGGGTCCACCATAGCAGCGTAGAGGAGGGAACTGCATTATTCTACAAAGGGAGCTCAAGCGCTTCCTAAGGCGTAACCTACCTTCCACTTGTTCCTGCCGGCATTTGGAAGGGTGCCTGCTGCCTTGGAAGCTCTGTAACATTGAGTAGAAGTGGCCGTCAGGCACATTTATCACTGTGTAACACAGCTCCAGAGTGAAAATAGAGACGAGATGCAACTAGACAATCTTCTGGACTGCTAAACTTCCCAAGGAACTCCCTCACCAACGCTGCACTTCTCTGCATTTTTGTTTAAAGTAATAAAACAAAACCTAACACAGAATCCCTTCTTTCTCTGTTCCTTCTCATTCTTTGAGAAAACAGCTATTAATTACAAAATTTATGTTTGTTTCTTTTTAAAGCATGCCACTTCTTTTTATTTTCAAGGAATTTTTTTGTTGTTGCTGTTCGGTAAAAAAGAACTGCTCATACTACATATTTGCTCAGGTTGTCATGCTTTCTCTTAATTACTAACTGCTTTTAGCTCAGGGAACAAGAACTGTAATAACTTATGCTTAGGTTCAGCAAAATAAAGTCCTGACCCACAGGTGCTATAACAGTATCGAAATATCTTAGGTTTACAGAAATTTTTGTACATGTACATAAACATGTCACTAAAGGAAAAACACATTCACCCTGTCACTGGAAAACTTAAAATACTCAGAAGGTGCCCTCCTTTTGACTGCTGGGGAGAAGGCAATGATACATCAACTTAAGCCTCATAACGTGGTAGGAAATTTCATCTTTGTTATTCATGACTGGCTTGTGATATAGGTGAGAACAACACACCCACAACATCTTTGCAAAACTGCACCAATCTCTGACAGGTCACAACACACGCTGGATGCCCCAAAAAAGAAATCTAAACGCCAGAAACAATTTCTTCTGCCAGACAGGGCTGTCAAATTCTAGTTCATTAAAAGCATAAATGTTTCCTTCAGAGTATTGTGGATTTAAACTGTATTTTATTGGTGACATTTACCAATGTGCTATGGTAATTCAGTCACTTGAATAGCTGGTATTTCTTCACTAAACATCTTCCTCTATTCACTGCTGAGAAGCTAAGGCAGAGTAAGCCTGTTAGATGAGACATTATTCCCAGTAACGCTTTTTTCCTCCACCAAATTACGCCTAGTGTTTGCCTCTTCACAATCACTCCAATCTGGAGTAGTTTTACTGCCCCAATACACTTTTAGGGAAGCCTTCTTTTCTACTAAAACCATCATTCCCAACAGCATTAATAAAACCTGCAGATGAGCAGTTCAAGGGATACAATAGAGAGGTTGCAGTGGAGATTTAACGTAATACTTTCCCTTTCTCTGTAATAACAACTTTCTGGGCTGAAGCTTTCTTTTAACCTTGGCCCAGGGCCAAATATGTTGAAGGTAAAGTCTTAAAAAGTTCCTAAATATTAGAGGAGCGATGCTCTAAAGCAAACCCCCAAAAGAAGAACAGAGACAGAAAGGACAAGCATCTTTAAAATGTCATACACTCACAAGAGTGAGAGAATGACGCTGTGCCTCTGGTAACACTGTGGTAACTCAATTTGATGATGCAGAACATCCCATTCATTTATATTCCTAATAAATTAGAAGATTCTAATACAGAACTTTTAATTACTTCCAAAGTTAACCATCAGATTGTCCCTTGAGGGAAAAAAAATTATAAAAAATGTTATGAACAAGTTTCTTTTTGCTCGCGACTTGCATGAACTCGGCCCTTCGGGATAGTCTTCACGCAGGGCAGACCTCCCTGCGTGTCCCCCGAGCAGCCCTCTCCCCGGGGCCAGCAAAACTCCCGCAGGGAACGCAGGTAGGGCAGCAGAAATGGGACTACCTGTTGTCGATTTACTTCCAGCTGTTTGGAGAAGTGCTGTAGCCTATGCTGACAGAGAGACTCGCCCGCTTAGGTAGGGGCTGTGCCCACAGCGGGACTTTGGGTGGCAGAAACACGTTGGTACGGCCGCAGCGGCGGAGAATGAAATGCGGATGGGGTACTACTGCCGGGAGTCGTGCTGGGAGGCAGATTAAGCTGCAAAACTGCAGAAATCTGCCTAAAAACGTAGGTATGCTCTTATCCCTGTTCCACAGAGTATCCCAGATTTAGCAGATCCCCCAAATGAGTATTTCTGAAGCACAGGAGAGAGTGAGTCCATCCTTCCCTACTGCCCGGCATGGGCATGCGAGGAACCAGAGCCCATTTCCACCTGAAGCCTCACCTTGCGACACATTCCTAGAATGTCTAGGTAAGTACTACTAAGTAATGGTAGACTTTAACTTTATACGGGATAAAACCTGGCCATTTTATGAAAATGTTTTAACCACTACTGTTTCGGGTCCCTGTTTCTCCTCACATCGTGTGCGCCTTTCCAGGAGCAGAGGCTGCGCCCTCAGCACGAGCCCTGCCTGCTTCACCTCCAGCTCCTCTCACATCCCCCTCGTCTCTCCTCTCTCCCCCGCCGTCCTCTTCCCCGGTTGCTCTGCAGAGCTCCCGGCAGCGCTGCATCTCGCGCTCCTGCGGCTCGCTCCCGCGGCTGCAGCTCAGCTCTCCTTCGCTCGCCACCGGAGCACCCGCAGCCCCCTCGGAGCACCTGGGGCCGTGGGCCCCACCAGCTGACTGCAAAGCAAAGCCTTGCAATGCGTGCCATCTCTTTTCTCCTACCCCATGCCGCCTTTCTCCTTCCCGCGTTTCCTCAGGATTCGCCTCCATTCACATAATTCTGTGGAATTCAGATACTTCATTCAAAGCAATAAAAACTCCCGTGGGCACCAGTAGAGGCACCGCCAGAGAGCTAATTCGGTTGCAAAGAAAAACCCAGCGCTCTCATGAGAACACAAGGATGGGACTGTGATTTGGCACACGGGCAAGATTTGCAATGTCTACCCCGCTGTACCTAGTACACGCTCCCGCCGAGCACTCTGCTCCAGCCTGCCTCACACCTCCGGTGCCGCTCTGGGACGCTCATCCAGATTGGGTTCCTGACAGAAACGAGATGCTGGAGTATTTTTGAGTCTCTGCCCTCTGACGTCGTCTGCTAGAACTATTTGAAACAGCAATGACACTGAAGATAAACTCGTGAAACATTTGCAACGCACTTCTATCCTGCAGCAATGCTGATCCTCGGAAAGATGTTTGTGCAACACCTCATCCATGAGCCAGCCTAGGGTTTCATTATTTACAGCTCAAATGTCTCGCCTGCATTCATATTAAAACTGGCACTGCTTATCTATAAACTTTTTTTTTTTATAACTTCAATTCATCTTTAATATTTAAAGAGCCTACAAACCGCTGCATAATATTTTTTTTATTTTCCTCAGAATGCTTTTGAGAGAAGTACTGCTATCCCCATCACGCAGTTAGGGACAAGGCACAAAGTCCAAGACACAGGCTGAAGTGCTGTGCAAGAAGTGCAGCGGGAACTAGCCAGGAACTTCTAGAACCCACCCAGCTCCTGCAAATCCAAACATGCTAGGAAAAACACTCCCTACATCTTACATGTGCAACAGATATCAGAGCTGCCATATCAGATAGCAGCTACTAATATCTGATAGATATCAGATAGGTAATGGCCACTTACCATCTCTTTATATGACTGCAGCTTGCTTTTCACACCTTACAGGCACTTGCATGCAATTATATCAGCTTATCTAAACCAGAAATAATTTCTCTGCAGAACTCTGGCCATACACACATTCTCAGACTATCAGGGCTGCAGCAGTGCTCCTCCTCCTTAAGTAGTACATGCTTGATTTGGAAAGTGTTTTTATGTCTTTCTTTTTTGTCAAAGTTTCACAAGACTGGTTAGTATGCCGCTGTACTTTAGATCATCCTGAATAATTAATAAAGAGTTTGCCAGTTCTTGAATATATTACCAGTGAAGAAATATTGCTTGAACTTGTGAACTGTGATCAGCTTGCTGCAGAAGAGAAAATCTTTTCTCCTCCCTTCATTACTTCTTACAACAATACGTTCAAAGAATTCCTTTGAACAAAAAGACAATATTGCAAACTACTAATACTCATTCAATATAATAAATCTGCCTCTTTTGTTCTACACATACACGGCGCTGGAAAGCCTAAACAGCAATTACAGAAGGAACATCTTCTTAACAAAAATTAATCTCTCTCCCTCTCCTTCAGCAATCATAACGCAGGCACTTACCACTCCCAAAGCAATCTTAAAACAATCCTGGCTAAAGGCACTCTTAAGTGCAAATAAAAAAGGCAGGCTGGGCGAAAAATCTAGAAGGGAAGAAGTCATGCAGTCTTCTCTGCTCTCTCATAGTCTTTGCCAACTTCAGTAACTGTTCCTAACCAGTGATGCAGAAACAGGAGTAAGGAGCCCGGGGTTGTACCCCAGACTGCCACGGACCAGCTGGGTGACGCAGAGCAGGTCACGGCCACTCTTTGCCTTCCTTTTCAACAGTCTGTCAATAAAATATATTTTGTTGTTTGTGTTGTTTTTTTTAAAAAACAAAACAAAACAAAAAATCCAAGTCCCAAGGAATGGGGATTTTTTTTTTTTTTTTTTTTAATTTTTAAATTATATTTACTTCATTACAAACCCTAAAAGCAATGTCAAAACTTCCCTTGCTGACAGACTTGTCTACAGCTCTCCCCTGGGGACTCTCTCTCCTACCTCCTCGTGAAGTACGTGCTAATGGCTGTCCTTGAGGAAGGGCTGCAGTGCCGGAGCTGGCCCTGAAGTTCCCACATGCTAGCGGGAAAGAAAGTTTCCAGATTTTGCTTCCACTCTTCATTCTTTCACTGCAGTTTGTTTTCTAAGTCAGAAGAAATACAAAAGTCACTTTTAGAAATAAAATGGAAAAAAATTAAGAGATGTGGACAACTTGGATAAACACGGGTTGAGTACGAAAAACCTCAAAGCATATTTCCAAAACCCCAACCGAATGCACAAAGCCAGCAAATCCATGCTGACTGTCTATTTATAGAATTTGTCAGCACACTTAAGAGTTTTATGAATATTCAGAACTAATTTTGGAAAGACAGGGAACTAACCTATGTTTAAAAGTCCTTACAGATACTGTTACTTGTGATTTTTACTTCATTTGAAGCAAGCTGTTGACTCAGTTCTATTACTATAAACTTGTATTTTTATAAACAACTTAATGACAAAGAGACCACATAGGTAGAATTACTATTAAAATAATGTACAGGCTGGTAACTTGCGGTCACAACCAGTGCTGATTCTCTGGAACACCAGAAAGTTTGTAATAAGATACTATACAGCCTCGTTGTCAAGTCCTTAACACCATTTTAATTTCATCCTTTTAAAAAAATTTTCTCAGTTTCTTCTTGTTGTAGTTGCTTGTGCACAAAGCAAAGCATAACCTACATCCAGCTACGTTCAGAATTCATGCTTTGATGCTTTAGGCCCCTAACCAATTTTTAGATAACTGATCATCTTGTAAACCGGAGCACACCATCCTGCCTTTTAGGCTTGCTTTATCTCGCTGTATTGGAAACATATCGGGAGCATAAAAATCTATGTCTGCAGAAAGGATCTGTATGCGCAGTAGGTGATAAATTATCGTGAAAATACACTATAAAGCTTTGATGGGTGAAAGGCAGACCACTCAGCTCCTTACGCTATGCGCTGTGTAACAGCAGTTGACATCTTTATCAAGAGTGCTCTTATTCTGTTTCCATTCTAATAATATCCAGAATGACTTTACTGATCTGGGTATGTTAAAAAATGCATTCCTGCCTCTAACAAAGAGGCACATTTCTGTAAGCAACTTTATGCAGTAGACACAGCTTCCTAAAAGACCTGTTCTTGGGGCTAATAAAGGAAAAAACCGAACATGTCCATACATAAATTAACCACAGCCAAGGCTCTGTAACGCACTGCTTGAAAGGCAATTTTTAAACCATAAAGTGGTTAATTCAGCTGTAAACCTGGCCAGCTTACACATTTCAGCAACTTTTCACTATTGTACTACTGTTATACTTAACATAATTATTGTAAATGGTGCAATTTTGATTTAGCATGTATGTATTCAATGTGATTACCACAGACTCTTTGGTATGCACAGCATACTGCTCAGTGCCCAAGGTCTTACAGAAATAAATTTTTGGGAAAAAAAACCTAGTATTTTTCCACCACACAAAAAAACATTCTACAATACAAGCAGCTGTATGAAGAGCAGATTTGTGGTTGTGCTTACAACTTCAAATGCGGCATTTTCTTACATTCAGCCGGTCTGAATATAAGTTACCATTCTCTCCGAGCCCAGTACTTCTCATAGTGAGATCTATAAAAATGGCTACTGCTTCAGATTCTTAATACAGCATTTGGCTTACCTTGCTCTTTTGGGATAGAAAAAGAGATAAAAAATTAAAAGAATATATAAAAATTAAAAAAACCTCTTCTCAGTACAAATTTTAGTAGCTAATATAGTAGAGAAGATACCTTTTCTCTTTTCAGAACTGCTTAACCACTTTCAACATTGCTTAAAATATATGTACATACACACACACACACACACACACACACATATATCTCCAAATACATATTGATAAACACAACTAAAAGGAGGCTGAGCCAGCAGTACTTCAGCTCAAAGGTAAAAAGCATGAGAGATTTAGGCATGAAAGAAATCAGGTAACTACAGCACAAACTCCCACCCTCCATAAACATTTTAACTGCCATTAAAAAAACCTGTAACTGAAAAATAGCGTAGAAACAACACACTGGTGTAGAAAACAGGAGATTTTTTTGGTTCTTAACTAGACAGACTAGATTTAAATTCAAATCATGTTTCAGCACGTATGAGACAACAGTCTCACACAGCATCCTTCTTGCAAATTGCATCATCAAATAAAATACTACTTTTCTTCTATGGTCGCTTTTTAATGGATTAATTAATACGGAGCTTCACCTAAGCTTGGTAACATGCGATCTCATTACTGACAATGTACTGACCTCCAGAATAAAGACATACAAAACTGAAGTGCAATACACGTTAAGGGAACTAATCTCACAGTATTTTAAATTTCCTGCGTGAACAATTACCGTGCACTTCTTGTTTGCCACACACTTCGCCCTAGGAGGGGGCGGTTGATACCGCGGAAGCACGAAGAGGAGCGGGTGTTCAGCAGCCTCCGCGGACGCGGCGCCCCGTACCCAGAGAGGGAGGGCGGCACGGCCGCAGCGCAGGGGCCGGGGCAGCGGGGGAGGAGGACCAGGGGCGCAGGGAGGTCGGACTAGACGATCTCCGAAGGTCCCTTCCAACCCAAACCCTCCTGTGATTCTACAACTGGGCCCGTGTCCTACGATGGGCGCAAGTTTGAGGGTAGAGGACAGAGAGGGAGACCAATGTTCCCACCTGGAGATGGCCCTGGACTTGAGGACGAGACACGCACGGGTTGTCACGCCGCAGGGTCTAACTCACGGCTACGGGAAGGAAGAGAAGCAGTGGGTCACTGACCCGGTTTTGGAGAGCGTGCCCACAACTATATCGTATTTTTGCCTTCAAATTCACTCAGAACACTTGAAGATTCTCCTGCCAGAGATTTTTAAATTACAAACTAAGCGTGCATAGCAATCCAAAGAGACACAGCTCTGCTTTTTTGTTTGGAAAGGTTAAGATGAAGCACAGGAAGAGGGGAGCGCAATTGTTGCAAAACACAATATTGCCTGAACATCTCCCTGTTGGGAAGAACTGCTTTTGGAGAGTCTCCGGTTGCCCAGGTGAGGCATTTCTTATCTGAAAGAACAAGAAATGAAGTTACAAGCTTACTTTGTCAAGACAGACATGAAAAATGACATACACAAATAAAGGAAAGCAGGTATTTCCACTTTTTGATGTACAATTAACTGCACGTGTATCACTTATTGAAAACACAAGACACTAATCAAGTGTGCAACGTACCTATTTCTTTTCACCATGGCAGGGCCTGAGAGATAGTAAAGAAATGATTTGGGGGAACTGCACAAAGGTACAGGATTAGCACAGCAGAAAAAGACCCCAGCAGAGACAGGCTGGGGGAAAGTACTAAAGCAAGGAAAATTGCTTTTGTAGCAAAGGAATTCAGGGAAAGCGCCAAACCCCAGGACTAGCAAGCTCGAAGGGAAGGGGACCTCCCAGCTGATGCAGCAGCAGGAGATTGCCCGCTGGTGGCAAGAGTCCTCTCCACGCTAACAACGGGAAGGTCCACCCTGTCCTCAGCCAGCCTGGACGTGTTGAGCAGTCCGTAACTGGTGTCTGAGGTGCAAAAGCCAAGGCCATAGAACGCAGAAGAGTTAGCTAAAAGAACAAAGGTTTTACTCAAAATGGTGAAAATTCAGGAACCTGTCAATTAGGACAGCAGCTCCAGTCTGGCATGCATAAGGCTTACAGGAAAATATATGAACCTACCTCTAGACTGCCTTTTTTTTTTTTTTTTTTTTTTAATCGACTGTTAATAGTAAGACAAGCATAAGGCACACTACTTTAATGCAAAAAATCAATAGTATCATGCCAGTTCCTATTGGGAGGGAGTGGGAGGAGCGACGAGTCTCAAAGGAAGTTTAGATTATTTCAAAGGAGAAAAAACCACTAGCCTGAGATCTGTTGAATGATGGAAGCGTGGAAGAATTAAGATGGCTATGATGTATAAGAATATTGATTATTCCCGGGGAAAGTGTATTTAAGCAGAGCAACAATTCTCATCAGTGAGAGACTAAATTAGTGCCCAGATCTGTCTTATAAAGACATCAGCAGACAAAAAGGTTCCTCTACTCGAACCAGGAAAAGAGAAAATGCTGACTACCAACCTGATAAATGTGTAACAGAGCTACCAAAATAGAAACATTTTACACATACAAGAAAAACAGGCATTACCCAGCACAGATTTGAAACAGAAGCAAATCGACAGAGGAGGGGATGATTAATAAATATTTGAGTTCATGTGTTTTGAACAACGTCGCCCCATACAGCAATCCAAAGAGCAGGAAAATGCATTATATAAGTTTGATTGTGATATTCTTCTCTTTTCCCATTACTGACCTCATTGTATTACCATCTCACTCTTCCATGCTTCCGCAAAATAAAATACTAATGGGTTTTGAGCTATACAGACTAATAATCAAAGATTTCTTATTTTTCAAGCTAGGCTGATACAAATAGTTTCATTCACATACGGATGTGTTTCCAGCTGCACAGTAATGGCCATTAAATGTTTCACAGCACCCAAGCTAAAAAACAGAAGCTTCTTATTTGCAGTCACATAATGCTTCTATAATATCGGAAGTTTCCACCAAAAAAACGAGCTAAAATCCCAAACCAAACCTTTTCACACAGAGAAGTAAAAATTATCAAACATAACAGATTTTTTTTTTTTTTTAAATCAAGTTATTTTTAGAAACTAAGATATCTTCGTTTCTGAAGCGGGAAGGTGCCTTATCCAGACAGGTCTTCACATAGCTGCTTTAATAATCACACAGAACTCAGAGTAAGATGCAAGGACTATTTTAAAGTTCTCAAGCGATAAAACCAGAGACTACCAAGATTTACAGTAACATAAAATGCACACTGCTCTAACAGGCAAATTAACTTCACAAGTGTGACATGCGAGTGCAGCCCTGAAAAAACACACGCTGCTATCCCTACTTCATCACATACAACAGTCTTTGGCATCTAAAGCATAGAGAGAAATAGCTTGTGAGAGACATTAAATGACAGAAACTCGTCCTGGATATAGGTCCTGAATATCACTGTCAGTTGTTCCCAGTAAGGCAGAGCATGCACTGACCCAGGAGGGACTCCTCTGAGCGGTTAGCAGAAATACAAAACAATTACAGCCCACAATAACTTTAGCACTTCACTTACAAAAAATCCTCCTTTCCACAATAAAAAAAAAGAAAAAGAAAGCGGGAACCTATCTTCCTAGCAGGAGCACGGCATGGGACATGTAAGGATTTTAACTGAAAGAGCCCCCACACCTTTCTGTATTCAGAGTTCTTTGTTGCCTGACAGTAAATTGGAAGGACGGTCATATTTAAAAGTACAAACATCAGGCTGTGTCTCTGGAAGGCTGCAACGGAGCCCCCGAATGAATAAGAAGGAAAGCACGTTACCTTTCGCAAGTCTCCTCAGGATTTGACATCGGCATTTAAAAGAGACAGCTATCATTGTCGCTGCCTGCCTGCCCTGGCAAAGCGCGCTCAGGGCTCTGCTCGGGTGAATGCAGCAGAAGCCTGTGAATTCCTCCTCCCGCACATACCAGGCATAAGGTAGCCCCGGCGGGGAGTGACAAAGCTTAATTCCTCTTGGCTGATGCAGAGATCAGCTCTGTGTCATCCGGCAAAGCTGTGTCATTCACTACTACCACCACCACCACCTGCACGGGGAGACGAAGGGCTTAAAAAGCCGTATTTCTTTAAAAGCTAGAAAGCATCCAACTGCACACACGGACACAGATATTAGAGCGAGCCGTTCCCCAGTCTCTCGCATTCCCTGACTGTGCAGGGAGGGATGGTTGCTGTGCCCAGCAAAGGGCCCCGTGTTTCAGCAGACGCGGCGATTTTTCTCCTCTTTCCTCACATCTTTCCTTTCCCTTACTGTTCCCTCTGGATACACAGGGCAAAAACACCAGGAATCCTACTTCTGGGGGAGAGGGAGCCTATTTCAAATGGAAAATATTCCAATCAAAGCATATTAAAGATTTAATCTGACAGATCTGTAGGGAAGAAGAAAAGAAAAAGCCTGATTTTATCACCAGGAAAGCTTTTTGACAATTGTAGACAAGTATATTACAGCCGTTGAAGCACAGACCACAGGGGGAGGGAGAGAGTCGGAGGGAAGTGATGGATTGTTGTGTGTGGGCAGGACCACCAAGCATTTGATCACACCAAAATAAATAAAACGATGCTGCATAGAAAACACACAGTGAATCAGATTTTCTCCCCTCACTAGAGAAGACAGCAGCTTTCAGCGCACCTGAGAATTTACTTCACCAAACATTGCACCGTTTGTAAGATTTTGTAAGATTCTTCAGCCCACCAGGAGTTTTGCATTCTCTTATGCCTATTCAGACAGAAAATTAACCTGCTTTTACAATTCATTCAGAAAACGATGAAGTGGCACACACTGCTTAAGCAAGAGCCCCATCCCACCTTTATGGAGCCAAAAAATTACTAACGGACAGAACTCCATGCTCATACTAAAAACCAAGCAAACCAACCAAAATAAGCCATATAAAGTCTGTCAAGTGAGATTTATGCATGAAACCCAAGTGCTGCATCAGATACTCTCCTTTAAAACAATAGATCGTAATTTCTTTGTCAAGACTTCTGCTTCACTTGCGTGATATATTTAAAACTGCCTTCAAATACTCTGTCCCATTCACTTGCTTTGATTACAAAATTGCTCAGATTATCTTCTGCCACCTTTTATCCACCGCTGTATTTAACGTTACGGTCCAGCGTTAGGGCGCGCATCACCCACCGTCAGCGACAGACAGCCAGGAGGACGGACGGACAGCTTGCACGCTCGGAGCCGTTTCTGCCTCCCCGCCTGCTCCGCGCTGCATCAGCGGCTCCGTGCTTCCCATATTGCTACTCGCTATTACAGTGATTGTTTTTCTTATTTTTGTTTTATTGGTTACAGCAACAGCTGTATTTCCAAGGCCAAGGTGAGACATTCCATCAGCACAACTGCAATTGCCCCGACAGGCCCAGTGAAAATTGATTTTATTTGGTTGTCATTAAAACCAGATAGGGGTAATCAAGTCACCTGTTCACCAACCTTGTTACCGCTCCTTGTAGCGGCCGTTGTAGCGCACAGCTGTAAAATCCCACCAGCGGAGAAGCAGACGCACCCGAAGCGGCGGGCTGCTCGGTGCAGCCCTGCGAGCGCCGAGCTCCGGCCGGGGGGGACGGGGCCTGCACGGAGGGGCGACACCGGGGGAAGAACGTGGAGGGTTCAGCCGGCGTCATCTCCTCGTCCGGAACGAGAATGGAGAATCTGGGACTATGACGGAGGGGAAAGGGGAGAGGGGTTGTGTATTCTCGCCCCCCCGTACAGACGGAACCAAGAGCAGCGTAAGCGGCGCTCTGTCTGCCAATACGCTTTTTGAGGAGAAAATTTGCCACCCTTCTTTCTTGCCACCTCCTGCTCACGTAACAGGACTTAGAATCATACAATCACAGAATCGTTTAGGTTGGAAAAGACCTTCAGGATCATCGAGTCCAACCATCATCCATGCCCACTAAACCATGTCCTGAAGTACCCACACCAGTCGCACCAACCCGTACCCAATTTCCTTTCCCTCTGCTCCACTGGGAAGGCTGTTCCAGAGACCATCACCAGGCTACGGCCTCAGCACGCAGCCCCTGCTCATGGGTCTTCCAGGTCTGAGAAGCCCAAGTGGCCCTGCATCTGCAGACCAGCACCCCGAATCCTTAATAAATACCGACTTTGCATCTGCCAGACGCCCATCCTCGATGCCGTAAATCTCGTCATGCACGGACAGACCCCTTTAAACACCTCCCCTGACCTCGAGGGTAACCAGAAGATACCGCAAGATGATCGTTTAGCCGCCCTGACATTAGTTCTTTGATTCTTCCCAGTCGACACGGACAAGGAAGACCGTGTAGAGCGTGGGGTCAGCACTGCCACAGCAGGCAGACGGGTCTCCGCTCCCACCTCTTTGGAGACGGACCTTCAGGACCAGCATCAGAGCGGGTGAGCCTGCAGCGCTCCTCCGGCCCTTCAGAAGAAGGTGGTTTTGGCGAGCAGCTCTCAACTCGACAGTCCGCTTTTGTCTCCTCTCCTTCAGAGTGCAATCTGGACGTCCTCGAGGACTTCTGCCGTGCGGAGAACGGCAAGAGGTTCTACCTACACCATGAGAAAGAACCGCTCGCTACTCGCCTTCGTGATCCGACTCCTCGACTTACCCTGGTTCAGCCCCCGGGCAGAGGAGGCAAAAGACAGCACGCTTACGGAGCTAGGAGACTGCGAAAAACAGGCTTCAGACACAGGAGGAAAATCAAGCCTTTGTGTAAGGACACGCTGAGCCCCAATGGGATTATGTAAAAATGTATATAACAGTAATAACGATACAGAAACTGTGATATATATGCAAAAGCAGCTGCAGACCTGGTCAGATAAGGCTTTACTAACGGAGAAAAGACGCGGTCCTTGATCTGAAAAGCTTATCGTATTGTTTACTACTTCTTCTAGATTACTGATGCGTATGCTAAATAGCCTCTGAAGCACAGCAATAGCCACTTGCAACCAAATCAGTAAGATTACTTTTTTGCTTATGTTTCTTCACACAATTTTTCTCTCCTTGCCAAAGAAGGTCATGCACAGATTTGAATTCCTCAAAAAGATTTCCTAAGACAAAGATTTTGTATTTCAAGTACACCACTGAATGTAATGATATATTGTATTTCTGCAGGGTTTTTTTCCTGGGTTTTGGTGGTTCAAGAAAAGTAATCCAGTTATTGGAACAGCTTCTAAAATATTCAGTCACGATGCTTGTGGCTTTACCACCTTCCTGCAGGACAGCAATCACCAGGATTGCCAGAACTGTTCTTGCCCAAAGTCCTGCTTCTGAAATGAATTGAAGTACACCTCAGGCATTCTTAACTGTTGAAAATGGTTTTGTTTTTTTTACCAAATTAAGGATTTCGTGATTATTAAATGTCTCAACTTTCCAGAAGTTAGCCATCATTTTCTGAGGTGTCAGTCATTCAGCTCTGCAGATGGACTCAACTGGCTGTTCAGGAGAAAAAATGGGGGAGGAGGTAAAAAAAAAAGGGGGGGGGGGGAGAGAAGAGTGGGTAATGTAGTATTAGGAGATCAAAAACCTTCAGACATGCTGAAAAGTTATTTATACTCTATATAACACAGGTTAAAGTCTTTACTAATTACATTTCTTCCTTATTATTTAACAGAGCTACAAATTTTATTACTATTTTCTCTGGGCTCATCTGTAAAAATCTCTTTTTTCGTTTTGATCCTTTTGGACAGCAGCATGAATTTGTATCACTTTTGTTGCTACACTTACTCCTTTCTTCAGGAGTCTGAAAGGTTATTTATAAACTCTAGGATATATATAACACAAATATTTTCTCAACTGAATTTGTATTCATAAATACTCAGTAGAAAATCACTAGATGAAAGAAGCTTATGTTTCCATATGGAAAGACAGGCAGTGTAATATACGTATCCTATTTAACACCATCTTCTGGTTAATCTTATCAGATCACATTAGCTGAAATAAATGAATCAAAAAAAGTTAAGATCTACTACACTTCTCTGCAGGATAAAAAAAATTATGTAATGAAATTTCTCTAAATTAAATTGAAGATTATAACCTATATATAGTGTGACATTTAGATACAATCAGGAAATTTCTGTGAAAATAGTGTTCAATGAAGAATACAAATTCTGCAAAATATCAAATTGTGTTTGGGGAAAACAATTAAGTTTGCCAAAAATGCATTTTTTATCCAGAAAACATAACTCCAATATTCCCACCCTTCCGTTTCATAGGAATATATATACCCAGAAGATACTTCTTGGACAAATTCCGCTCACATGCTGCATCAAACATTTCCTTTCACACACTGACTGAGCAGCACCTTAAAGCCAGTTACACCCCTCTCCCCTCTTTTACTTTACAGGAGATTTGTCCACATGAGCTGCCATAATTGGTTTTGGATGTCACATGCTCCTGTTTTTCTTTACGGGTCAAGTTTGTGTGTCACCACTCTGAAGGGGATGCACCACAGGCTACTCGGTCATAGCGATGTAGACCAAAGACCTAGACCTTTAAAAAAAGCCAACCCATGGGTTTTTCCCCAGCACTCAGATTATCAACACAGACAACTTGTCAGCTTTGCATAATGTGGAGGGTCTTGTAAATTTACATTTTTATTAAATCAACTACAGCAGTAATTTCTAGCTATATTAACCACCTTTGCAACACTGTCAGGCAATTTCACGCAGACATTGCAGCAGAAGGCTTCACAAGTCATTAAAGGTTGTAAAAGGTGCTCTGGCTTCAGAAGATTGTCACTGGAGAACATTTCATGGTAGAAGGTGCAGCAAGTTGGAAAGCAAGGATATGTGTGCCCTGAACGTGGTAACAGATGACGAGAATAAATCTGTTAAAGATCTGAGTTGATGCCAAAACACCATAGCTGTGGCACCATACAAATGCAGTAGCTTCATTGCCTAGGAATAGATTAGTAAAAAATAATTCAGGGGCCTTCTGGATAGAAAAAAAAAAAAAATCTTAACTTACTGGCTCCAAGCAATGTTAGCCTTTTTGAAGGGACAGGTATTAAACAACTGGTGGTAAAATCAGTCAATATTGCCACATTCTGGGATGGCTTTTTGTTAAAGCGTTTTATAATACAGCGAAGAATCACAATTTAATTGATTTTTTTAAAGTCTGATTTAATGATATATTTTATAAAATTTATAATGTAGTATTAAAGGAAACAGAATACATACACCTTTTCTAGATGAAAATAACTCTCCAGTACACACTACCCTCTAGCATAACATAAGCAACAGCATTCCCTACATTATCCTTCACAGCAATCCCATGCGAGAGCTTCACAAAAATGCTTTATTTTACCAGTCCATATCAATTACTAGCAAAAATTAAACCTGTCCTTTTCAGTGAAACTGCGTTGATATACTAAGGTTGAGAGATGTTTCTTACTGGAGAAACTGTCCTCAAAAGACCTTTGAGATACGCAGCGCAACTCTGACTTTTTGTTCTTAACCTCATTTCAGCTGCTAGCAAAAGAGGCTGTTCAGTTTTCCCAGGCTTTCCTAGCTCCAAATCCTTGTTTAAAAATAATTAGGGCCTTAAGAGAATTATAAAATAGGAAAATGCCGCATGTACTACAAAAATTAGAAACTTTTAGTAGCACAAGTACGTTGCAGTCTCTCAAAGGTAACTTCAAGCACAGCCACAACTAGTTGAGATTTAATTCAGAAAGAAGTTACTTCACAAAACTAATAGCTTGTGAACCATTTCGGATATCACCCCACTTCTGGTACATACATGTGTCCGTACCTTTTCTTTGGTTTGGTTTACGACGACAGAAGAGAGTGCTTACTTTCCGGAGTATTACTAATAATTTGTCCGTGTACCTTCTGAACCGGCAATTAGTAAAGAACCTGTAATTTTTCAAAATATAATGAAATAAACCACAAGCAAGGTAGTCGGCCTGCCCTCCCAGCAGAAGCAGCAGTGAAAGGACTAGGTACCACGAAGGGCACTGCACCTTCCAGGACGCCTGGAGATCTCATGGAGAGAAACAACAAGTAACGACCCCGTTCAATGAACACAATCAGCCCAGCGTGGGCTCCTGCCAGCAACATGCATATAATTACAGGCTCTGGGATTTAATGTAATCTCAAAACTAAAGGATGACTCTGCCGTACAAGTAGCTTCCACATGCTGGACTACATGGTTAAAGACTCCTGTAATTACAATTTCTGTAAGGCTTTTTGTACTTTGTAGAGGCTTTTTCAATTAGTCAAAATGATGACCTTCCTTTTGCTACATCAGTCTTTAACAAAACAAAGCTAAGCATTTCCTCAAAATTACCGTACTGGAGGCAGGGACAATCTCTTACACTTAGCAGAAAACAGCTGGTTTTACTCTCATTTACAAACAAAAAAAGATTATGATTCCACTGAAACCACTTGAACAAAAGTGGGATAATTGTACCTCTCTCTAGCTATACTGCTTGTTTCCATATTTTTATCAACCTATTTAGCAGCCGTGAAATTGGAATATCACACTAGAAAATAAAATCTGTATTTGGAGGGGTGAGTCTAGAATATAACGTAAGGTCATTTAATCTACTACAAGAGATTTTTAGGAATTAACTCACTAAGTTTTTATGTGCAAGTCTTTATATTCAAGATACCATTAAAAAGGACGGCAATGGAAGATTACAGCTCTAGAGATGCAGCACAAAGAAGAGATACAAGCAAAGTTTCCACCGGCAATACCTCCAAGCCTTTTTGCAAGACAAAGGGAAACGCCGATTCACTGATACAGTTGTGCTCCCACCTGTGTGCAGGCTGCAGGAAGACATGGCAGCAGCTGCTTTTCCAAAACAGAGTGGATTTCTATACTGAAATCAGGTCACACGCTGGATGTTTGCCTGTGGGATGAGCAACAGCCAGCCAACTGGCATCGACCGCCGACACCACATCGACTGTTTCATCCCAGAAGCAGAACTGGTGTGCCTGAAAACCAAAGATGAATGGAAAACCCAGAAAAACTGATCGGATATACAGGACGGAAAAACAAGCAACAGGGGAAAGAAAAAAAAATTATTCCGGTTTGAACAATGCGTGCCGACTCTCCTGACGACGACGTGTTTGCTGGATAGAGCTGTTAACTGAACTTGCTCGCAGGTTCACATCTTACTCTAATTCCCAAACTGGGGCAGCGCTGTCCTGTCCCCATGCAGTGACAGCGGACACACAAGGGGGTACCACCCTGGAAGCAGACGGGTAGGTACCGAGCAACCTTTGGATGAAGTCCGACAATTCCCTAACAGGAATGGTGTGACCCTAGTGCCGACGCAGGCTTGTGGTATGAACCTTGCAGATTCCAGTTTGCTATCTCTGCAAGAAGAGACGATCACTACCTTTGGATCCGTTTGTCTGCAACGCGCTCGCACGCTAGGTCTGCGTGTGCAGACCTGGCAAAGGCTTGGAGATCACCCTACAGCACACTGCGTGCCAGGCTTGCCCTGCATACCTTCCAGGAGTTTTTCACTCAGCGATACAAAATTTGACTCGTTTGGAAATTTTGCCATCTCCCGAGGACTGACCATCAGCCACCATTAAGGAAGAACGAAACGCACAGCGGTCCGTTACCGTAGTCTGGTTTAACACACAGGGAACATAGCAGAGTTGGGGCGAGGAAGGAAACGTTCCTGCCAAGCCAGAAGGTCCTTCTACGCCTCCCTGGATCCCTCTGCGGCGCGAACGCGCTCTGCTCCCCGACCCTCACCGGGGAGCACCGCGCCACCTCCCCAGCGCCGGTACGGCCGCAGCTGACGATGTTTGACGAGGCTGGTGCCTCGTAGCCTGTGGCCTCCCGAGACCAGCAATGTCGATACCCTATGGACTGCCCTGGACTCCGGTTCTATCGCGTGGCGACCTGTGACTTAATAACCAAGTTATTTCCTCTCCTCTTCTGTTCTGTAGTGAAACTTGTGAGAAAAACATGGCTTTAGCTGGCTTCAAATTTGAAGCCTAGCATCCACACCAGGCGTTCTCTGGCATCTTCTGAAACTATGCACCTATTTGAGAAGGCACATCCCTGAAGTTTCCACGCAAATACGTCGGTGTTCGTAGTCTCGGGAAGAGTGTCATATCGTTGTACATCAGTGTATCACACCATATGGCCAGTATTATTGATGCTTCTGTACAGCCTTTAAATCCCAAGCCTTTGTTTTACGTGATGATTTTTAAAATGGAATTAATAATTAAGGCATTTTGGATCACCATTTGAACTATAACTGTTTAAAAGGTATTTCAGCCTCTGAGCAACAATCATAAATAAAAAATAAGAACAGAGACCTATTGAGACTTGTGTGCTCTTCCACTGCAGACACCTACATCCCACCGGGGACTGCCACACCGCACAACACAGTACGCTTTGAATTCACCTGCCTAGCTCAAGACTCAGAAATAAAGTGAGTTAGTCTGAATTAATTCTGTGTTACTACAACCAGACTCTGTCTGGCAACTAAACGAAGAGCTAGCTTGGGTATCTCCCAGTCCTGCACACTGTAGAAAAACCTCTGTGTGTTACCAAATACTTTTATCGTCATAGTTTAGTGAAAAGACGCACAATTAAGCATCCAAATACAAGACATAAGAAGAAGGAACACAGACTAAAACTGCAGTACCAGGGAGCGTATCCCAGAATACGATGACTCTAAAAATGACTGAGCAGATCATTCAAGGTAAGTAAATGAACAGCAACTGCGACAACAGGTTTAATGCAATCATTGCTTGTATAAATAGGGGAAGACTGAGTACAAGTACCAAAAAGATCACTGCCTGCCTTTTGCAGGGAGACCTATACTAGAATCCAATATTCAACTCCAGTATCTATGCTGGGCTTTGCTTGGTTTGGATTTGTTTGTTTCTAAAAGGTTGAAAACTGCACAGGGTGCAGAGAAGAGTACCAAGAGTGATTTGAGCAATAAAAGTGCCTCATGCAGTGAAAGACTCAGCAAGCATAATACCAGTTTGGACGGTGACCTGATTACACAGTGCCTAAGAGCTGTCATAGGAAGGACGTGTTGAGTGCTCGACAGCTTCTGCATCACTCGATGGACAAGGGATGCAACAAAAAGCTGCAGAGGAAAAACAAATGGTTGGAACTCAAAGCCAGCAAAATTCAAACTAATCACCACCTTCTGATGGGAAGATCGACTGACGGATAAAACTATCAAAATGGTTCCCTGAAGAGCTGCTGCCTGCATGCCTTTCTGGAATACGCATTTTTGCAAAACATTAATTACTGGACTTGCTGTAACAATAACAGGCTGGATGCCACATTCTGCTTATGCACGAGATAACCAAACATCTTGCATGTCTTTTTTTGCCTTAGAAAGTATACAAAGCAAAAGATGAGATTGTGATGGTCTCCTGCTGTCTGTATCTGCTTTAAACTACTGCTTTGAATACAAATAAAACATTATTAAAAGATAGGACTAGCTATAGAACATGTTTTATCGAATATATAATTAACACTCATGTAAAATCTACCTGATACGTTAGAAAAACTGCCCCATTATGCTGCAAAACTGCTCCAGTCTCAAAGCACCGACACTTAAATTTGCGCACTATCCTCGCCCCCACACATCCCTTCCCTTTTCCTGTAGAAGAAGGGACGGGATCCACAGCAACTGACGGCAAACACGCATGTGCAAAGTAGCACAAAGCACGTATTTACATCAGAAAAAGAGAACATCTGTAACATGTATGACTCAAAGGGAATTATCACCGCGCTTTGCTCTCAGGAAACAGTTAACAAAACAAACGAAGGAAAGGTTCCTAGGCAAGGGGTTGAAGTATTTGTAACATAAGTTTCAAAAGCGAAAGGTTGATAACCTCAAGCTTGTTTTAGTGTCATTCCTCCATGGATCATTAGTGCTTTAGTGGTGTCCTGCTGCTATTCATCACACTTTTAATAGCTCCTCCTAAAATACTCTTCAAAAAAAGGCGAAACTTGGCCAGATAACATTAACACTTAAAGGTCTATATATGTATTTATCAGTTTTTTCCTTTTTTAATTTTTTTTTTTTTTAAATCAGAGAAATCCTACAACCTCCTAAGGTAAACATGACATCATATACAATAATGATCGGTAACAAACTGGGAGCAGCTAAATACAGAGGCAAAACAATGCATTCAAGAATGGCCCAACAGAAAACAAAAATATGCCAGTCAGCAAAACAAACGTTACTCTTGGAAAATTAAAAGGATAACTGAAAAAGCCAAAGCATCGGCTATCTTCCTATAAAATACAAATCCTTCCTGTATTATTGTAAACTTACCACTTGTAAATTACCAATTAGTAGTAACAAATCATTGTTTTAATTATTTTTCTAATACTCCAACGTTCTTATACAAAAACCCTCTCACACACTTCTGTTGCACTGTCAGGTATGAATTAATACCTTAGCGACAGACATCCAACTTCAAGTGCTGTATTACATTTCCACTAACCAACTAGTAATTTTGCCTGGAACTTGCATGCATTTTTTGAAAAGCACAAGCACCACCACCCTGAATTCCCGAGGAGTTCAAAGCTCTCAGGCTGGCTGTAGGGGCTTGAGAAGAGTTACAGCCCGGGCCAGCCCCCAGCGCTGCGCTGACAGCTGCCGCTTCCCTTCACCACGTCACGCAGCCAAAAATCTTCTTTTGGAAGATGTTTCACGTGAATCAATACATCTCAGTGAAAATTTCTGAACGACTCATTCTAATTTTTCCCTTAGTTTTCCACACTTTTCTGCAACTACGCTGACCTTTCAAAATTTCCCTTAGAAGTCATCTCCTCTCGCCATAGGTATCTGGGCTCTTCTAATAATTATCCATTGGTTACAAATATGCTACAGGCATAAATTTTTATCTTTTCTCATAACTCAGGCCTGAAATCCATCTGCTGATAACACTGAACCCTTCCTGTCTGCTCCTATGTTTCAACACGGGAAGCACCCGTAATGTAATTTAATAGCCTTGGTGCAGCCCAACAGACACTTAAGTAGGGGGGCAGTTACTTTCCCGGACCTGTGACATGCCCTTTCTTAGTACAGCATTAGTAACTCCTTTTTGCAAGTATTACTGCTGTTAGTGTATAGCAAACATAACTGCCATTTGTCCACGCGTGCTGGTCCCTCTATGCACCAGGGCTTTCCCAACTTTCCATTCATAGTATACCATCGTATCTTGGATTATTTCCCCACAGATGCATTAACTTGCCAAGTCATATGATATTCTTCTGCATATTACACATTTCTAGTTGTTTTAAAGACTAGTTAAACACATTTCCACTCTTATTACTACGTAGGTCTCCTGATCTAATTTCATCTGTTAATTTTATCAACAGTTAATGAGGTTGTTAAGTCACTACTGCCTTTGTTATCCTTGAGTCAACTCCTGGGGGTGTTTCTCAACCAACTCATTTTGAGGTATGTTCCCTTGTTAGATCATGAGCATTTAAAATTCACCAAACACTTCAGAAGACCCACAAACATCCTGAAGTATTGCATCAAGCACTAGTATTTCTTCCATTAATTTTGTATTATGTTCCAAACTGTGACAGAGTTTATTATTTACAGATCCATACTGCTTATCAACTACGGTCACATTATCTTCAAAACTTGAAATCCCTCTCCCACTTTAATGTTTATTCAATATTTATTTCATTACTGAAATTTTATAGAAACCAGCACTAAATTAAAAAGGAGATCGTGGCCAAAGGTACTTTTTTTTTTTTTTTTTCTCTCCTCTTTTTAAGCGCACATATTAACATATTCCATGGCACGTCGCTAGCTTTCCATTCAAATGTAAGGTGAAACTCTACCTGGACGAGCACAAACAGGCTGCATCCATAGATACCAGAGATCAGCGTGTTCACAGCTAGAGACAGAAAGTTGGCAATACCGTACGCTTGAATTTCTTTGTGTTTGTTCATGTGTCACAGGCTTTATAAAAACGGGCTTGTACAGCAATCGTTGTAAAGCACTTACTTTTTTTTTTCCCCAACATACATTTAGGTTTGCATCATGCCAGCTGCTGCACTTCAGCAATGAAAATAAACTTGGTAGCACAAAGAGAAGGCTGTGTACAGATTCCCTCTATGAACTTACTTCGAAAGAGCTACATAAACTTAATTGATCAAAAGGGAGTCACAAAAGGATGAAATATTTTGCAGAGGCATATGCTAATAGTACTGCACCAACCTCCAAGACCTGCTGCCTTACTGGAAAGGTCCATAAAACTGTTGAGGTGATGGAGATGCTCCCGAGCTGCCGCTTGGAATGCAGAAACTGGCTGGTAACCGTGCCATTTATTTATTTATTTACTTTAAAAATAAGGCAAGGAGGAAGGGGCCCGGGCATTTTAACAGGAAATTAGAAAGCTAGCTGATATAAATTCACCACCTATCGAAGCTTGAACAGCCTAAGTTCCCCTCCCCCTGCTCCCCATTCCCGATCTCTCGGCTGCATCCGAACGCTCACAGTGCTGCTAATGGATAAAAATGGAAACAAATGTATGCAACAAATCACAGCGGGCTCCTGTGCCAGCTTCCCCCTTCTGATTCATCAGACCCAGATCTTCATACTGCTGCTACGTATTAAAATCAATGTTCTGCCTCTTCATTATTGTCATTATTCCTCTTTCACTTCAGAAGTTTCCTTTCCTTCAGATTGCTGCCTGACCAGCTTGTCAGGACATATTTAAATCAATATTTTGTGCATACGCCCGTGTGTGCCGTGCATCTGGATGCCACCTCATTACCATCTGAATTCCTATCATTTCTGCTGGGGCGCAAAAACGTAGGGGTAAAAATCATGTCAAATGACAGAAGATTACAGCCATCTATCTCCATCATTTAAAAATCTGAAGTAACCGCAGATTTTGCCATCAGCTCATTTCATACCTGATAAGAAAACCTAAATAAAGATTGAATGCAGCACTTTCCGTGATGCATGAAAACGCAATGCAGCTCAAGCAGAAGGCATTAAAGATTCATCCTCTACTTGGCCAGAACTGGGGCTTCAAGCTGCTTATGTCAACATCGCCTACCGCACCTGGGGCTCGCCTTCCAGGTCACGGAGGAAAACCCCCGATGGTGCAGGCTCTTAGGGAATTCAGACATTTGGAGTCAGGTGAGCGGTGAAGTTACTCTTGGGGAGGGAGAAGCCCTACCGAGAGCAAATGCAACCGAGACAGCCCACGTTTACGGAGCAATTGCTGTCGCTGGTTGAGCTCCAGGTCAGAGAAGCTCTGCCGGTACTGCCGTCCGGCAACAGGGATGCTGGCTCCTGCAGTACCGCCAAATGCACACTGCAGGGAACGCGTTAGGCTGCGGGAAGTTAAGATGCACTATCCTAGTAGAGGATAAAGAAACAGAACGTAAAAAAAAAAATTATATAAATAGCAGATCTCTACTTGCTTTCATTTGGATACAAAAAGCCTCCGAAAAAGGAAGCATCCTCTTAAGTTGGTCATAACGCAGGTACCCACTGCACTCCCTCCCGTAACAACATGCCTGTGTCTTAAATTTTTCTTGTAATTAGAAGCACAGCATTCTCCTGAAAGAGGTGTTTCATTTATGCCAATTCATGTCTTACTGACACGAAGACAAGCCTACAGCTATTAACGTCATTTTCACATGAGGCTTCAGTGAGGATGCTAAATTTTCTCCAAAATAAGCGTAAAAAAAAAACCTGCTAAAAATAATAATCCACATTTACACACTTACCCACACACAGAAGCAGCACATTTTCTACCGACATGCTCATTTCAGGCTGTGCATTTTAAGTCTGTTAATCTATGAAAAGGGCTCTTCACTTGGGGGTTGTCTCCGCGTGGTGCACGTTACAGCCTTCGGCTGGGCACGTGGTGCTGCACTTCCCACTGGCCTCTTCCTGGGAATTTTAAATTGATAGATTTGGGATGTGCTTGCATCTGAGGTGTAGACAAATAATTTCCCTGCCTTTTGCACAAAGACAGGGCAGATACTAGAAGGACTACCTGGAATCCTGGAAATATTGAATTTACTACTTCAAGATCCTATCACCAAAAGCCAAGAGGAAAAGTAAGCAGTTTTCATAAATTTCAAATAACTTTGTTTATATTCAGTTTGTCGGTTCTTTCCTAGTCTGTTTTCACTTTCTCTGATAAACACACATGTAAAACTCAACTGCAAAATACAAAACCCTTCCAATGAAGTATCTGGATCCCCTATTAACACTGAAATTTTTTTATTTTTTTTTTTTTTTAAATAAAGCCTGGAAACAAACCCTATATTGACAGTATCCCTTTAAGGTCTGAGCAGAGGTAAACTCAAGTTCCTCTTTCCACTTGCTTTCATAGGAACTACTGTCCCTAATCTTTGACGTAACACCTGGAAGCCTCTATAAATAAACATATTCACTGATATTTTCCCCTAAAGGGTTGAGTTTACGAACTGAAGCTGTAATGCAACAGGCTCCAGCGCTGAGATGATCAGAAGCACAACAGATGTCTCATCCAGAATTTGTAGTTCTGGATCCAGTCCTTGGCAGGATCCAGAGCCCAAATGCCCATGTTCTCTGTTTCAGCTCTTTAAGCCAAAGAGGAGCGGGATGAGGGGTAGGACCCACTGAAATGCCTACCCGGAGTCTGGAGTTCAACCCCACGGAGAACTGCAAACCAAGGGAAGACTACCCACTCACTCTGAGCAGAAACAAAGACAGAAGAGAAAATGGCAGACAGGACTATAGCGGTTCGTTTTCTTATCAGAGCCATTAATATTCAGTTTATTCCACATGAAACACTTATTTCAAGGGACTGAATAGCTCAGAAGATTGACTTTGATTTTGGGAGGCTTTCATTCCTAAGCTGTCAGTTTGGATCCAGCTGAAGGAGGTACTGATGGATGGTTTCTAATATCTAAGAGTTGCTTAGTGGCGTATGACAAATGACGAAGCAGTTGCAGAGTGAGTTATATAGTGAGTCAGCAGTCCTTTCCCAGAAGGTTCAATACTAATTAAGAGGCAACTTGACACCCTTTGTGTAAGGCTGCTTGGAAACTTATGCCCAGATATCAGAAACAAATCACAACCGAACTAAATACCGTAAGCTTCAGCATGGAAATAAATAACAGCCCCACAGTTATATCACAGCGCATCCTTCAATACCCTCATTATGTTTTTATTGGAACAGTACATTTAGTATAGTTATATGATGCCTGACTAACAAAAAGCCACTTTTTGTTCGCTCAAAAATACTGCCAGCGTTGAAACGTTCGCCTTTTATTTCAAACAGCACTTTGGTGGACGGGCTCCTTTCCAAGTCCATCATCCAATTCCAATAAGCAGGGCTAAGGACGAGGTCCCGCAGGGAGGCACCGAGCTACGGCGAGTGCGCGGCTCACCTCCTCCCGCCTCCCCGGACAAGACAGTTCAGGCTGGGAGCAAGCCCCGTCTTTGGCCCTGGAAGAAAACTCTGACATTAGCAATGGATTTGAATGATGGCTCGTATCACATCCCTTCCTCTCCATTTAATGTTATGTCGAGACCAACAAGCTCATTTCAGTCACGTTCAACAAACAGATGGAGACTGCCAAAATAGAAAAAGGCTTTTTTTCCCCCCCTTTTCTTTCCAAGTTGCACTGGTCGCACAGTGAGTGATGAGTAGGAATGACGGACAACCAGAACTCACCCTCAGTCTTTCGTGGAGAATTTTCTCCTCTTTTTAATCCATGCCAGCTCTGCCCCAGCCGCCATGCACTTGCCCGAAGAGCTTCAAGCCCTGCAACATCCTGGCTTGGGGGCACCGGTTTCTGATACTTATTTTTTATCGAACGTAAAAGTCCTATGAAAGAACTCATGTAAAACTTGTGCTGTGCATTTACCAGCGCAAAGAAAATCGCATTTCAGGGATGGGACATATCTAATTGCAAGGAAATGAGTCACAGCAAAACGGCAGTAAGAACTACTGTAATAAAAGACAGCCTCACTTAGAAGTTACAATAACAACGCAAGGAAAGATACAACACGATGCACGTTAATAGCCTGCTCGAAATCTCAGCATAGAGCGGCGTTAGACACAGGAAGTCAGCTTCTGAAGAAGCTAATGAATCATTTAGCTAACAAGGAAAGGTCATGCCTTTGATCAATGGGATCTAAGCACTATAATGAAGCAGAAGACCCATATCACATACACTTCACAAAAGGCTATTGTGTTTTAGAAAATTGCTCTATTTTGGTTTGGTTTTTTTTTTTAATACTATGAAAAGGTGTGGGGGGTTTGTTTGTTGTGGTTTTAATTTTTACAGCCAGTGTTCTTTTTGTTCCATTATTTGCATAATATTTAAAACATCTCCCTGGCATGGATGACCAAATCTACAATTCTGTCTTTTCTTTCTTTCTCCTGCTTGTGAACCATGTGGTGTTTCACTCGTTAGTGGGGAGAACATGTGAGTTAAGTCAATAATGAACCAGCTTAAAAGAAAACAAAAAAGACAGCCACAAAACAATAAGAAACTCAGTAAGACCCAATAAGACACCAAAAAAACAGCTATGTAAAAGTAGCTCTTGTAAATTTTACTATACCAAAAATAAGTCTCCCACTACTTTTTAAACTTGGCCACAAAGAAAGTTTTTTTCTAAAACTGAAAGCATACTTTTTTGGTCTTTTACACCATGTCTCTATTGGAGAGCTATAAGAGTTCACATCTCAGGAGAAAAAGCTATTCAGTGGATTGTTAAATTTGTCACCCTATAAATCCTCTTCACAGCATTTTTTCCAAGTTGATTTTCAAGGTTAAGAGCTGTTTCCCATACTCCTCTGCTACATTAGACTATTAAACAAGTGTCATAAAAGACGGCTTTGCTTTTGTAAGAGATTAAAAAGAAGCTTCCCTTCATACCTTTAGCTATCAATATGCTCCAGCATATATACTCAACAGCAGAGCACTGGTGAACCTGCTGCAAACAAAAATCCCCGACGACGCGGAAGCTTCCTTCACCCTACGCAGGGTGCAAGAAACAAGTTTTCAGGGAAGGCAGCTGTATTTTATTTTGTGCATCACAAACAACTTTTGGGGAATATCTATTCATTTGATGTTTAGTCAGGTTTGTGCACTGCTCTTTTTTCAGCATCTTTTGGATGCTGCTCAAATGAAGCTTTCCTCCTCCATGGTCAAGTCTCGGAGCACACTGGAGGAAAACGCACCTGGACATTTCTGCACCGAGCTTTTGTTGGGAAGACAAGAGACTGAAAACCCAAGATTCCTCCACGTTTGGAAAAGGAAACGGAGAAGGCTGGAAAGGTTTCAAATCCTCTCTGAGCATGCACCGGCTTTCAAAACCACCTCGGAGGTGGCTCTGTCACTGCCAACACATTGCTTCCCTCCTGCCGCAGGCTGGTCCACCGCCTCCCCAGGACGGATTCCTTAGGCTGGCTCGAACGCCTGCGGCGAGGTCAAGTCTTACCTCCCCCAGGCCCAGGAGATAGCGTGCCCTGCGACAGCACCGCGGGATTTGAAGTGACACATGTCCTCAGATGCCAGAGCAGCGACTGGGGGACAAACCCCGTGACCGATACACAAAGCCCCACTAGTCTGGATTACGTAAAGATAAACAGAAACATTTTCCGATAAAACATAATGAAGACTGTTTTACTTATGCCAAAGCAGCATTTAGGGGTTCTTTTTGAAATGAGAGTTTGTTTCCAAATGCCTCAGGAAACCCCAACACCACCACCACCCCACCAAGAAAAAAAACCAACCTGGGAGACAAAGTCACAAATGTGGAATAACTGCAACCTTTCAGCCCCTAAGAGGACCATGCCCCTCTCTCGATCAGAAAGTGGAGCGGAGGCGATGGTATGTCAGTTTAAAGCCAGACCTGCCCAGCAGACGGGGAACAACAGTCTCCCACCACTGTTCAATCTGAGACAGATCTTCCACTTTCGAGGAGCAAAGGATGCTCAGTCTAGATGCCAGGAATGAGTAAGATGTGACAGAAGCTCCCGGGTCCCAGGATCTAGTCTTCTGCTTCGGCCAACACACCTCCTAATGCACTGAGCAACCTCGGTCTTAAACCTGCCCTTCCCCTACGGCCAGCTCCGTCTGGGAGGCACAAAGACGGCATCGCTGGGTGCAGCGGCTCTTCCTCTGCCAGGGGATGCCCGCCTGTAACCAGCCCTTTGCAGCCGCTTCCAGGAGTGTTATCTGCTCCCACACACGCGCCCCGAGCTCTGTTTCAAGTCCTGAATAGCGTGAAAAAACTGTCAGAGACCCAGCCTTCCTCCTTGCCTTTCCCCCCCACCAGAGCTCCAGAGCCAGGGGAGTAGAGCTGCCTCCACGGTCTACAGACCATCCGACTCGGCGGCAACGGCAAGAACGAGCCTCATTCTGCCTCACCTCCTGCGGCACCCAGAGAGGTCCTTTTCAGTGGCAGAACTACAGCATTTAAGGCTTGTAAAACAGTAATAATGACTGCCTGATAAGTTCACAAATACTACTAGGGAGAAGAAAACTGGTGCAGATGTTAGAAAAGGCAATTTTAATGGCTAGGAGTTTGGTATCGGGGCTTGCTGTGACAATGTTCTTTTAAAGACCAGGACTGGCACGATTTTTTTTTTAATTAGAGGTTTTTGCGTGGTTTAAAAAAGATTTTCTGTGAACAGAATTGAGTAACAAAGAAAAAAAGACCTTATTTTGCTAAATCCTTAGATATTACCAAAATTGCAGCAAAACAGTCATTGTGCCTCACGTGTCTGCAACAAGGTGATAATTACTGAAACCCTCTCCCCCTTTTATTTAAAAGTGAAATGTGGTAATACCGATGCATTTATTCACCTTTTTTTGATGCACAAGCACAAACCCCTACCAGGATTTTCCCAATAGAAAATGCATTTCTGCAGCATACGGAAAAGATGAGTACGTATGCACACGCAGCAGAGCGCACACATCTCCAGACCCACACGGGCACCCCAGCACTCCCTGCACACCGAGAAGTCCCAGATCTGTGCCCATCCACTCCCTCTACTGGCAAGAGCTGCCACTTTCCCTCTTCCAAAAAACTACGTTTCGACCAGCACACAAAATGACAGTCTTAGCCTCGTTAGGCCACTTCGAAAGGCAGGGGCGGGGGGACGGGGACATAAAAGCAGTAAATTACTCTAAAAGGCAACCCAGAACATGAACACTCCACTACATTGAGCCAAATCTTACCCAGTGCTTGTGACCAGTTGCTTTGCAGTGCACATTTGCAAGAGAGATAACTTAGAATCTAAGCAGCTTCCTAGCAAATTCCAGATAAGCCTAGAATAAGTATCCAGTATTCATTTTAATTGTAGTTTGCACAGTAATGTTCATGGAAATGAAACAGGGCTCTATTTGTTCTTCGCTCCATGCAAACGTTCAGATTTTCTTATTAAAGCCAGCCTTAAAATAAATAATGTAAGGTAAGATTCATGAAATAGTACATTGCGTTTCATTTAAAATATTTATGGAATTCTCTAAACCAGAAAACACTACTTGCATTTTGCCCTGAAACTTGAAAGGCGAGAGGCTGGATATGCATGAGGGAGCCTGAAGGGCTGCAAAGCCGCCCCAGCCCTACCATCTCCCTGCCTTTACGCTCCCTTGGATGCAAGGGACCAGCCGAACCCAGCTGGGAGAGGTGACCAGCCTGCTTCATTTTCAGCTACGTGAATTACAGAGACAGGCCCATTACTTACTCCATCTTCACTGTTTAACAAAATAAATTGTTATGACCTGCCTCTCGTTTCAAACCTGTGAGTTGTTGATTTTTTTTTGTTTTGATTTTTTTGTGGCTGACATCACAACACTTCATGGAAATGTTGTATTACTCTAAAGCACCGCTCACGCTATTTCCGTAAATGTGAGCACTCAACAAACGCCCTGTTGTAGACAGATTTAGAAAAGTTTGGGGAGTGAAGTTGAACGAGCCCACTACCTGCACAAAAGCCTCTCGTACTCTTCCCCATCCCCTCCTGTCCCCCGCGCTCGGCCGCTAGCACCGCGAGGCACGGCACGCAGGGGGCACGAGCCCTGCCAGGGTCTCCAGAGACACAACCGCATCCCACAGTGCCGACAGAACTACAGGGAAAGCGGCACAAAACAGCAGCCAGAAACCAGAAAGGACAGGGACCCTTCGTGGGAGATCACTACAAGCTACTGCCCTTCGAGGAGGAGCCCCACGAACCTCAGCCCCCTCATCACTCCCGGCTGCTTCAAGACACATGCGGGGAAAAAAACGATAGCCCCATACATTTCTTGAGCGAAAATAAATCAAACTTCCACGGTCAAAAGAGTGCAGCCTCTCTACACTTCGAACAAGGTGACTGTTTGCGCACGCGTGGGGATGGAAGCGTGAGGGACGCCTTCTCGCGGAGAGGCGTTCCCACAAGCACGACCATTAAACCACATTTCCAAAGACACTTCATCTTGGGGGTCAAGACTTGTAACAGTCCACCAGCTGAAGGCACTGCAACGTATCTCAAACGGAGCAACGTCTTGCTTTGTCCCAAGAGGCTGCGTGTGTTGGCTTGACCGTACAAGGATGGCCAACAACCCCGCCATCCCAAAATGCTTTTCTTTAAAGTTAAGAGAAAATTACAGAGCTCCTTTCCCCTTCTTCAGGACCACTCTGGACTTGTAAGATATAATACGTAACATGCCTAGGTCTCTGCATACTTCTGGGTTTTGAGCATGTAGTGGGGCATTTTATTTTTGAAGGGTGGATGGAAAATGAGCTTTTTTAAGTAAAAACAGACTCTATGTAATCGTAGGAGTCCAGGAGCTAGGCCCATTTAAGAGACTTCTACAAGCCTCTACATATTAGAAGGTAAATTTTGAGGTAGGAACAGATGGTCATTAAGATATTAAAGAAACAGATTTTATGGCTATTTTCAGTAAGTTGCTTTAAAGCACTCTCTCAGTGTTTCCCAAAATATCTTACTAAAAAATTCATTTTCTATGCTGAAGTAATTATATGGTTGACACAACCTGACAAGCCTCTGCTCTGATCACAAACACACAACAAACTACAAGTCTCATATTGTTTATATAACATCCCTCACATCTAAACACACAAACATTCATCTGTACAATTGGTGATCTGCCCACACAGCAAAAATGGTATCCAGGTGTAAATATTATCAACTTCTTCTATTCATAAGCCTGACGCTACAACCACCATTTAAATAATCATAAGAAATTTTCCTGGGTTTTTTTGCTTGATTAGTACTTTAGTTCCAGAAATACACTTAATTTTTTACTTAAACTCTCTGAACATAGCATGCTTCTTCACAAAGACCTTTATCAGAAAAATCAGAAAAGAACTGGATTTTATACAATGCCTGTTATCCCAGAAGGCTTTATATATAAAATAAAAAGCAGAGGCGCTGGCATGCTGATTATTTAGGCAAACATGGCACACACGCATGATCAGTAACGGCTTCTACAGGCACAGACCTGCTTTTTTTGAGAGAAAGGGAGTATTGGCTACAATGCTGAGGTTATTTTCAAATTTCTTTTAGCAAGTACAATGGGCTCCTGAATTTCTACACAGACAGATGCCACACGTGGATAAGGGGAACTCTCATTTATCATAACCAAAAGACGGTTCTCCTCACAGAAAGCATGGCTGTAGTATTTCATTACAGTCTTAGCAATACAGTAACAATCCAAACCATCTCAAAAGCAGGGATTTTAAAACATGATGCAAAGAAACTTTTTAAACGGGAGGGAATTCCTATGATACACCAAGGTAAATGCATGCAAGTTTTGCACTGATACAGGTTAAATACTGAAGACAGAGGAGCAAAATACATTTCTTAAATTCTGTAGGCAGAGGGCAGCATGCTCCAGCCATCAGTGCTGCCTCAGTGCTGCCTGCCGTTTTAATTAACATCTCACGCTCAGGGAGAGAACATCATCTTTGCGTAATGGTGACTCTGAAACCTGAGGATAGTCGGTCATTTAAAAAGGAAGCTGACTACATACATGCTTATGATTTCAAAAACGTGCTTTTTAATACAGATGGCATCTCTGCGTAGCATAAAAGAAATTAAGTTGTGGTCCTAGTAAATGTTAATCTTCTCAAGTCAATAAAAACTATGCTCCAAAATGTCACTGCAGCTTTGCGGAAGGAACACATAGGAGTGATGAAAACCAAAGTGTGGGAAAACCAGAACATGCATTATAAATGACAACTTGTCTCATCAAGCTCAGCCATCTTTTAAATCCAAGAAATATACTGCCAAAATGATTCAGACATGCAGAACCAAAAAAGTCTGAAGAATTTAATCTTAAGCAGATCATTTTTTTAATTTACTCTATAAGGCTGTCTGCAAGAGTTCAACATTTACATATAATGATAATGCATATTAGGCGGTAATTACCATGGACTTTAATTATAACTGATAATGCAAATAAATCCTATGTTCCTAATTGAAAGATGTAATTAAGTCCAAGTAGTTCGGGGGGAAGAGAAGAGACGCAAACATTGATTTTAAAATCAGGAGAATGGCACACTATATCAAAATTCCCTTCCTCTTTCTACTCATGTCAAAGAGCATAAGAAATCCATCCCCTCTAATGAAAATGAAATTATTAACCCTGCTTTGCTGTTTACTAATGACACAAAATGGTCTCTCACATAGCTTTATCCAGGATTTGAAAAGTCCACTTGCTCACAAAGAAGAGAAAACATTTTTATTTTGACACATCACTACTGTGACATGTCCAAGGACTCCGCGAACATCCCCAAGCAAAGAGAGGATTGTTAATGAATAGAGAAAAGCAACCTGGGAACAGAGGGGAGGGAGACTGAAGGTGGAGGTGAGATCATCTGAGATGCAAGAAAAATCCCTAATCTAGGTTTGGTTCAAGGACATAAATTAATAAGTATAAAACTATCCTAAGTTATATTATTAGATGCCAACAATTAAAAACACACCAGGCGAAAGCTGTCACCTTTCACAGGTATGCAAGGACTAGCCTTGAAAGCAACACCAGTAGACTACAACCAAGAGTCAAAGTCCAAGAGTAAATTTAAGACACTGATATCAAACGTTGGACTGACAACACACCCCACAAACACCTCAAGGCAGTCCCTGGGATGGAGCTAACTTGGCCACAAGGACTTAAAAGAAGTTCACCTATCTTTTCAAATAGTCAGTTATATGCAGCAAGAAACTCTGGCATTAAAAAAAAAAAAAGTTGCGCAAAGGCAGTATGGAGTGAACTTTCAACATTTCAGGCCACGCCATTCCCTGTGGGACTGACTAAAGCTGACAGTCCATCAGCTTGACCTTCCCTGCATAAGCACTCCCTAGGAACTGGAGTTTGAAAGTTCAAGCTTTACATTTCATATCGGCTGGTACCGAACAGCCCCAGCAGGAAAACTTCAGCATCTCTGCCGAGACTCCGCTCAGCGGGGCTTGCGGCCGCCGTCTCTCCCAGGGGATGTGGACAAAGGCAAAGGTGATCACACCAAAGTCACTCACCTTCAAAGCATCCTCTGGAGAAGCAGAGAGCAGCAGACTGGCTGCCTGGTAGAAAATGGAAGAAGGAGATTTCTAAGGGAACAACTTCCACGGAATTCTCACCTTTGAGATCAAAAGACAGCACACCCAAACCAGCAAGACCTTGAGCAGGGCCTCGGCCTGACCTGGCTCCTTCTGCATCGAATAATCCTGAGAAATCCCGTATTCGCTCTGTACAGCGGATGGCTCTCATCTACATCATCTTCGATTCAGCTATGCCCGAAGTGGAGGGACAGATCCTTCTCAGCTAAATACTTCGGATAAAGACTTAGATTCAGACAATTAGATCATACGAAAATGGGACTACAACTTTGCAGATAATAGTCTGAAGAAATCTGAGTGAAAAAGAAAATTCTGTGCAACGCTACAGGTTTTTTTTAGAAAAACACCTGCATCACCATTAGCTATAATAAACTACATTGGTAAACAGGGAGCGTCTCAAGGGCAGCTTATGCAGCAGAATATATTTGCCAAATGTCATTTAATATAAGCTTGTATTCTGAAATGGACTATAAAATGACACCACAGGGAATCTGTGTTTATTGTTTCTCCATTTTTGTCTCAAATATGATCATTTTCCTTTGATTTTCATCAGGCTTTCCCCCTTGCCTCCTGTCCCACGCAGTTTGTAGCAAGAGCGCAGGGCACGTGAAACGACGCTCAACCCCTCTGCAGTCGGAGGGCTTGCACAGCTCTCCCTGGCTAGGACAGAGTGAACAACGCTGTTAGCACGTAGCACTGGAAAGTATCAGTCCGTGTTATATTGGTTTATTAACGTATGCAGAAAGTTCACTCCAAAAGAAAGCAGTATCTCTAGGTGAAAGGGAGGGGAACGACCCAGCCTGGCAGGCAGACCTGCTGCGTAAGGAAACTCACCCGCCACCTTCATTTTGTGCGTGGCCAAATGCCACCTGCATGAAAAGAACAAGAGAAAACCTGCCTGAGAAAACCATCCGCTGATCCCGTCTGCCCCTCCTCGCTAACTCTGCCTAGCTCCTGACACGAACTGCCCTTCACTACCCCAAAAGCAACCCCAAACGAGTCTCCCCCCCCAGACCACGCTCTCTCCTGTGGGACCTTGCTCACATCAGTAAGAACTGCAGCCTGCCACCAGCCCAGAGGTGAAAAAAAAGAGAACTAAGCTGTGTGCTACTAAAGAAAAGGGGATGCTTAGAGCAAATACAAAGTCTCCCTCGTGCTTTTTCCTCCTCTCTCACGTACATTGCACACAGTAAGGGACAGCTCTCTGCTTCCATCCTTCCCAGCATCAGATTTCTTACTGCTATGTGATTCCATGTGCATCAGCAGCATCAAGAGGTTTTGAACCAAACCCCAATGCTCTGGCAGGTGAAAGGGATACTGGTTTTTTTTGGAAAGCACAACTGCAGTGACCTGGTTCAGAAGCACTTCTTTAGTCCAGCAAACAGATATTTAAAATACTCACCCTTATGCTGTGTTACAGAACGTAAGTGTTACTACAGTTTGCAACTAGTTTGTAGTCTTCTCAGGACCACAAAATATGCCACAGGTATTTTATACACAGCAAGGCGTTGTTTGGAACAGAACGAGAAATTCTGCAAATACAGCAGATACTGAAGGAGTAGACTTTATATGGAATACTAGGGGAAAATCTGCTTAGATATTATATGGTACATAGATTCTCATTCTGTCTTTTTAAATCATTAGTCACTCCAGTTCTTTCTTGTTAGATGCATTTATAGCTTTTTTTTCCCTTCCCCCCTGTACATTCTTCACTCTATTCATAACTACTGCAACGCATTATAATACCATATAGAAGTTTCAACATGTGATAAACTATCGTTCCAGTCTCAGAAGGAAAGATCTTCTGAGAGACGAGACCCAACAGAATTAAAAACACCAGGAAGCTGCATAATCCACAGCTAATTAATATCATCAAAGGCTCAACAATTATCAGATGACAGTTTTCCACACATCTCGTAGCAGAACTGAGGTGCACAAAGCTCCTGTGCTTGCAACGCAGCTCTGCAAGGCAGGGACTTGACGTGGGACTGAAAGCACACGTCAGCTGGACGCTTTCCACCAGCCACCGTCGGTCCCTACAGCAGCGGAGATGACCCGACAGGCTGAGCAGCGATGAAGCTGCCGGTTTGCTGACCTCCCCTTTGTAGCTGTGGCCCAGTGCTCTGGCAGATGATGCCCAAGTCTTCCAGGGCAAACCAGACGCTGGAAAGCAGCAGCGCTGCTGTGCGAGAAAGCGCGTCAGGGGACAACCTAAGAGCATCCCTGGTGGAAAACTGCTCGCTGACCAAGTTGTTCTGAAGAACATGAGCACGATGGCAACACCGGGGAATCTGAGTTGGTGTTTTTCCTATGAGAAGGGGGAAAAATACCGAAAGAGGAGTTGGAATGAAATGTGTGTCTGAAGGGAGTATAACTGGCAAGGCAAAGGCTGGGACCGGCTCCTCTAAGAAGAGGAAAAGGCAGCATGGCATCAACTTGTGTGAGAGCCTGGAAGGCAAACTCTCCCTGACATCCTAATTAGGGGTTGTTTAAATAGTAAGGTTATGTGCAGTGCTATTAATTCTGGTGGGGGAGAAGTAGTAGGAGTAGCAGGGTTGAATTAAGAATTTAAATTGTCTTGCTAAGGGAACAGTCAAACCCTAAAGCTCTTCAAAGTTTTTCCATGAGCTGTACAGCTCTGAAGTATTTTTCGTTTTGCTCAGCTTCATAGTCTGTAATTTCAGATGGTGCTAATTCTGCTTCTTCTTGGATCTGGTCCAGCGGATCTGGAAATGCTGTATTATGATTTGAGTAGTGGAATATTTGGTGAACTGCTAAGTCCAGAAAAAGAGAGAATTCCTAAATACAAGTAAAAAAATGTAATTCCTTCAGCCCTGTCTCATATCATGTTTCCTAAAACAATCCTCCCTCCTGCTCCTGTATTCAGTTTGCCTACCTCTTTCCCAGGGTGGTACCCAAATACCGCAGCCAGCATCCACAACAGCTTCACCTGGGGCATATAGTCTTTATAAAACTCAGCAAGACTCGTGCTCTTTGCAATGGCATCACACACTAAGCTGCTTAATTTGTCATCCACTAAAAACGAACAGTGATTCTGCTCTGCAGCACAGCTGCTTAGCTTCTTATTTCCTGTTTTACATTTGTACATTTGATTTTTCCTTCCCAGCTGTGGCTTCCACTGAATACCATCTTACTCATTTCAGACCCTTATCCTCATTTATCCAGAATATTCTGAAGTCTGATCCTGTCCCAACTTCAAAATGTTCAATAACCCCTTTCAGTTGAGTGTCATCCACAATTCTCATAAGTATTTTGAAATTCATTATGCAAATCATAAAAGAAATATTGAAGAGAACAGGGCACGTGACAGAGCCCTTCAGAAAACTGACTCCCACCACTTGGACTATCAAGTCAGTGAAAGCCAAACCTCTGCTGCAGCCTTTCAACCACTGCAGAAGTCACTTTATAGAGACCTCATTCAGACTACTTCCCATTTACACAGTACAACGTTGTGCTGGTGAAATAACGTCAAAAGCCTTACCAAAGTCAGAATGGACCATGTCTAATATTTCTTTCTTAGCCTTTCTGCTAGTTACTCCATCAACGCTGGGAATTGAACTAGCTCGACGTAATTTGTTTTTGACACATCCATTTGGGTATTCCCTCGCTACTCACTAAGTGCTTGCAAATTATTTAATAATTTATTCCAGTTTTTTTTAACACCTGGTCTATAATTATCAGTAACTTCTCCTCTTTCCCTGTTAAAGACCACATCCATCTCTGCTCCTTCCTAGTCCTCTCAGACCCCCTCTCTCTCCCTCCATGAGCTCTATAAGAAATACAGCACTAATGAGTCAAAGATTACTTCAGCTGATTCCTTACTTACTCTGAAGTAAATTCCAACAGACACTCTTGGCTTGAAACCACCTACACCTTTAGCCTCCTCTTCTTCATCCTTGCCCACACCTTCAGCTTCCTTCCTAGAAAGCCCTGAGCACTGACCCCGTAAGCTCCTCCCTTCCATTTCTCTTTCCCACCCCAGTATCCCTCTTCCTCAAGTAAAAAGCTTTTCAGTGACGATAGATTGTGTCTTACCATAAACTTTGGGTTTGTTTTAAAAAAACCCAACATTACAGCTGGGCACGGCTGCTGACGCACTCTACCTTGCTCAATTACGAAGGTGTTTTGTGGCGATGCCACAAAGACACCTCAACGGGTAGGAAGGCTGAGAGATGCTCCTTTTCCCCGGAGCTGGCCGGAGCCAGCCGTTCCCGAGCAGGAGCAATTCCTCCCTGTGGTGGCAATGCCGCTGCCTTCCCGTGGGGAGCGGGGAGGGGACCGGCAGCCATAAGCTCCGAATCAGCACATCATCCACTTCCCTGACCAGGCACTTCTGCAGATGTCTCTGTGCTTCTGGAAGGGTCCCGAGGGCTGCGTCCCAGCCCTGGCCGCACAAACCCGGCACCCAGACGGCAACAGAAACGACGTTTGCCTTTTAAAAGCAATGTTACAGGTCGAGCACAGCGTTACCTTTGCTATTAAATCATGTGAAAACCAACTTGCGTAGCCTTTCTGCAGATGCTAGTGAGTCAGGAAAAAAACGCGGTGAGCGGAGCTGGAGCTGGGTGCAATTAGTGTAAACGACTGAAGAACTGACCCGGCAGCCTTGGACACACAGCCCCCACACTGCCAGCATCGCACCACCGCGGCGGAAAAAACCTCGTCCCGCGAATCCCTTCTAGCGGCAGGAAACCAAATGTCAGTCTGATATTAGCGGCCAGTGATTTTCATAAAAGCCAGTTAAAATAG
>JANHGO010000049.1:21572033-21646299 GCA_024606505.1 Aquila spilogaster | reverse complement strand
GGGAGGTGTCCCTGCCTATAGCAGGGGGTTGGAACTAGGTGATCTTAAAGGTCCCTTCCAACCCAAACCATTCTGTGATTGTATAAAAAAAGTAATGGTTCTTTATTTTGTCACAGAGCAAATGCACAATATAAGATCCCAATACAAAGAAGCAGAAAACGTACAAAAGCAGGGTGAAGATGCACTTCTTGTCTTGTACAAATGCTCTAATTGCTATACAGACAGATGCCACAGGTGGGTAAGGAGAACTTTCATTTATCCTAGGGGTACTCCTCACAGAAAGACTGACTGTAATACTTCACTACAGCCTTAGCAGTAGTGTGAAAACACAAAGCATCTTAAAAGTAGGATTTTAAAAACATGTTGCAAAGAGGCCTGTAAAACAGGACATAATTCCTAAGCTACACCCAGGCCACAGCATGCCAGCTTTGCCCTGATTTTCCTGAAGCACTGAAGACACAGAGGAGCAAAGCACATTGCTTGAATTCTGTAGGCAGAGGGCAGCATGCTCCAGTTATCAGCACCGTCTCAACGCGGCGTGCAGTTTTAATTAAAATCTCACCGTCGCTAAGAGAACATCGCTGTGTAATGGTGACTCTTAGACCTGACGATACTTAGTCATTTAAGGAGGAAGCTGACTGCTTCCATGTTTCTGATTGCAAAAACAATTTCTATTGCAGACAGCATCACCATGTAGCATAAAAGAAATTAGAATGTGTGCCCAGTAAACCCTAATCTTCTCAAGTCAATAAAAATTCTGCAACATAATGTCACTGCAGCTTTGCAGAAGGTACACATAGGATTGATGAAAACCAAAAGTGTGGGAAAAACAGAACATGCATTATAAATGACACCTTGTCTCATCTAGCTCAGTCATCTTGTAAATCCAATACATATATTGCCAAAATGATTCATACTTACGGAACTGAAAAAGCCTGAAAAATTTAATCTTGAGCAGATAATATTTTTAATTGACTCTGTAAGGCCGTGTGCACGACTTTGACATTTACATAGAATGATAATGCCTATTAGGCAGTAATTACCATGGACTTTTCTTTAATTATAACTGATAATGCAAATAAATCCTATGTTCCTAATTGAAGAATGTAATTAAGTCAGAATAGTTCAGGGGGAAAGAGACGCAAACATAGATTTTAAAATCAGGAGAATGGAATCCTACACCAAAACTCCCTTCCTCTTTCTGCTCGTGTCAAAGGGTATAAGAAATCCACCCTCTCTAATGGAAATGAAATTATTAACCCTGCTTTGCCTTTTGAATAACGATGCAAAGTAATTTGTCACATAGCTTTATCCAGGACTTGAAAAGTCCACTTGCTCACAAAGAAAAGAAACTGTTCTCATTTTGACATGTGAGCACGGCAAAACCTCCTAAGACTTTGTGAACATCATCAAGCAAATGGAAGATTATTAATGAATAGAGAAAGGCAAATTAAGACTGGGAACAGAAGGGAGGGAAGCTGAAGGTGCTGGTGAGATCATCTGAGATCCAAGAAATCTCCCTAATTTAATTTTAGTTCAGGGAGATAACTTACTAACTAGTAACTACAAGGGCTGCTCCAAAAGTATCACCTCCTATTTTATTACACTGGCCCATGAAGTCAGAGGCAGATGTCGGTGGTATGGCAGTAGAGACTGAACCTTCCCACCAGTATCCTGTTACATGTTGTTGCCATGTGACAGATGGCAGCAGAGGGGCACTCTGACACACAAGTGTGTATGAAGCAAAGGTGTGGCACTGAGTTCCTCCATGTGGAAAACATCACTGACACTGTCATTCATTGACCCTTGCTGAATGTTTATAGAGACCAAACAGTGGATGTGAGCACAGAGAGGCCATGGGTGGTGTGTTTCAGCAGTGGCAACAGCAACAGCGGGGCACCTCTGCTGGTGCAGACTCTAACGAGTGCAACATGCAGGCTCTTGTTCATCACTGGCGAAAATGCAGAACTAATGATGGTAACTATGCTGAAAAACAGTAGCTGAGAATATGCTCTATCAAATAGTGCTGTTGCTGTAGTTTCCATGGAAATAAATAGGAAGAGTGTTACTTTTGGAGTCATCTATGTATTCTAGGTAACATTATTAAATGACAATAATTTCTGAATGAAGAGTGAAAGCTGTCACCTTTCACACAGAGGCAAAGACTAGCTCTGAAAGGAACATCACCAGACTACAAGAGGAAATCAAAGTCCAAGCGTAAATTTAAGAAATAGTGACATGAAGTGTTGATTCAAAACAAACTCAAAAAACACCACAAGGCAACCCAAGGGATGCAGTCAACTTGGCCATAAGGACTTGAAAGAAGTTCACTCATCTTTTCAGTCAGTTACATGCAGCAAGAAGCCCTAGCACTAAAAAAAAAGTTCTGCATAGGCAGCATGGAGTGAACTTTCAACAATTTAGCCATGTCATTCCCAGTGGGCCTTCCCAAACTGGTGGTCCACCAATTTGACATTCCCAGCACAAGAACTCCAGAGGAACATGGGTTTGAAAGTTCAAGCTTTACATTTAGGCCTACTTGGTATGGCAAACAATGGCAGAAGTTTGGTGTTTCTGCCAAAAGGCTGCTTGGCCAGGCTGGGGCCTCAGCCCATCCAGAAGGAGGACACCAAGAAAGCCAAAGGTGATCCCACAGAAGGCACTCACCTTCAATGTATACTAATGCAGCCCAGCCAAAGCACAGGGAAACAGAACAGCTGCAAGGTACCATACAGAAAGGGATTTCTAAGGGAAGAATTTTCATGGAAACCTCCACTTTGAGATTAAAAGCCCATGGCCCTACCTCAGGGAGCCTTTGGCAGGGCCTCTGCCTGACCTCTGCAGCTCCTTGCATCAAAGGATCCAGAGAAGCCCTACTATACAGAGTGCTCACACCGTACAGCAGACAGCTCGCACTTGCTGTCTGTGCTCTGATGCCAAGGGACAGACCCTTCTGAATTAGACATTTGGGATGAAGACTTAGGAGCAGACTGCCTGAACCTAAGGAAACAGGACTGCAACTGCATATAGTAATCTGAAGAAATCTGATCTATGAGTGAAAAGAAAATTCTGTGCAGTGCTACAATTTTATTAGAATAGCACCTGCATTGCCATTAGCTATAATAAACTACATTGGTAAAAAACAAGCATCCCAAGGGCAGCTTAAGCAGCACAAGACATTTGTCAAATGATAATTAATTTAAGTGCGTATTGTGAAATGGACTATAAAATTATTGCTTCTCCATTTCTGAGTCCAATATGATCACTTTCCTTTATTTCTAAGTGTGGGAATAAGGCTTCCCCTCCCTTCCCTCCTGTCCTATGCAGTCAGCAGTGGGATTCTTCAGGATCCACACAATGGCTCTCAGCCCCCCACAGCCCCCACTACTGAGCAGCAATACCTGGCTGCAATGCAGTGAACCACGCCACGTACAACTCTAGGAAGTATTGGTTCATATCATATGGGTTTACCAACACAGTTTGCAGAAAGCTCTCTTCAGAAGAAAGTAATCTCTCCTCTGGGTGAAGACAATGGGACATAAACAGCTGTACAGGCAGCTCCACAGTGTAAGGAGCCTCAGAAGTTGCTTTCATACTGTGTGCAGCCTGCACAGGCTAGCTACCTGCACACCATAGCCAAGAAAGAACCTGCTTGAAAACCCAGCCTGTCCTCACCTCAGCCATTGTGCTTTCAGAGAAAAAGAGCTGGCAGAGTGAACACAAAAACCCTCCCTTGTGCTTTTCTGCGCTTCTTGTGCATATAGCACTCACCAAGAGCTTTCTACATCCATGCCTCCCAGGATCAGGAGATTGCTGGTTCAGAAACACTTCTTTGGAATGCAGCAAACATATGAAACATTCATGCTTGTGATCTGTTGGAGTGTAACTGTTACTATAGCATGTAACCAGACTGTAGCCATATCAGGGCTATAAAATGATCCACAGCTATTTCATACACAGAAAGGCATTGTTTGGAATGGAACTAGAAACTCTGCAAATAGTCAACTCCAAAGCTCCATAGTGGTAGATTTTACATGGAATACTAGGGAAAGATCTGCTTTGATCTTACACTGTAAAGTGGTGTTCATTTTGTCTTTTCAAATCATTAGCTATTCCACTTACTTCCTGCTAGATACACTTTCCACCATAGATACAGCTAGATACAGTTTCCACCATACACAGGGTATTGTGACCAACAGAACAGCAGAACAGCTGGCTGTTTGCTGACCTCACATCCACAGCCTTGTCCCTTGGCTCAGTCAGATGATACCCAAGTCTTCCAGAGCAAACAAGAGAATGGAAAAGAAGCAGCACAGATGTCCAAGAAAGTGCATCAGGCAAAACATTAAGAGCATCTGTTGTAGAAAACCACTCACTGACCAACCCACTTGGGGTCTTGCCTGCAAACAATTGTAATCAGAGCATGCAGGGGGTTATGTACAGTTCCTTGGGCAGAAACAGCAAGCCTGAGTCAGCAGGCATAGGAAGAAATGGACGCACTAACACAGCTTGGGGGCTCACGTGGTACATGGGATGGGAGCTGCCGCGTGAGAGGAACCTCTCCTGCAAAGCTTACTCAGTTCCTAGGCTTGGCTCACCTGTGCCTACTCATGGGTCCATGACTCACGATGTATGAGATCAGCTCCAAAGAACAGCAACAAGACAGCAGCTTGGGGGAATCTGAGGCAGATTTTTTCCTACAAGAAGCAGGGAAAACACAAAAACTGGAGATGGAAAGAAGTAGGTGTCTGAATGGAGTATAAAGGGCTGAGACTGGCTCCTGTGCAAGAAGAAGAGAAGGCAGCACAGCATCAACTTACGGAGAGCCTTGGAAGCAAACTCTGTCTGACATCATAATTAGGGGTTGTTTAAATAGCAAGGTTATGTGCAGTGCAGTTAATTCCAGTGGGGGAGAAGTAGTAGGAGTAGCAGTGATGGATTAAGAATTTAAATTCCCTTGCTAAGAGAACAGTCAAACCCCATAGCTCTTCAAAGTTTTTACATTAACTGTATAGCTCTTTGAAGTACTTGTTGTTTTGCTCAGCTTCATAGACTGTAATTTCAGATGGTACTAATTCCGCCTCTCCTTGGATCTAGTCCAGTGGCTCTGGAAATGCTGTATGATTTGATTTGTGCAATGGAACATTAGATGAATTGATGAGTTCAAAAATAAGAGAATTCCTAAACTCAGGTCAAAAAATAAAATCCTTTCAAACCTTGGACGCTTCATGTTCTCTAAAGCAATCCTTCTTCCTGCTCCTGCATTCAGTTTGCATACCTCTTCCTTAGTGTGGTGCCCAAATACTGGAGACAGCATCCACAGTGGCCTCACCTGGGGGCATAAAGTCCTTACAACGCACAGTAAGACTCACGCTCCTTTCAATGGCATCACACTGCTAAGCTGCTTAATTTGTCAGCCGCTATAAATGAGCACTGACTCTGCAGTGCAGCTGTTTAGCTTATTATTTCCTGTTTTACATTCGTACATTTGATTTTTCCTTCCCAGCTGTGGCTTCCACACTTAACTGAATTCTATCTTACTCATTTCAGACCCTTATCCTAATTGATCCAGAATATTTTAAATTCTGATCCTGTCCTATCTACAAAAGATTCACAATTCCTTTCAGTTGCATTTCATCCACATTTTTTCTAAGTGTATTCAAATTCATCGTATGAATCATTAAAAGAAATACAAAAGAAAAAAAGAAAACAAGGTACATGACAGAGCCCTTCAGAAAAGTGACTCTATCATCACTTGGACTACCAAGTCATCGATAACCAAACTTCAACTGCATCCTTTCAACTACTTCAGAAATCGCTTTAGAAAGGTCTCATTTTAGACTACTTCGCTGGTTTACAGAGTACCATGTCAAGTGCAATAGTGTCAAAAGCCTCGCTGAAGTCAGATGGGATTACATCTAATACTTCTTTCTTAGCATTTCCACTGGTTACTCTGTCAAAGTTGGAAATCAGACTAGTTTGACGCAATTCTTTCTTGACAAATCCATTTGGGTATTCCCTAGCTACCCTCTAGGTACTTGCAAATTATTTAATAATTTATGCTGGGTTTTTCACATCTGGTCTGTAACTCTCAAAATCCTCTCCTCTTTCCCTGGCAGAGACAGCGTTCATCTCTGCCCCTCCCTAGCCCCTTGCCCCCCTTAAAAAACAAGACATGAATGATTCAAGGAGTACTTCACCTTATTTCTTAAGTACTTTGAAGTGAATTTCAACAGACACCCCTGACTTGAAAGCACCTACACCTTTAACCTGTTCTTTTTCACTCTTACCCACACTTCTGGTTCCCTACCCAACCCTTGGAAGTAGGCTGTGATAATGAGGATTCATGAAGTCCAACTATCCTGGGGGAGGACGCACAGCAGAAAACGTATCAACCAGAAAGTCTTGAACACTGACCTGTGAGCTCCCCATGTTCACTTCTTCCTTTCTCTCTGCCCATATCCCTTTTCCTCAATAAAAGCCTTTACAACAGTGATAGATCATGTCTCACCATAAATTCTGGTTTTGGCTGATGCACTGTACCTTGCTAAATTACAAAGACATTTTGTGACCGTGACACAAAGTGGGAAGAAAGGCTGAAAACTGCTCATTTTCCTTGCAGCTGAATGGAGCCGGAGGGGGAGGAATCCCTCCACGGGGAAGGGCAGCAGTGAAAACCTTCCCGCAGGGAGCGAGTGGGTGTCCATAAACTCTGTATCAGCACATCACCCATGTCCCCAGCCAGGCACTTCTGCAGATGTTTATGCTCTTCTGGAAGGGCCCAAGGGATGCAGCCAGCCCCTGGCAGCACAAATTCGGCACTGAGGTAGCAACAGAAACAACATTCATGTTTTAACTGCAGTGTCACATGTTGAGCACATTACTATTCTCACTGTTAAATCACTTTCATGATCATGTAAAAACCAACTTGCATAGCCCTCTCATGGATGGAAATGAGAATCAGGAAAAACACAGTCAGTGGAGCTACAGCTGTGTGCAATTGGTGTGAATGACTGAAAAACTGAACCTGCAGCCTTGTATTCAAAAACTTTGTGCTATCCAAGTTGCAAAACAGTGGTGAAGAAAACCTTTCTCAATGTGCCTTTTAGTGTCAGTCTAACATCAGTGGTCAGTGGTTTTCTTAAAAGCCACTGAAAATAGGAATTCTTATATTGTTTCAGTTCATTCTTTCAAGTGCATGCACTACACAAACACTCAGACTGCTGAATGAGGGTAAATATGTTCAGTTTTCCTCCCTAGTTAAAAAAAAAGAATTTGACATAAAAGAAAATGTGTATATTCAATCATACATGCCCTGATTCAGCAGAGCTCTAGTTCCCAAAAAGCTCCTTGTTTGAGCTAAGCAAAGACTTTAACTCCTCACAGCTGTAGGGACCTACTTCACCACTGTGTGCTTCTGAGGATACTTCCCAGCCGAGTGGGTCAGAGGAGCTGTCTATTGCCTGAACAGGGATTTATGAGGCAGGAGCAAAGCTAATCACGTAAAAGCTTCACTTGTGTAAAATATTCCTTTAAGAGGGACCACCTGCTATTTATGCCTGGCAAGGAGCAAAAAGCCACACTGCAGGTGCAGAAAGCCAACACTGACTTGTGACAAACCTTCTGCAGACATTTGAAAGCCCCACTGCAGCAATGTACATTTTTCATCTCTTTGGAAAGAAGACAAAGGGAATGATTAGGTGATGACCTATATGCCAGCTCAAGAGCAATTAGCCTGGGAACTGCAGCGCTTTCACCATTCCAGTAAGTGCGCTGGAGGACACTCTTATGAAAGAGAAGCCTGCAGCGTTGGTTAAGTCCTCTCAGGCTGGGAGGGCCAAAACAGGAAGAGAGGGAAGAAAAGAACTGATATGAATGAGAAATTATTATTCAATGAGCAAGCGTGATGCATATTAAGATCCTAAGACCGAGTGCAATAAAACCTCTTTTATCTTTGAGGCATATTCTTATTACCGCACTTAAGGTCGCATCAGCACTTCCATTTTTATCTCTCTATATAACCCAACTCTAACAAATATGTTTGTGGTGAAAGCTGGCACACAAGTCTTAGCCTGAAAGACTCCTTTTATTTTTGTCAATAACTTCATTTATCTGTCTGAATAAAAGAGCAGTAATAAAAAAAATAAAACGTAAAACTCCAGGTATGTATTCTTTTCCTTCCAGGTCTTACATATACAAAGTGCACTAAACTTGCACACAACAGCAACTTATTTCACGTTTTCTTTTTGTAATGTAACTTAGTACATTCTTTTCATTACTTCCATCTCCTGTACTGTGTGCTTCCCGTCTTTTCATCATATCCTTTCCTTTGTGAATTGAGCACGCATTTCTCAGACTATTTCTTCACAATTCTCTTCATCACATTCACCTCTCTTTTTTTTCTCATCTTTTCTCGCAAATCATCCCATCTCACTCCGCGTCCCAGGGTCATTCTCTAAATCTACCCCATGCCTCCCTCATTCATCACAACAGCTGAACCAAAACCAGACCATCACAGAGGTGTAGTATGGTCAAAGGAAGAAGGAAATATTTTCCTATGTGAAAACACAGCTTTTATAGTATTCCTGTAAAATTTACAGAAGAGATCAGTAAGAGGTTATTTGAGACAGTCACCTGAAAGCCTACGCCAACCTTAAAATAACTGAGCAGCTGTAAAAAGCCAGGCAGACAGTGACAGAACTTTTACACGGGCAGGTAGTGATATGACAAGGCAGAACAGTTTTAAACTAAAAGAGGGGAGATTTAGATTAGATGTTGTGAGGAAGTTCTTTACTCAGAGGGCAGTGAGGCACTGGCACAGGCTGCCCACAGGAGCTGCGGATGCCCCATCCCTGGAGGCACTCAAGGCCAGGTTGGGTGAGGCCCTGGGCAGCCGGAGCTGGTGGCAATGGGGTTGGAACTGGATCCCTTCTGCCCTGAGCCATTCTGTGATTCTATGATTCTATAAATACATAATTTTTAGGCATGAAGGAAAGAATTAGAAAGCAATCTCCTAGCATAAAACAAACAAAAACACAAGAAAATGCAATTCTTGGGATTAACATTCCAAAACAGCTCAACAGTTTTCATACTGCTGATACTGCAAGTATGGTCTATTTACTTCCTTGAAAAAGTGGTAGATACACACTGTGAGCCAATCCAGTATCATTTAGATTGAAACTATAGCCACACATCATAAACAAAATCTTATCCTACACTGTGAGACCCTGGAAAAGACAGTATTTCAAACATTTGCTGAAATATGTCAACTGTGGATATACTTTCACTTCTGAGACAATCTGTATTTATTGTCCTCATTCAGCTCTGAATCCATTGCCCAGCAGCTTTCAGATGACTCTGGAGATGGTACACTGCCATCTGAAATGAAGGATTCCTGTTCACAGCATAAATAAAATGTACACTTATTCTTCATTTACAAGGGTTTTACTAATGCGTTGCCCTCCATATAAAAAAAGTGGAGCTCCTGAGGCGCAGTTCAGATGCCACTGACTTCTCCAGCTGTTATGGTCTCTATGCCTGGCCACTTTGGGCCAGCTCTAACTCCTCGGTGCTTGCCATGTCCTCTTCTCTTGTGGAGTCTCCCTCTCTGGAGATATTCAAGACCCGCCTGGCCACCTACCTGTGCAACCTGGTCTAGGGAGCCTGCTTTGGCAGGGGGGTTGCACTAGATGATCTCTAGAGGTCCCTTCCAGACCCTACAATTCTGTGATTCTCTCTCTAATGCCTCTTTGACTTGCTTTCTTCTCTCAGCCTAAATTTGGTTTGTGCTGCTTCCTCCAGTTCCTGAAGTCTATTTGAATTTCCTCTCATTTCTGTATATTAAAGCCAAATGAGTAAGATTCTCCAGCTGACAGAGCTCTATTCCTGCACCCACAGCTGCCTGACCCCTAGCACATCACTTCGGGACAGCTACAAGATATAATGATAGATTCTGCTAGAAAAAAATTGCATCAGCACACTCATGACAGCTGCATTTCTGGTGGGTTCTTTGCCCATTGTCCCAGGATGTCCTTACTAAACAACATGGGCAGTCCTGGTGGTGAGAGCCTGCTCAGACTCCTGCAGCCCAGAGGGCACTCTGAACACTGCCAAGTCACTGCTCGGAAAGAGAGCTGGGATTCATAGGAAGGTCAGTTGTGGGAAGCCACACCTGAAGGCTGAGTACACCTGATGAAATGACATTGCCATTTAAAATCATTAATTATTGCTAACCATAGTACTTAAGAAGCTGAATTATGTTTCAGAATCTATTACGCTAAAAATACAGAGAGAGTGTGTAATTCCCAACAAGCCCACTGGGTAATGCGAGGCGGAAGACAGCAAATGGACAACCCAGGGATGGGCAGAAAGAGCAAAGAAGCCACCAGGCAATGCTGGGTCCAGGTCATCTGCAGCCCAAGCACTCTGGAAAGCTCACCAACCTCTGAACCATCACACCAAGAATACCACCTCACAAAACTAAACCAAAGCAAGGGTTTAAATCATGTTTCTATTTCTTCTAACAAGACCTAGATAACAAATTAAGTAGAAGGCAAATCAGCCAGCAAACACTGAAAAACAACTGTAGGGTTTTGAAATATGAGATAAATTTCTAGCTGCAAACTTCCCCATCTTTCTACAAAACTGTAGCAGCATACCCACTGCTGTCTTCTCATATTTTCTTAAGGATTTAATTGCATATTATGTATCCAACAGCAGATCTTTTTTTAAAAGGCATTTAACGTTTTCATAATTCTGTAACTGAGCATAACTAAGTTACCAAATACCCATTTCCTTTAGATATGTGTTTTCTAAATGGCTTTTTTTTTTCCCTATCTCTCTGTGGCTATTCATAAGGTGGTTTCTTCTATAGTTAAAATATAAAAACAAAGCAGCTCACTTCTACAAAAGGATGAGTTAAAACTCAATCAGTGCTTCACTTCAAAGAGAAGCACACCAAGAAACTGACTTCATCCACAGTAAAATAAAACACGGAGATGTAGATCTCCAGCAATAACTCTTAAGATAACACTAAATAGTTAAGAGTGTTGACAACCACCATAATACACATAGTTAGTTTTACTGCAATGACAGTGAATTAAAAACAGTAATGTGCTAATATTTTTGAGCTGACTGGCAGGATGTTTAAAAAAAATTAACTTAGTCATTTAATCAGGGTGACCTGTGTATATGGAAAATGGGATGAGTTCTAAATAAAGTACATTACAAATACATGGTCTATATTATCACAGTGAAGTGGTAGCTGTTCAGACTAAACAAACCCTAGAAAGGGAGGAAAGAGGAAGATGAAAGAAGATGAAAACTTGGAGCTGACTGAAACAGGGAAAGGATTCACCTGCTATAAAGAGAAAACAGTTATCACAAAACGTTCAGCAGCTTTTGGCCTGATAAAGATTATTAATTGCTATGAGTAAAAACAATGTAACAGAACATTTTAAATTAGCAAGCACAAGCAATGCTAAAGGAGAGATCTAGGAAAGTTTCTGTTATCTGTAGGTCTGAGGAATCAGAGAGAAACTGCAGAAGGCATGGCAAAAACTGATTAAATGAAATGTGCTACCATCTACATACATACGTTTTTCTTTTCTAAAATATGGAAGTTTCCATATATTTTTGCTTGTCAAAGAAGACTCAGACACAAGCTGTTATCCGAACACACCCATGCCTCATGACAGCATCATCTATGAAACAGGCTGGCCAAGCTAATGGCTGTGGGGTGACCCAAAAACAGAGCAAATTCATTAAAATATAAAAGCACTTCCATACAAATAGTTAATTAACACAACAGCAAAAAAATAATGGCAAATAACATAACAGCATAGTGAAATAACAAGCAGTAGAAAATGAACAAACAAAATCACTACGAGGCAGAGCACAACACTGACCGACAAGCACAACGTTCCCTGTGATGATGGAAAGAAATGCATTTATTTCATGTTTGAATTGGGAACCTACATAACTCAATGAAGCATGTTATTTATTTATTTTTTCTCTCGGAGAAACAAATAATATGAACACTATATTAAGAGTTATGAGATACTCAAAATGAAAATCAAATGAACTGTTATATCTATACATAAGTGAGTAGGGAAAACAACAAAGAATAGGGACAACCAAGCATAACTCATATATGGCATGACAGCCTAGAAACAGCAGAATAACAAAAGAAGAAATCCTGCCAACTTCTTCAGTATTATCCGATCTTCAACGTCTTTTTGAAGTTTCTGTGAGACACTCTTAGTTCAAAACTGTGCATAACTGAAAATCCCAACTTACTATCAATTCTGTAAGCTAAATTTCTGTGGTGTTTCTCGGAAAGCTTTTTTTAATATCTTTAATTGTTATAGATGGTTATTCTCCAGTAAAATGAGGTCTTTAAAGACTTCATCATTTGTCTAAACATGCTGCTAAGCCTAAAATGGTTTTCAATTGCCTAGATTAAATGACTTTCTACTGTGCTGAATAACAACAAACAAAAATGAAATGCCTTATCACTGTGAGCTTTTTGCAATGCTTCAGGAAAATAAGCTTTGCATTTAAAGTCATGTTAACTATGCTTTATGCAAAGTAGAGCTCTATGATGGCTCTTCTAAGCCAGAAGACCGGTTAGCCAAAACGAAGGCTTTCCATGTTCAATATTTCTTTCTTAATTAACTAAATCTTTCTTTTTAACTACTGCTCCCCATGTTGTCACTAGTGAATTTTGTTCTAAAAATTAATAGTGCAGATTAAATGCAACAAATACATTTTGCTGCTTCCACTTCAGCCAGCCCTTATCTTGCTCCTTTTCCGACTCAACCTGCACCCTTGAACAAAAAGCCTATCAGGGAATGTGGGCAATGTGGAAAGCTTCCTGAGCCCATGGGATCACCCTCCAAGCCACTGCTCCCACTAACCACTGTATCACTGGGGCTTCACACATCTATGGTTTGCACGACTGAATAGAATCACGGAATCATAAAGATTGGAAAAGACCACTAAGATCATTTAGTTCAACCACCAGCCCATGCCTACCATGCCCACTAACCATATCCCTCAGTGCCACATCTCCACAGCTCTTGAACACATGGTGACTCCACCACCTCTCTGGGCAGCCTGTGCCAATGCCGCACCACTCCTTCTGAGAAGAAATTTTTCCAAATATCCAAGCTGAATCTGAAGATATGTTCATATAGAGGAATTGCTAATCACATAAAAGCAGTACATCTTAGCAGCAGCCCCTTTACTCTCTCATAGGAGACAGCAGGGGAACAGTGTGCCTTTTCCATGCCCTTCAGCAGAAGCAATCCATAAGAAGCGCACCAGAGCCAACAGCTTACTCAGCAAGGGCACAATAGGAGAGGAAGCCCATCCATTTTAGACAATGGGAAAAATAGGGCACAGGGGAATGTTGTGCCAAGGAGAGGTTTCATTTTATTACCAGTTCCCATTACAATGTTGTTATTATTCAAAAGTATTTACTAGAAAGAAATTAAAATAAGGACAAGGATTTCAATGAAGAAATACAATCTGAATTGTCAGTCTTACTTCAGGGTGACTAGAATTGGGTGCTAAATCTAGTTGCCAAAGCCTAAGTACCCTGGATTTCAAAGACACTGAGAATCTTTAGTTAGAGCAGATTCTCATGACACTTGGGGTAGGCTGGACCACAGATTTTACAGCAGTAATAGTGTAGGAGATAGTATAGGAGAACATATTTATTAAAAAAAAAACAAACACATTTCCTATTATTGTTAGGAAGAGTTTGCTCATAAGTGGTATCAGTTAGACTTCTGTCTCCCACCAAAGCCTTTAGTGATGGACATCTCAGGCTACCTAAGTGGCTGTACCAGAGTTTGCTCAGCAGTTTTTCTACAAAAATGAAAAGATTAGATAAAGTTTGATTGTCAGAACAATTGTAATTAATGACAGTTAAGTTCACAGGCAACCTTCACCAGCAGTTCTGCAACGACATTTGCAGAACTCAATATCCTCATGAAAGCATGCAATCACGGTCTGAACTACATCCTTCACCACAAGAGCAGCCACCCATGAATTGCACCAAAACTACTGCAAAAAACTTCACAGCTCCGTCAGTGGTTCTTCATTATCCTTCCCCCCTTTTGTTTTTTTCTCCTCTCTGTGCCATAAATAATATTAAGGATCTCTTGTCTTTTAATTACATACAAAGAGCTTATTACTGTGAGGCTCTTCCCTTGTTTGTTGGGACCTACATTCTCCTCTAACACATACAAAGAACAGTAAAGACAATAATGTCTGTCTGTATTTCTGACCAGGCTTTCTCACACAAATGCATGTCTATCAACACACACTGTAAAGGTGATGGGTTGATCCCATCTACAGCACTACACTGTGCAGTCATCCTGCAGGGGTGCGCACCCACCAAGCTGTGCCCCCCATGGGCACCCAGAGCTCTACCAAGCACTGCACCAGTTGCACCGACCTTTCCTTGATGAACTCACATGCATTTCCTTCTTCTGCCTAAGAGGAGCTTTTTCAACTGTTTCACCTGTTGTTGTTGTTTTTTATTTGTTACCCAAAATGATTGCTTTTGTGCAATGCATATTGAATTTGCATTCATATGACAACATGCTCGCACGCATTTCTGCTTCTCAGAAGAAAGAACCCTCAGTATGATCTCTTACTTCTGATAATGTTTTCAGTACCTGACTGTTTGTACACATTAAGAATGATAGCATGTAATTATAGTCTGCTGTGATCTTCAGTAACAGCAGTGTTTTTCCTTCCAAAAGATCGAAAAAAAGACAGATGAATGATTCTGCTGGTTATTCAAGCATGTTTTATATGGCCTGATAACGAAGAAAACACGCACAATGATCTTTCAGGCAATTGCTTAAAACAGTTTTCTAGATACAAAAATACCAAGCACCAAATGTTTGTCTAAAAGACATGAAAATATTTTCTTCATGTAGGTAGGGTAGGTATAATTCTCCCTCCAGCACAAAGCCTTACTACTCTTGTTTGCAGTTGGTTGTCAAAGAGGCTTTTACATGGGATGGTTCTGATAAATTCATTCTATACAATGGCAATAGTATACTCCCACACACTCAAAAGTTACAGAGCAATTTCTTTTTCTTTTTTTTTTTTTAGAAACCACTGTTATTCCATTAAACATGAACTGCTTATGCCTCCAAGAAATCCAATTACCATTCCAGTAAAGCAAAACATTAGTGATAAAAGGTAAGTAAAGGTAGTAATGACTGTAATAAATGCTATCAAGCAAAGACTCCAGTAATTGAGATTATGCAATAATAGAAGGAGTTACTGCTCCTGGGGTGACAATACTGAAGTCAATAGGGTTTTGTCATAAATGGATATAATCCTGTTCCTAAGCAGTCGCAATACAAATAGGTGTTTATCACAATTTTAAAACAGCCATGTGAATTCAGAACTGCAGACACATTAAAGAGTACCGCATAGTTCAACACATGGATGAACAAGTAATTAGACTTATTTGTTTGCAGATGAAAAGCCCACAAAATAAAAGGCCTTTGTTCAGCCTGAGAAAAGTAAAAAAAAAAGGAGAAAAAAAAACAACACTCTAAACTGTTTTCTCAAATTTGCACTCAATGCTGCAAAAAATGAAGAAGAATGAGATTAAGCTTTAACTTTCACAACAGCCATCCCTGGAGGATGTGGGGAACCTTACAAGAGAATAAGAAAACACCAAATCACAAGAAAAAGCAGACTGGATTGTATTTGCAGGAGCCACTTCAAGTCTGGGAAACCTTACACATTATTTATAGTCAGGAGAAGGTTTGCCCTACGTTTCTTCGCTGAAAAAGAGAATGTATGGCACATCACATTGTAACTGTGAAATCTTATTGCCAGTTCATGCGAAAATATTAATGAGCAGAGGGAGAGGTACCACTCTATGGCTTTTCTTGAAAAGAAAAATATGGTCTGAGACCATGCACAAGTTACAATACCTCCTGCTTAATCCCCATTGACAGAATAGCTATCAACACCAATGGAAAAATTTCAGCACTCAATGACAGTTAAGAGACACAACCTCCAAGCCCTCATTTTTTAAAATTCCAATAAGCAATGGGCAATGTTTCCAGCTACATCCCAATGAAAGGGAAAAGTCCTTATTTTCTCCCGGGCTCCATTACTCTAACTCAGTCATAAGTAAAGATGGATGGAGGTTTCATGTGATGGAGAATAAATTCCAAGAACTACAAAGGGGGCAAAAAGAGACTAAGGGAAAAGGAAGGATACTACACAGGGGAGAAATAAAGAGAGAACAATTAATTTTAATCTTTCAGGTTTTAATAGTGATACATTTATTCTATAGGGCTACAGCACATTTGTTGTAGTATCTGCCTCAAATAAAATATTTAATCAAAACAGAATGATTAAGAACGTAAGTAGAAACACTGCAGGTGAAATCTCCATCATCCGTGTATGTTCCACCTTGTGCGTTTTGCTATATTATTATTTCAATCAGATGAGTAAGTTTAAATATTATTTATTCATAGAAATTCCCCAAATAGCATCTGACTGGAGACAGAGGAATACTCTCAATACACCAAATTTATGACATGGAGGAAAAAGCAGGTAGCCCAGATGACAACAGAGGAAAACACATACACACTGTGCTAGTGCGTCACACACGCAGCGTACCCCAAGTTTCCCCAGCAGTCTGACACGACCAATTAGCATCTTGTAATAAGGCAAACAGTATCGCAAGACTCCTGAAAAACACCATTTGGATGATTTCAGCTGAGTGAGTCATTTTATCAGCTCATATCCTGAAAGTAATGAAGCTATTTTAGTTCAGCTTCAAGTGAATAAATCTTTAACTACCCCCAAACAATCTTTTGCATTTCTAGAATAAACTGCAAAGATGATTTAAATGTTCCTATCAAAAGCATAAAGCACTGCTGCACTCTTTCCAGATAGGTTTAATAAATACTTTTTCAATCACGCTACTTGAAAAAGAAGCATCTGCCCGCCTGCCTGCCCACCAGTAAGGAAAGCACACAGTGATTTGGCAAGGAAGAGGTAGGGAAGACAAGGCTGGCTGCCTTGCTGCACGCTAAATGGCACTCTGCTCACAATGGATCCCCATGCTATACTTTTCCTTTGTGTTATGAGGACAACTTCAGAAAGCACGACAACATAATAAAGCTAGGGAAAGACAACCCCATTATTACTGCTGCAGAAAATAAAACACAGATTAATGTCACTAACGCACATGTCAAAGGAGATAATAATGATGCGTACAAATGAATCTTCTCATCAGGAGCAAGGAACATAAGCACCACCTAAAACTGAATAATAATTACATACAAATCAAAAACGACATCGCCATCTGCTAAGCACACATTATTCTCTCAGATTACCAAAGGGTTTGTTTTCCATTTTTCCCTAAAACTTGCTAAGTCTTCCTTTTCTATTCATGTGACATAAATTATAAAGTAGTACAGCAGGCGCTTACATTCCCTAACAAGACAAACGCTGGCTCTGATGGGTAGCTTGCTACTTAGAGCTTTAACTACTCATTGTGCCAAGATGAAGGCTCGGAATTGCAATGGCGGCTGGTAACAGAAAATGGCTTTTCTGCTTTTCCAGCTCAAACAACAGAAACCAGTTATAAGTCACAATAGATGCTCAGTTTCCAAGTTTTTGAAGCATTTACCAGCATGAGGCTGCACATTTTTCAAGTCTGTCTCTTAAGGTTTGCATTTATGGATATTCTAACCACTGCTGTTGTACTGGGATACAAACGCAGGCGAGCCACATTCAACGAGATGTAAGTCACACCCTCCTGACCTCAGGCAAGAAGAGCTTGGCACGTGAACTCCTGTTTTTGTTGTGTTCTTCTGATTCTATCTTCTCAAGACAGAATGTAAGACTACATTAATATAATACTACAATCACACACTTTTTGAACAAATAATTTCTTTTTGCTCGTTTTCATTTGATATCTTGAGATATCGAAATGAAGAAAAGTACCAGATAGCTTCCAAAGTAAGCTATTTACCAAAGGAATATAGTTAAAAATCTAACATGATAAAGACAAGACCTAACATGATGCAGAAAAATAAACTGCCAAGCGATGTCAACATCTTCTGATGTTATACTTCACACAGGAGTTTATCCTCTGCCTCCAATCTGTCATCTAGAAGAGACAAGATTTTATTACTGAAGGGACACTATGAAAAAGAGTTTCTGTTAAGCAGTCAAGACAACAGAAAAAGACAGACCACTTTATGACCTGGACTAAAGAATTCTAAAGAATTGCTTTCTCCTCCACATCTTTGCTTAGAAATTGCTCCAATCATTTTTGTAGTCTGTAGGGAAGGAGTTACATTAATCTTTCTTCTACACATTTTATCGCACAAGACCTAAGAATTATTTCCTCTGTCACAAAGTTTACAACCTTCCTATCTATATTATGACACAATCATAATTTTGAAATATATATATACTATTTAATAGAAAACCTTATGTTATGCTGATTATTTTTAATCAGCACAAATAAAAATTAAGTAATAATTAGAGTAGCAACTAAGTATACATATGTAATTTATAACAGCCAACTGAAAAATGACAGTTTGGGTCAGATTTTAGTACTCTTTCTGCTAGCAATACACACAAGCACACAATACCTTCATTTACTTCAGTCATAAGATTGCTAAATGTTATATTCTTCCAGACAGTACTAAGGATGTAATCGTTCCCTTTTTTTGACAAACACTGCTAACATCATGACAGTAGAAACTGGCACAACAGCAAAATGGAAGGAAAAAAAGTCAACCCATTTTCTGCTGAGCATTTCTTTTCAGTTGAGTTTATAAAACCAAGATCAATTTGCTACTTACAATGATTAATAACTTCCTTGTCCTTGACAAAGCACTCTATAAATTGTTACAGGCACAATTGTACATAGCAATGCCATTAAGGTGTCTACTTACTGTGTATCTTTTAATATTTTATTGTGGCAATTTCTCACTGCATACTTGAGAGACATTTTTCTTTCTTTTAAGTGGAGTTTTCTTATTTTGTTCCATTCCCACTGCCCTTGGTTACTGGGCATCACTGAGAAGAGCCTGGCTCCAACTTCCTTATTTCCCTCTCATCAGGTGCTTACACACATTAGTAAGATCCTCCTGATACTTCTCCAGGCTGAACCATCGCTCAGCCTCTCCTCTCCTCATAGGAGAGATTCTCCAACCCTTCATCATTTTGGTGGCCATTTGCTGGCCTCTCCTTAGTATGTCCCCATCTCTCTTGTACTGGGGAGCCCAGCACCAGAGCCAGCACTCTAGGTACAGCTCACCAGTGCTGAGTAAAGCGGAAGGATCACCTCCCTCAGACTGCAGGCAGTAGTCTTTCTAATGCTGCCCAGGAACTGCTGGCCTTCTTTGCCACATGTGGCTCATGTTCACCTCAGTGTCCAGTAGGACCCCCAGACTCTTTTCTACCAGGCTGCTACCCAGCTAGCCAGTTTTACTGCACGCTGGTGTCTGTGACTATTCCTCTCCAGACACACGACTTTGCCCTTCCCCTTGCTGAACTTCTTGAGATTCCTTCTTTTGCCAATTCCTCCAACCTGCTAAGGTCCCTCTGAGTGAAAGATAACCACATGGTGTACCCACTACTCCTCCCAGCCTTCTGATGCCAGCGAACTTGCTGAGCATGCTCTCTGCCCTGTCATTAAAGATGTTAAACAGTACTGGCCTCTATATCAATTCCATGGGTATATCAATGGCTGAGCTCCACCTGGACTTGCTACTGAGAACTACAACTCTTTGGGCTCGATGGTTCAGCCAGTTTTCAACCCACCTTGTAGGCCTTTTATCTAGCTCATACTTTAGTAGCTTCTCTGTGAGACCCCCACTGACTTGTGTGCAACCTATTCATTTAAATGTTTCCTAATCTGATTTTTTTCCCATGAACAGTTTCTCCTCCTTTACTCCAGACTTTCTCACTGGTCTCAGGGGCCTGGAATTCCTGAAGGCAGGAACAATCCTGAACTCCACTATCTCAAGGGCACTGTAGTCCCTGGCCTTCACATCCCTGACAAGTTCTTTCTTCTTTGTAAGTAAGAGTTCCAAGAAATAGCCTGTCAATGTCACCTCATCAACCGCCTCAGCCAGGAAGTTATCATCAGTGCACTCCAGAAACTTCCTGGATTACTCGTGTACTGTTGTGTTGCCTTTGTAGCAGATATCAAAGTAGCTGAAGTTCCCTAAGGACCATAGCCTGCAAATGTGATGCTTTTTCCAGTTGCTTGAAGAAGGCATCGTGTACTAATTCTCGGTCAAGCAGTGTGCAGCAGACATCCATAACATCACCCCCTGTAGGTCTGAGCAACATCCCTGTCCCACAAGCTTTCAGCTGACTGAACATCTCTACAAAGGCAGAGCTCCATGCATCCCTGTTCTTTCTCACATGAAGAGCAACAGCCTCTCCTTGCCTTCCCAGCCTGTATCCATTTGTTACTGCATAATCATTTATCCAGTGATAAATTAATCCCAAATGCATTTCATCTGGAGTACTTAATAAATTAGCAGTCTTTAACTATTCTTGTGACACTGGTAGATACTTCAGCGTTAGTCACTGAGTCGTAGCCAATACCTTTAATGGGTTGCAACTGTGCTTGAGCACCAAGTGAGAACTAGGCTAACCTAACAAAAGGCAGGAGTAGCTTGACCTCCATCTCCGAAAGAAAAGCAAGTGCTAACTGGGCAGAACATTTTAGGGAACTGGCAAGAAGTGTGAGCAACTGAGACAATAAGTGTTTCAATTATTATCACGTCTCCTTCTGCCAACATCAGAAGGGCAGGTTTTAATTTGTATCACAAGACATACAGCCCACTTTTCATCCCTCTCTGAGCAACAGCATGTTACAAGTGACACCCTATATACAAAATCATACTTTTTTTTAGTGGGTATTTCCCTTTTTCACACTGACTTCTCCAACTTAACTTATTTCAGAGCCATGTTCCCAGTGTGGTATTTGTGAAGAGTTAGTGAGCTACCACTGAGGTGCCTGGCAGAGCCCTGACAAAGCCCTTTCTCAGTCCACAGCTTTTGACAAGAATAGTCTGAAAGGACACAGCGGTTAATACCTCTACAGTCACATTTCCCATTTGCTACAAGAGCTTTTGGACAGAGACACTCAGAAACAGGTTTGGATCCTCCCTCATCAAAAATATTCAAAACGCGGATATTTCTCAACTGTTATGTTAGGCAGCATAGAAAAGATATTAAACTTCTCATGGTTTAGGAGATGCTCTGATGTTAGTAAACGTGGATTTCAGTGTAATTTGCCAGTCAGCTGTAGAACGCATCTCCTCCCGCATTCAGTGACTAGGAAGATCATATATGTTGGACATCAGAGTAGAAGTCCACGTTATGCTCCACTTTTGTATGCAAGGTTCCAAACACGTGAGGTAATTATGATTTCAACTAAAAACAGTTATGCTACAATTGGATAAAAACCCACAAGCTTCCACACTTCCAACTCCCTCAGCCACAATAATAATTTTATGGTCTTTCTGACGGACAACCTTAAGTGTCATATCACATGAACTATCTCCAGAAGTTTAAATATAATGTTACCTTTATTTGTTCCTGGATTTCACTAAGACAGTTATACCGGGGATACCTTGAGGATTTTTTCTTCTGGATTCGTTTAAAAGCTAAAATCCCACTGGGTTGAACAGCTTTGTCTTGAAATTTAATGCACAGAGACAGCAAACCTGCAGGAGTTTCTTTTGACAATAGCAGCAGACTTATTACTCGCACTGCATTTTTTAGCCTCAAACAGGAAGATGATACGGTAAGCACAGGTTCACATACATCATCCTGGAAATACAGCATACATCAGACTCCTATTTGGGATCATCTGCTTCAAAATCTCCTAATCCCAGGCACAGACCAGTCCATCATTTGGTTAGCCTAGGAGAAATCTAAGTGCTTTTCAATGCATGAAAACAGCTTGAGTTCTACAAGCACCTAAAGTACAAAGGTCATTTGAACTGCCTAGATGAGAGCTCTATTTAAGAAGTTTTCCTATTCTGACAAACTCAGCAAACTTCAGCTGGGCAAAGCATCCAGTCCCGTTTCCAGGCCAACAAACCACACTAGGAGGTGCATACAGGATAGCTTCTTTCAAAAACCTCTGGGAAATCCTTTGACATTTGTGCCCAATTCATAACACCATTTATTGTGATTCACAGTGTCAACTCAAAATGACATTTCTTTTGAGTCCACGGCTATGCGATTTTTTTTCTCCCACCATCTTGTCAAAGTGCTGGCTTGCATTACTTCCTGAAAATAAAAGTTAGAAAGAATTTGGTTGATGTATTCCTCACTTCTCCCCCTTATAAAAAGCTTTACCATCTTCAATATCAGCAGAACTGAGTGCACAGCTTGAGGAACAGGAAATGGCCACTACTCATGACGGACTTTTTCTTCTACATGGATGACTGATACACACCTTCTGCAATGTCCAGCTACATACTCGCATTTTAAAGTGAGTGGTCATGGTCATTTAGCTGTTTTTCACAGGTTAGCAAGGTAGGGAGAAAGATACGGATGGGGAAAACACTGAGGAGTAGGTCAAGTGCAACAAAAAGTCACTGGAGAGGAAGAAGAATGTTCAAGAGGGAATTCAGTTCTCCTAAGCATGCAGTAATGGGCACTTTGGTAGCTGTGGTACCCAAAGACTATAGCGCAGAGAGAAGCAAACAAAATCAACAAGTAAGGCCCCAGGTAACTGCAAATGAATTTATCTGTGTGATTCTCTGTTCTCTGTAGTTACACTTTAAAGCAAGTAACACAAGTTCAGCACTAATATTTCTAATTCTTTTCAGTAATAGAAGTTATATGTGCTTCAATACGTACTGGTTCTACAAAACAGACTGTGCTCTCTGCAACCTATAAAACAACTAACTGCTCATTGGGAACCCAGTGTTACACTGCCATACACAACCGATGGAGTATCTTCACAGCAAATACAAAGCATGGCCCCATGGAGCTGGGCTGCTCCCATGTGCTGGGGGTGAAAGCTCCTTCCAGACCACAGGTGAATGCTGTGCTCTGCTGCAGCCTACACACCTCTGGCAACCTCTACCTTGAATTCGGGAAGCAGGAACAAAGGTGGTTGAAAAGAAAACGGCTCAGAGGAAAGGAAATTAATCCCAGAGGACTTCCTGACAGAAAAGTCTTTCAAGGCACTCTGACATGTCCTCAGGGCAAAGCCACCCTCACATGAGGCAGCCAGGACTGGAGCGATGCCTTTCTGCTACTTCACACTTCAGTGCAAGGCAGCACCATGCTTCTCAGGCACCATGCGTGCAGCGTCCCTGCTTCAGCTCTCGCTACTCCTCTTAGCAGGGAGAAGAGGGAGAGACTGTGCCTTTTTATGTATTTATGCTCTTGTGTGTGTGTGTAGATAACATCTAGATATATAAAATGTATCGCATACGTATACCAGGAGGAAAAGTAACAAGACGAATGGGTCAGATTTAAAGGGAAATCCAAGGAACAGCTACACGAGTGAGTGCAGACAGCCCCAGGCTCTGGTCTGTCACTGAATGCTTCTGCTGGAGCGGGTGCAAAGCAAAACTGGGTGGCAAAGCCACACGTGCCACTGAAAGTCTGCTGAGGTTTGGTTGCCTCAAAGCATCTGTGAGCTGTGCTTCCTCCAGCAGATATACCTAAACTATTCAAATATACAGTAGTTCAATGATCTAAATCCACTTCTAGATTCCCTTCCAGGATTTCTAACACTCCGGGCACTTTTGGGTCTATTTTTAGAAGTATTTTATTTCTCTCATAATTTTACAGCAAGGTTTGGCAAAAACAAAGACAACTAATCAAATGGCTGTACAGGAAAACTACAGAGTATTAGGAGTGAAAGCAGAAGGGAACAACGATCTCCAGTATTTGAATCCCTGTTTTTATCACTCATAAAACCTCGTGCAATCATATGGTGTTAAATCCAGATTCCAGCAAAGCGAAATGAAAAGATTTTGACCATCTTTGCACAATGGGAACTTCAAGCAGAGTAAGACTTTTTTTTTAAAGGTAAAAATAAATAGACTACAATTCCCATTTTAGCTTTGTTAAACAGAAATGCTGAAATATTTTATATTTTTTAAATGTTTTTCTTTTCTGCTTTTGCTCCAAAGTTCAGACATTTCTTAGCAAAAGAAAGAGCTATTTCCCTGGTCACAAAACATTTTCAAAGCCTCAGGTGAGGGCATAGTTTCAGTGATAGAACAACCACCTATTAACTCTCGCCCACTGCCATTACAATCACCCTCCTCGTTATTTATATTTTCTTAAATCTCTCCAGAGACCGCTTTTAATTAAAGAAATATATATACATAGCAAACTCCTGGCTATTACTCTTCATAGGATAATTTCATTTAAATTAGTGTTCAAGAAACCCTGAAAACTCTCGCTCCATCTAGCAAGATATCCTCATTACCAACAAAAGCTGGACTTCGTATTAGACTGGATCACCAACTTTGTGAAGCGCTGGAAAATCAGCTTTATGAACAAAACTCATGGGGAGACACAGGACATGCAGCTGTACAACCAAAGGAATTCTCTCATTGCTTTTGCACACTGTCTGCCTGGATCTCTGACTAACTGTGATCTTTTCAGAAATGAATGTAATAACTCTAACCAACTTCAAAGGCAGCCTATTCTGGCACTATTTTCACCAAGCCTAATCAATGTTTATGCCTCAAAGAATTTTGTAGGATTGCTTTTAGTAGCCACTTAGATATAAAAACTAACTTCCAATGTATTTAGCTCAATCCATTAGTATGTTCACGCCAAAAAAAGTCCATTTTTTCAAGGTTTTTTGTTGGTTTGCTTTTGGTAATTTAGATAATGCCTTGAATGAGTTGGCTGTTATACCACACTCACAAATTACTATTTTCTTCTTAAGAAGTAAACACTACTCGTGTGAGGTTATGTACAACCACTCACAGGCATTGTTTCTAAAGCAGCCATCAAGCTTCAAAACGGAGCTCAGGAAACAATCACAGCCTCCACAGATCCTACTGCCTTATGATTTCATTTAAAAAAAAAAAAGAAAGCCGCTGTCTCTTTTGATAATTTTGTCACTTAGAACTTCAGGTTTTCTTTTTAGGTTGTGTGGCTGCCACCTCCGACGTGAGAAGCTATGGGAAATAAACAAATACGACATGGCAGCTTACCTTGAGTGACTCGAGTCCCCAAGGAAGCAACGCTCTCACCTGACGGAGAGAGTTGTTGGTGTTCTTTTGCCTGTTACACACAGATCCTCTCAACACTAGTATCCCTGCTGCCCAGAGCGTCTTCCCCTGAGCACCAGGATGGGCCACAGGCTTGTGGGATGTCCACCACTAAATTGCATGCCCTCATGTCCCTTCTCATACTTCTGCCATATGATTAAAAGCCAGCTTCAATACACAAGTGTTCACTAATAATGCCTGCTTTATCATAATGCATCAAATAATTGCGACTCTCAAAAAGGACAGTATTACAAAGAAGCTGGAACAAACACTCAGTGATTTAATGCTGTATTCTAGGGAGCCCTGCAAGCCACCCTATTCAGCACACTGGCCTGCATGTAAGTGAATTTTCAGCAGCTGGCTGATTTTTTTTCCTTCCCAAAAGGCCAGAAGACTTTTCTTAAAATATCTCAAGCGTGCGCGCGTGTGTGTACACCCACATATCAAGCAGTTTGCTGCAGCACAGAGCTACCACTAACAGGACACAACTATGGAGAGACCTCTGCTACTGCAAAAAATCTGCTTCTTTTCCGTGACTTCAGTTACGGAAAGACATGCTATAAATTCCAATTTCAGATTATTCTTTGCATCAGATGCTGCCATTAGAAATGTCTTGCACTACTATGCCCGATGTTCCAGTCAATCAGTGCACACTTGCACATGTGTACAAGCAATAGATCACATCATTTCTGTGCCCCTCCTCAGCATGTGTGGCCCTCCAGTTCAGCACAAGGATTAGTGGGACAACCTCGTGAATAGTTTACACATGCAACTCACACACAAGATGTCCTTTTAGCAGTCAGAAATCACCAAGCCAAATTCTATCAGTCAACCTCTCAAAACGCAGCTCCCTGCAGCCAAGGCATCTTCCGTGCAACACCTGCTGCTCCATTACAGCGTCACAATGGAGAGACGTGGAAGCGATGGTGAGGTTGAAAATCTGACCCTGTATATTTGAGTTCAGCTCTGACAAGAAAAAAAGCAATCTCTAATCAAGATGTAGGCATGGGTTAACCTGTTTTAAGCACTCCTTAAAGCCCAAAAATTTGCAGCAAGAACGTTCAAGTGGATATCTTAACTTGCAGTGCACCAGCATTACTATTAGATTACACACCTCCCTGTGTTACCATTAAGTGTCTGGAAACTCATGTTGAGAGAGAGATATGATAGCAATACATGGACATATTCACTGACATTTAATGCAGTCACTTTGATTAATTATTAAATTTCTGAAACGTACTTGGTGCTTGAAATGGCTTTTCAAAGGGTCCAGTTTTCCCATTAGCAAATTAATTTTACCCTTGATGGTTGGCACGAGTTGTCTGTAAACAATTACATCATTTAAGACACGCTCCACTTAATCTACGCAGCCCTGAACTGCTTTCCCCAAAACTTAAAAAGTCATTCCCAGTTCAAAAGATTTCCATATTCTTAGTATTCCCTATGTAGCCTGACATTAAATTTTCAAAAACAGCTTCTTAGTTTTGTGCTATGACTGAACTTACACCTAATTTCACCCAGTATGCACAGACATTTTCATGGTTAAAATACACAAGACTGCTCCGAAAGACAATTCAACTAAATATATAAATATAAAACCACCGACAAAATTTCATCTTAGGCACAAACACATGCAGTTGATTATAAATTATTCAGACTACTCCATCAGTCAGTACAGTTCAGCCACAGGAAAGGTAGTGAATCAAAACACTGAATATATCCAAGGTAAAAATAGAATAATTGCAAAGGTTTGGGTTTTTTTGTTTCCCTTTATTCAGTTTTTTTCACTCTGTTGGAAAAAAAAAGAATTTTATAGAAATATGTATTAATTAGACAAGAAAAGACTCACAGCTATGAACATTTTATGACCAGGATGGTCAGAACACAGCCATCTGTCCTTGCTGCGGGAGCAGAGCCAGGACATCCCCAGGCCCTGCAGCCAACTGAGCTGCCACAGCTACAGCATAACCCAGTGTACTGCATCCTTCATCACTAGCACACCATGCCCTCCAAGGCCATCTTCAGATGTAAGCCATACAATGGCAGATGACCAAAATGTTCAGCAATAGCCACTGGTCAAACCTCTAACACGGTATGAGCTGATGGATCTCAAGCTTCAAGCAATAAGAAAGGCTAGAAAAAAGAAAAACAAACAAAAAAAAGATGAAAATCTTAGGCCAACATAGGCCCTGAATGGACCAAGGTGTGATGTAGCTGAAGTATCAAAAGGAAACTCCGTCCTTCTGCCAGTCACTGCTTATGTCTGCTAGAGCAGTGCTCTAAAACGATAGTTTAATTTCATACTGTTCAACCATCTTCCCTAAGCACAGATGTAGGTCAGTTAGTTTAATTTTTATAGAAACAAATCTCACTCCCTCACATTTTTTCGCATCTTGGTTTCCAATTAAATAAGGCAAGGAAGTGAAATCAAGTCTTTATCATTCTCTAGAACAGTGGTTTAGTATGAACAAGATTTCTACAAACAAACATAAAAAACCTATTAAGAGTATTTTTAGGCAGCAGAAAGTCTTAGAATACCTGAAGAACAAGTAACAGAGAGACTGGAATGTTTTAATAGCTCTGTAACTGCATCATTTGAATGGCTTCTAGAGTTAAGGGTTATCAAAAGTCACAAACATTTTCCCCAGAGCAGACTGATAATCTTGAGATCAAGACACTGTTCTGTACAGAAAACAATACACAGAGGGGAAGAAGCCAGTGTATTTGCATCCATTTGCATGGAGGTTCTGCACCTTAATCTACATCCAAGCTTCCTCTAGATTGAAAAAGAAAGAAGAAAGGCAAGAGTCATTACTTCCCTGCATCAAAGAGACTTTCTGAAAAGGCATCCTCAGTAGGAATGACGTATTCTCATTCTGTATTAACTAATGCTTCATAAAATCTAATATAGACAAAACTCTCCCCAAGTCAAGATCAGCAAGCCAAGATAAACCAAAGCACACGCACAAACCACAAAGTATTCTGTGTTCACTGGGACTGCATTTGATGTACCTAATGGGAATGTGGCCCAACACCAGATGCGGTGCTAAGGTTCATCCAGGAAAACAACACTTAAGCCTGTTAATGAGCGGAAATGAGCGAGGGGCAAGCATCCTGGAAAGGTCTCTTCCAAAATCCAGAGGAAACCCTGAGGAATTAGGGATTGCCCTAGCAGAGCTGAGGGCAGATGTGATGGAGAGCTCAGCCCTGCTCAGCACAAACTGCTCTTTTCCTGTCATCTTATCATGTGATCTCTCTGCTCCTAATTGCCATTACAAATATAAGTAGGTAGGCTGTCAAGAAAGTAAAAAATAACAACAACAATAATCCCAAAAGCTAAACAGTTTAAAAATGAAGTGAAAAAAAAACAAAGCCACATTCCTCCTGCACTTGCGAGCAGAGGGGCAGGCACTGATATCTTTTATCTCTGCTCTCTGTGATAGCGACAGGGCCTGAGGGAACAGCATGGAGCTTTGTCAGGGGAGGGGTGGGTTAGGGAAAGGGTCTAAGGGTCTCCATCAGAGGGCTGTGGGCATGGAACGGGCTGCCCAGGGCAGTGGGCACTGCTGCTGGAGTTCAAGGAGCTCTCAGGCATGGAGTTCGAATTTTGAGTGGTCCTGTGTGAAGCTGGAATTGGAGTTGATGATCCCTGTGGGTCCACTCCAACTCAGGATATTCTATGGGTCTATGGTTTGCTCCACTCTTTATCAGCTACTAGAAAATACCAGTAAAAGAAATTGCTGACATCCCCGCATACCAAGCACTGTCCATGAGATCACTGGAGGCATGGAAGTACTTCCCTGAAGACAAAGAGCGAGGAGCCTTATGGTGGACAGGCCTGCAAGGGAGACATGGCCAACACATAGTATGGCTCTCATGTTGATGAAACATTTGTTTTCTTATGCCCTATGGCAAAAGTACAGAGCTGGGTAAATAATTCACAGATATAAACCCAAAGATGTTGGAAGTGATCATAACCCTTGAGGATACAGGAGCCATGCCTACTAGGGAAGTCGCTCATTTCTCCCCCTCAACAATTTAAATCGGCTCGCTGCTTGGAAATGAGGCTTATCTACACTTGGAGAGCTGCATAAGGGGATTTTGTACATTCTGCTCTCAAAGTAAGTTTCTGCTCAGAGGCAACAATTCCGAAATCACATATATACATATATATATATATATATATATGCGCGCACACACACATTCAACTCTAAATTTCAACATCAAGTGTTGAGCTTTTTATTCCTAATAACTGTTCTCACTATACGAGCTCAGAGGAAGGCAAGCCAAAACCCACCTCCAAACCACTCCTGGTACATTTCCACAGCAAGAGCAGTCACTCAGGTCTGTGACTAACTACAGCCTGCAGACAAAGAGACCAATGCTCTGCATCGTTGCAACCCCAAGCTGCAGAATGACACCACAATGACAGAATCTCAGAAGTCCACCTCACTGCGCTATATTTTGGTCTTTCTTTTCACACATCTGAGGAAACAACACAGAGTTGCTCTAGCAGAGATCAATATCAAAATAAAAAGACAGCTTCTTTTGCCACTATCAGTCTTTCCACTGTTGGAAACCCCAAGCTGCCATGCATGCATTTTCTACATACATACAAAAATAAGCTTAGCTCGCATCCAAAGCCCAGACTGTAACTTCAATATCCTCACTGACATACAAAAGCAAAGGAAAAATTGGATTATCTAACAATAATTGGATGCCATACAGTACAAAGCAGCACTCAGTCTCCTCTAAAGCTCCACCCGAAACTGTTTTCCTCCAAGTGAAAAAAATAATCGATACACTTGACAGGCAATTTAATGCATTTAATATTTATTACAATATATCTATCTACTTCTCCTTTTGCTTCGGTGGAACAACATTTTGGGGTTGGTGTTAAATAAGCTCCAATTTTCTCTCTCTCTTTTTTTTTTTTTCCCTTTAAAACACTGTTATTATTATTACAGGTTAAAAATTCAAATTCTAAGAGAAGGTTTATGCTTAAAAGATATTGGCAAGAATAATTGCCCTTTTCAAAGAAAAGAAATCAGCGGTAAACGGCATTAATCAATGATTATTGAATTCTGTGCTCCAGGCTAGTTGTTCCTGTCAACAGAAGTCCTTCAGACCCAGGTTTTCCACTTCAGCTTTAATGAACAAGGCTGAAATCATGCACTGAAATGAAATAATGCAGAACTAATCAACTGGCTTTGTTTTTGAAGTCTGAACTACCTCACCTGTGAAACAAAATGCAAAAAAAAGAAAGAAAGAAAGAAAGAAAAAAGCACACGCTTACAAATTATCTTAGAGGAAACAATCCAAGGATGTTGATCTTGCAGTCAAAACATCCTCTTATCTTTGCCAGAAAGTGGAGCAGAATACAAAAACACAACACAAATGACAGCCATCTGGGAGAAACTACAAACCTCTTACAATCACTGCTTTATTCCAGTCATATGGGTCGATTTCATCAAGGTTCACTGCTACAGACCCTTACGAACATAACTAACCTGTGCGTGCAGGACCAAGCCTTTAGCTGGCCTACAGCAAGGGAAAGCCAAGATAATATAAAGCCTTGCAAACGCATGGCCAACTCCACAAACCTTGATAAAATAAACACCAACATCCAGAAAAGTGCAACCACTGCAGACATATTTTTGAGAGAGCTTTGTTTCCCACGGAGCAGTTACCAACAAATAAACAAATCTCCCCACGCATTTTAAGATGTATGGAAAAACCACATTCAAATCCAAGACCACAATCACTGAATAAAAACAGCTGAATTGGCAGATGTAAAGGCTATTTGAATTCCACTTCCTGGGCTTCCTCCCAGGACAGCTTCCTATTTACATCTTTTTCACTTAGCTCTTATGTTAAGGCATCCCCAGCTGCCTCGGGTCAAGCCTAAGGGCAGGTCATATACATTGCAAACTTGAGACTTTCTGTCACATCAGCAGCCCTCACGGCTGCCCGTCAGTCACATCTTCTTTCTGTTTTGCTGAGCAGTGCACCAATTGCGTTAAGTAAGTAAAACGAGCAGCAGACAGCAACAACACTTGTGCTTTTTAGAAGGAAAAGACATACTGCAGGCCGCAAACAACAGTGTCCCACTTTGTATTAATACAGGACACGCACAAGTCTATGTACCTGTTATTTTTAGTCCAAATGTGAAAATCTATGTCCCTTGCTGCCTCCGTGTTGAAGTGATCACAGATGGGATGTGCTACCTTCCTCCCCTTTGTGATATGACTGCTGAAATGCAGGAAAAATTCTTTCTTAAATTGCACATCCCTGGGGCATGCTGCACAGTAACTGTACTTGTAGTAATCTGAAGGACGTCAGAATGCAGAAAGGGCTCACAGGTTGTAGAGCTGTAATTCAGAAAATTCACGACATTTCTACTTTAGAAAAGCAAAGGAAGAAGTCATCAAGAAAAGATCTCACAGCACAGGTGTGGTGGAAGGTATTGCCAACATGCGAGTTCCCTCTACTTTGATATTACCACCTAACTTCAACCCTACACTGTAATCCTTGTTACTACATTAGTCCAGACCTTAAAAATTGTCAGATTTTCCATATTCCTGTATGACAAAAGCTGTATCTAGGGGTCTGACAGACAAACAACCTAGTCATGTTCTGTGAAGCACTGATCATTTCCAATCACTGCCACAATAACCAGAAGAAAGGAAAATTCACTCAGCGATCACAGATCCCTAAGTATTGCTGGTTCCTTAGATTCTTTTCTCGATATAGCTGTGCGTTTAAAGCATATCAACTGCTAACAACAAAATATGAACAGTATTTATAGGAACAAATTTAACTGCTCATAGAGAAGTGATCAGATTACCTTCTGTAGGTTGCTCTAAATCAGGTTCAATATTTCTTCTTATTTTTACACGTTTCCATTTCAGTTAGCAGTAGTTTGCATATATCCAAGGCCATAAAGTTGCTGTTGCTTGTCATCCACTAATGAATCACATAAGACATACTTTATTTTATCACTAAAGAGAGGCCACTCACCAAAAATACATTTTTCTCACCTGCAAATCCACTGACAATTTACCAGAGCATAAAATACTAACAGATTGAAGCTTTGTAATAAGTGACTCTAAGCAATTACTTTCACTGATTTTTCAAATATTGTCTTTCCAATGAAATACTGTGAGAAGGATACAGGGTTTGAGCATTTCCCATAGAGTAAATGTAAGTTATCATCACACAACGGAACAGTGTACTACCTCTGCCTTCTTTTCTCCTCACATTGATGTAAGCCTCTGAACAACAATGTAGTGCTGAACAACAGCACTGTATCTTCTTAAGACTCTTAAACCAACAGCTAGTAAAATTAATTAACATTCCATTATTTCAGTATATCATATCATATATTTCATATATCATTTCATTATTCAAATTCATTATCTCTTATGAAGAAAACAACCTACTGTGAAAGCACACGTGGCAGTAGAAGCCCAATTACCAGTAAGACACAAGAGACCACGGGCTGCAAGTAGAACAACCTTGCACATTTTTGCTAAGCCTCTGGAAACAATTTATGTGACATCATCTGCTCTGCAAAATTCACAGCCATTCAGATTCCTTACAGAAGTCCAAGAAAGAACCTAGAAAGGGGTATTGTTTTCTACCCACCCTAGAAGCAAATGCAAACACTGAACTGCGACAGAGGAATCAAGGAGTCACATACAAAATGTTCAGTACTTTCTAAATTCTTCATGTTACAGTTGGAGCAACGGTGTTTTAAAGGGGTGGCTGTACTCTTCTGAGCAGAGAAACCCTCCCTGATTTCCTCCATTACCTGTAGTGCAGTGCCAGTTACTCCCTACCTGATCAGGGTACCTAAGATGTACACAATGACTGGGAGAGCAGAGGAGCGTTACCAAAAAAAACACACATATAAGTATAGCTATGTTTTTGTAGTTATGCTTTAGAGTATACCATGAAAAATATATCATTAATGTCCTAAGCTGGAAAAGACTTTGTTTTTTTCCAGGCAGGGTATGGCAGCAAGTGAATGGTAACTGCTGGAAAAATGCTGGGAATTCCTGAGCAACTTCTCTGAAAGTCTGGAAGTTCAGGTTAAACATGGATCAAGGTACAGAAGGTACACTTCAGAGACAACCAACTATCACTGAATTCCCAGAGAGCTCAGAGAGACCATTAGTTCTGCAGTCTTGCTGCATTCCCTGTGGTTTAATTATCCATGGCCAGCCGTATCTACTCACCTGAGCAGCTTTGGTTTCTCCGTTTCAGAATTTACTCCTTTTCTCCTTTTAGCGATGAAATAAAATGCAGCATTTTAATGACATGCCACATGAAATCCCACTACTACCCAATGGAAAATCCGTGTTCTTGCTTTCTGGATTGTAAATGCCACAAGACATACTTAGATTTACCGACAACTGACCCAAGTGCTGCTTTTACTGGAAGCACTCTGCCAGAGATCCAGGCTCTGTCCCAACTTTCCTTCACAGGCATCTTCTCATTTTCCCTAAAACAGGCTTGTCAGATGTGACATCCCTATCAGACAGTGTGGCACACAACCCTTCTGGGTGCTGAGCATTCAGCACTAACACAGCTGGCTCTGCAGTCCGCAGCTTGGGTTGTTACCTATATGTGAAAGGAACTGTGTTGACCACACTGTTCCTACAGGGCTCCTGCTCTTCATGTAGAATATGTCTAGCTGGGTCATCAAGGCTTTAAATCACCTCCTACTCTAACCTGCAGGGAAAAAAAGGCAAAAAACAAGTTTATATCACCGTGCATTTTAAATACAAGTTTGTGAATGCACTATTCATTGTTCACTGTATTTATCATTTATCTGTAATACATTATAAACATTTATTTATTTCTTTTTTAGTAGTGTTGCTACCAGTTGACAGAACAACTGTGTTGAGTGAAGAGTTTCCCCCCATCTGGTATCAAAATGGCACATACCTGAGCAACCACAGATCTTGTTAAACAGACCCAAAGGCACAGTATTTGCTAATAAATTTGAAAACACAAGTTACTGAGCTAATACTCCACACAGCATCTGTCTGCCTTTGGTTTCACTTTCTTTTTTGTGGTTTAATTCAAACAGCATTTTCCCCAGAGCCGTATTTAATTCTCTTCTCCCTTCTGCCTTCTACTGTCCTGCTTTCTTCTCCAAAGTTCCTTTTTACAAAACCACAGAATAACTGAGGTGGGGGAGACTCTCTGGAAGTCCTCTAGCTCAAAATCCCTGCTCAGAGCAAGACCAGCTTTAAAGCTGGATGTAATTTCAAAGGCAGACCAGTATACTTGCAGCCTTATCCAGTTAGGTTTTGAGAATATCTGCGAAGAGATTTCTCACTGTCCCAATAAATATCTTCCTTCCCATCTTCTTTGTCCTCCTCAATTCCACAGCCAGGCATGTACACAAGGGTATTACGTGCGTCAGGATCACAAGCAGAAGTTTGGCCCCTGAAATAAAGTGTGTGATGCCCTATCTCCACGCCAGCTCTTTGCAGAGGAGCTGGTGTCCCTGCGCTTTATGTGGGAGATTATTTTATATCAGGATTAGCAAGTACAGAACAGACTGGGCAGAACTGAAGGGCTCTGTCTGCGGGGCTGGAGGAGCAGGCAGCCAGGTCCTCACACTCTGCAGAGTCAAAGGATCTCCTACCTCCTCTCGCACCCTGCTGCTCCCCTCCAGCTCAGCTCTTGGTTGCCTTTCATGCGCAGCTTTCCCTTGCTGCCTCTCACAGCTGTTTAGAGTGCCCTAGGACAGCGGACAAATCAGCCTGGTTGGTACCACACTGAAAAAAGCCTCAGAGCTCTATCGTCTGTGGCCAGATCCTGTGGCCAGTCACCAACATGTACATTCACCTTCACAAAACGGAGGAATCTTTGGTCCATTTGTCTCATGCCCATAACCCATTGTTGAGAAATTTCCACTCCGAAAACAAGAAGCCACTGCTCCATTTTCTCTACTATGTGTGCACACACAAAACAATAAAAAAGCAAACAAATCCAAGTGCCAGACTTGGGAATTCCTAGTGAGTCTCAGTTTGGCCTCCTTTTGCACGTGCCTTACAACACAACCATTAATCACCTGATCGACCCTTTCACTTTGTCTCATTTAATGGCTCCAATAAATGACTTCGCCTAAAAAATTATTCAAGACCTTGTTTTCCCCTCATTGCTCCAACTGGAACTCCATGCTTTAGCTCCCACACAGTATTCAAGCTCTTCTCTCAGGACAGACATTAATTTCTCCCTGAGCTTTTCTGTGGTGCTCATCACCATAGCATCTGAGGGCTTAGCAAACACTAATTTACTTTCATGGTGTACCAGTAAAGGAGAGGCGCCATTAACCTCATTTCACAGGTGGAGAACTAGAGCACAGGGAGATTATCATCAAAGGTATGCAGTAATTTAAAAGTTCCAGCCTGAGGTGCCTTATGGCTGAAATTTCAGAGCAGTTAGGCTTATGTAATTTTTACATATACAAACCCCTCTTTCCTTGTCCTGCTACAGCCACCTGTGCATCAAATTCAAGCTCTTAAGTCAGGCCCAAAGGGAAGGAGGGATGGAGGCAGGCCCTGGGCTCTGCTTACGCCACCTGCGAGTCCACCACAGCTGCGGTGAGACAAGCGGATTGTCCCTAAGTGAGGAATCATTAAAGCGAGGTCAAATCAAGGTTCTGTAGGCAACCTGAGCTCTGGTGCTCTTCAAATTCTACTTATGCGTCCTCAAAACTGCAACAGCCTTTTACGCTGGTTTGCATATGATCTGGTTTGAGATGGAAAATGGAAAACTCTGTGAGAAAGTGTGGCAGTGTCCAGATGCATGGGCCATCACAAGAAGACTTCCTGAGTCAAGGATGCAGAGGAAAGGAGAAAGCTGCAGAGCAGGCTGCTGCAGCCAGCACTCTCCCGCTGTGCCTGCACCTCTGAGCTCCTCCCAGGCCAAGCCCGCTCTTCTTCACTGAGAAACATTCTTAGAAGTTGCCTAATGCTTTCTGTACACGCAACGATTACAAAATTTGCTTTATACAAATAACAGGTGTTCATATACATTCTGATGATTAATTATACCTGCTGGGCTGCCCTGCTGAAAAAACAGCAATAATTCAATAAATGTTTATAAGCTCATCAGCAAGGGTCTTATATTGCTGTTTCCCTCTTTGTTTTACTAATTAAATTAAGTTCTCATTTGGAACTGATGCCCAGTATTAAAGCAGACATCTCAGTAGTTGCTTTTACCCTTCTTTTTAATCTCAGTTCATAAAACCCAATGTCTCATTCACTTCACAGTATCCAAGAGGGAGTAGAATCTTATCACTAAATATTCACAATGCAAATTGATGAATTCGTGATTAAACACATGAGCTTACACATCATTGCAGGAAGCTAAATGTTGTCCCAGCCTCTCAGCATTTCATTGTTTGAACCCAAACGTCAGATATTCCAAACTTACTGAAGAATAAAGAATGCTCAGTTCTCCAAACCACAAGGCGTGCAATCTCACCACTACAGCTACCAGACACCACTGCAAGATGAGGATGACCCATAATGAATACACTGCTCAAGCAAGGACAATCACAGTCTTTAATAAATTGGTAAAGAATGGCACTCAAAAGCAAATGAAAGTAGAGTAGCACAGAAATTCCACACTTGTAGCTGCTAGCAGCAAGAAGTGTTCATACTTCCTGCAAAGAATTAGGTAACTCACGCCTCATTTTTTTCAGGGACTTGAAGGAAATAAGCTGGTTTCCCTCAAGTAACTCAAACCTTTACCATCTGTGCTCTGCGCTGCCCCCTGAGCCTAAGGGCCACTTGCAGGAGAGCCACAAAGGGTAATTTTAGAAAGCAATCCTATTGCTAATAAACTTAAATTGGCTCTTGCACCATTGCTTTAGGAAAACAAATGTCGGTGTGCAGCCTGTTTCCCAGATAATGAAAATATTTCACCAGAACCAGGACTTGTGCACAAGCGTGCCTGGCTGGAGCAAACGCACTGCCCCGGTGCTGCAGGGAAGCAGAGGTGTGATGCCTTCCAGACAGACCCTGAGTCTGGGAATGGCGCTGGTGCAATGGAGGAAAACACTTCAATTATCTTTGAATTTATGTAAACAATATAATGCAGCTAAAGCTGCTATCCAAACAAGCATCTACAAACATGAGCCCCATCCCAAGAGCTACAAGCTCATTTAACTAATATAAAACAGGAAATGAGTAAATTAGGATTTAATTTATGCACATTTCTTAAGGGCTTGGAAGATCTAAGTAATTTCATAGGATGCTCAAGAGCTGCTAACATTTTATAATGCATTCCTGTTAGTTCCCTATCTATAAAGTGAGAGTAATAGATAATTCTTCATTTCTTGGGTTTTTCTAGTGAGGATATATTCACTAATGACCACGACAAATGAGACAGCAATTAGAAATGGTCACATGAAAAACACACACACAGTTACTGAGAAGTAAAGTGGCCCTTTGCAAGAGCATGGCTGCCATGAAATACAACACTGCACCTGATGCACTGACCAGCTGTTTAACAACAGAATCTAACGCAAGAAGATGAAAAAGCAGCAGAAACAAAAGGTACAACACCTTTATCTGAAGTGTCTGAATTTTACCCAGTGGAAAATGTTACAACTGAGACCTGCACACAGGAAGTTTCAGCCCACAAGCAAAGGAAGATAACTTGCTACCATTGTTGTTTCACTGGCAGGTCTCTGAATGGGACTGCTGATGCTGTCTGAGCTAGCAGTAAAGTTCTAATGGAGTCGTCTCATTTATCACCATGCCTGGCTTGCAAGATGACAACTGGATCACAGGAGAAGTCTGTCTGGATATGGGCATCCCTTCCCATCCCATCCAGACTGGTGGCACTGGGGCTAATGAGACCTCAAGAAAAAAAAGTGACTTAGGAAAAACGGAAGTATTGATAAACTATGATCCATTAACATCGATTTCCAGGGGTCAGCAATCCTGAAACAGTCATTAAACACAAGGAAATAAGCTTTAATGAATTTTAGTTATTTTTAAGAGGATTATTTTCATTGTGCTTTCAAGGCCATCCATATATTCCCTGCTCAGGTTCTTCTACCCTGCAACAAATTACTAAACTACCTTTCATTTCAATGAAAGCAGAGATTTTACTGTTCTGACACGACATGGTTAGGGAAGGAAGGAGAAGCAGCCCCAACACATGCATCCAAACACACAGCAGACTAGCAGCACGTACATCCTGGGAGATGAAACGCTGTTTGGGAAATGAAAAGAAGCCATCCTGCTCTCCTCACCCTTTCAGATCAATTACCATCTATGCAACCTGAGCTAGAGATATTCAGTGCCCTTGTCACCACACTACTCATAAAACCATTAACTCTTCTAACAACCCCAATCAAATCAATGAGATGAGAGCAAACAAGAACAATTTGTGCCAATTTACGAAATGGAGACAATTTGGAAAGTAAGAGAGATGCTGCTACTTGCCACAGTACTAAAAGCCATAGGCATACTGCTTCCCTCAGTGCTCTGTCTTAGCGCTATTTCAGTAGTAGATCTCTTCTATCAGTATTTAACCCAGTTTTAAAGCAACCCCAGTTATGAAATACAAAGACATTTGTTAGGAAGATTTTGGCAGCTGTGGGAGTTTCTGCATCATAACACTGAGTCATGTTGGAGAATAATGCACAATCAGAGCAAGTGGAGTTTTTCTGCTGACATAATCCCAAGCAGGGCATTTACACATTCAATATCCATCTTATTCCCAATTTCAGTCAACAAAGAGGATATCTTTAATTCTGAGTTACATAAAACATTCAGTTTTTCCTTTATGTCTTATTTGCTGGGCTTGGACATGAGGGATGTCAGATACCTTCCTTTCACATTCCAGTGCAGACGAGGAACAGAGTTGTGACAATTAATGGAAAGGAGAAAAGAAATATCACAAGTATTTTGGAGGTAAATTGGAAGAGATTAATGTCCTAAAAGTGAGGAAACCGATGATTCTCACACAAGAATGGTGGATGAAATAATACAAAGCATCAAAGTGCTAATAATACATTTTAAATGATTAAAAAAACCAATCTGTCACATAAGATATAGTTTCAACTAACTAGATGAAAGTAAGCATTTAATGATAATAAAAAGAGAAAATCTGATCTGAGGAAACAGCTGTTAAAACCATTAAATCAAAGTAAAAAGGTGAGAGAGAAAATACTACATGCCTTACTGAAGATAGCCTATGGCGAACTACTTTGTCTAAAATATCAGTGCTCTTGTCAAACAGCATGTAAGAGACCTTGACAAAGGATGGAAGAAGATTATTTGTGTAACTCGGTGAGTGACTACATGGAACATTTTGAGGGACAGAGCTTAAAAACAACAGAAAGAAAGATAGAAAAAAAAGAACTTCTGGGTTAGTAGGAGTTTACTAGTAGAATTCTTTATGCGCTGATTTTTGAGATTGTTCTTTCATATCTTCATGGCATCAACACCAAAACCCTTACGCCAACGGAATACACTGCTGACACCATGTTGGGAGGACCAAGAGAAGAGAATCAGATGAAAATGGAATGTCTTTCAGGAAGAAATGGATGACAAACCTGAAGTAACATAAATGACACAGCACACGTCCAAAGTAAAGCAGCCCGGAACTTCCTGGGCAACATTTTTTATCATCTGCAAGCTCCAAAATCTGTTTCCACTCCACTGGAACACAATCCAACCCTTTTCAAATGTTTTGTGAAGACCTGAAGCTGTGTTTATTTTGGTCAGAGGTGGCCAGGCAGGCTCCAAATACATCCTCCTGCTCAAGACCAGGCTGTAACTCAAAGGCCCTGGCAAAGCATCCCAACTTCTGGGGAAGGACATATGTCATGTCTGGAAATGGGCCAGGCAGCTATGCCATACAACTGTCCCGCCATTCGCTGTCAGTCCTGGCAATGGCATAACAAGAGCCTTGTTCACGCAAAGCCTCATTAAAAGGAGCAGGTTGAGAGGTAGTGCCATAACACTGCACAAGACAAATACTTTTTAAAGCACTTTAAGCAATAAGCACCAACTTGTCTGAGCAGCTTGGGCAGAAATTTCATTGCCCATTATGTTCACAGTGCAAAGCCTCACTGAAATGAGTGTGACGCCTGTGCTACTAATGTCAATACGTGTTTGTGTATGAAGATTATTATTTTAGCTGTTCTCGCACTACACAGCACAGAAAGAGACTCTCAGGAAAGATAAGAGAGCTGATGTTGCATGTCAAAGCAAGGATATCCACTGAACTGAGCCCACATGAATGAAATGTCCAAGCAAACAGACATCAGAGCGGAGTCTCTTTTTCACTCAGGGAGCTTTGGGTATTACTGCACCTTTCTCACCTCCTCCTGCATCCCAATATTACAGCTCATTTGGTCCCCCATGGCAAAGCTTCAGTGGATTACATGCAGTGTACCTAATGAGGAGCTACAAAACCCAGGCACAACTGGGCTGAGGACAAACTAAAGTCACCTTTTCCTTGTGATTCCCAGAGGCCCACTCTATTTATAACTTTGTTTTGTTTCTGTTTGATCTTTTGACTATTCTAATGTACTTCCTCAGTTTTTCGTTAATTCTGTCGCCCTACAGCACCCTAAGCAATACTACACATGGGGGAAAGAGGGAACAGCAAGTCCACAGAGTGACTGGCTCATACAATCTCCAAATGCAGTCGCTAATTGGATACATAGCTCATTAGAGGCGACCCTTTGGGAGGGATGGGTGATAATGCAGGGAGAGGGAACAAAACCCAAACAAGCTCCTGCTCCATTCAGTTGAATGAACAACAGGTCTTTGATTTCATTAGCTCTGATATTCAGAGAATCATACCAATAAGTACGATCGTATTCTCAAGCACGCATCCTTCGAGCATACAAGTGCAGAAGGAATGGCTATTAAACGCTCTGCAATTAAATTTGCACTATAAACGAGATAATACCAGATCATAATTACATTCAATATAAACACTTCATTGTCTCCATTACATGAAATCCAGTTTCACAAGAGCATTCACAGTAGCACCAGCAGCATCCTTTCGCATGTACACACGGGTTTCAGCAGACGCCACACCTACCCAACCGAAGCAGCACACGGGAGGAGCGGACAAAAGAAGCCTCGGAGGAGGGATTGTGTTTGCTGTGCTGTCTGCACAGGCTCCCTGATGAGCACGGCTTGAACCTCCCACAACACGCTCTGCATTAGCAACTGTGAGAAGTTGCAACTCCTCGTGCACCCAGCCCTACAGGACCGTGCATTGTGTTGCCTGCTCAGTGCAAGTGTTATGACCACCAGTAAAAACAACACTTCAAAACCACACACGCACTCATCCAGTATAAAATACTGCCAACCCCGACAGGCTGAGGGGTGTTACATCCTTTTATTTTCTAAGGAGAATGAAATGAAAAAACCATTAGGCATTTGGCTTGAGCAAGTCAAGAGTAATAATTTATTAATCAACATTCAAGAAATCCTTATGACATGTGACAGTTTTTGGAGTGATTTTGCTTTCTTATTTAAAAGACCGTCAGCACTAACAATCAGCTGGGGAAATACTTTGACAGTCTGCGTTGACACATTCCTTTGATTTGCATATTAAAGCAAAAAAAAGTTAAGTGCTTTCATTGACTTGTATTATTTTCACCTTTTTCAGTGCTAAGTAAATCTTTCAGTCCTTGTATATTTTATGCCAATATGATAGATAGCTGCTATGACTGTAGTGCCCCTGAAAATAGGTTTTTCTAATAAAAACTCAGTCTAACAACATAAAGGTTATCAGCATAGAACATTTCCTTTGAAATGGAAAAAAGATAAAGAACGTATAAGGGAGAAATGCAGTAAAAAAATCAATCACTCTACATTAGTTTACTCATGGAGACAGGCAATCGTGGTGCACTTAAAACCAAGAGGAAAACCTCTTACTTCAATGTTTTCCAGAGAATAGAGCACTGTGCTGTTAAGCACAGCCACGTTCACTATTTTGTCTGAAAACAAACGGAAGGTTCTTCTATCAGCAAAATGGAAATGAAGCTGGATGGCATGAAAAGGATGTGACAGCCACTCCAGGAAAAAAAAGAAGAAAAAGTGAATCAAACTTCAGCTGCTCAAAGATAGACAGCTCCACTGCAAAGCTCCCAGTCCGCTGCTCAGAACAGCAGAAAGCTTCCACAAGGATCACCGGAGCCTGCCAGGTGCTGAGCACAAACCCAATGGACACACGTTTTGCAAGGGGACTTCAGAACTTATCTGGGCTTGGGGTGAGCTGCTGCAGCCACGCGACCACTGCCACCACAAGACCCCACGGGTGCTCCCCAACAAAGGAGCCCACAGAGCGACTTTCTGCAGGCTCAGAGGGCTGACCCTCGCTCGGCAGCATGCATTAATCACCAACTTGAACCCACCAATGAGAGACCGCTGCCTCTACACTGCTTTAAAAACACCCACAGTACAAAGGCATCCTACAAGGGCGACCACCAGCAGATCAGTTTTCAAAACAAAGTGTTTTACACCGGCTCTCCAGCACTCAGACTCAATTAACTGCACCTGAAATATTAACCAGGCTGACGGACCCTGCTCACTTTGGGAGCTTTGTGCCACTTCAGCTGTTTCACACTGGTCATCAGCAGCCACAGACAGACGAATCTATAGCCGGAAGCTTTCATGCTTGCACAGGGCTCAGGTTCTACCAAGTGGGGAATACTGTTTGAGCTTTAGGGTGTGTTTTTTTTTAAGAAAAAGAATCTCACAAATGTAACGTTTATCACAACTAAAGGAAAGCGAGGTTACGCAAAGCACTTACTTCGAAAATGTTCAGATGCGTAATAATAGACATCCTCATAGCCCTCGTGGTAATCCTCCTCCGGGCGGTACTTTTTGCCTTTTCTCCTCCTCGACCTCCGTATCTGCTTGACGAAGCCCAGGAAGCGCTCCATGGCCTCAGCGCCCGCCGGCAGCCCCCCACCTCACGCACAGTTGCCCGGGCACGGGGCAGCAGCCAGCACCGCAGGAACGCCGCGACCTTCCACCATCTGGTACCATTAAAAACCCTGATCTCAGCTAGGGCTGGAAAGCATATTGTTTCCCCCTCCTTTAAAAAAAAATAAGGCGAGGGGGGGACTTTATAAAATCTACGGACTGGAATATCTCAAGATAAAACCTGATACAGGGGGGAAATGCTGAAGGGAAAGGAGAACTGAGGGTTGCGAGCAGTTGTTGAACAGAGCAAAGTTGGAGCGCGCTGCCTGCCAGGCGGAGGAGCCGGCACCGGGAGCTCGCTGCCCTCTGTCTCCATCATTTGAAGCGGGGCTGGGAGGCGGGGAGAGATGCGAGTCGGCGGACTGAACCATATCCACAGGCAAGGCAGGTTTCCCTCTGTCAGTTAAATCTGTCCTCGTATTTACGCAGGCACGGGCTGACGGCTCTGTTTGATTTCATTTGTTCTACGGACAGGAAACGCACTGCTCCATGCCTGGCATCACACGCACCGGGAGAACAACCAACAGAGTGGTTTAACCCATACACACAGCCCACTCAGCAGCAAGCGTGTGCCCAGTGTGTTAATTGGAGCAGCAGGGAGAAGGCTCGGCAGCTGTTAAAAAATGACACATATACCCACTGGGCATTGGTGCATTCTAATCACTGCTAGATCTAACCATTAAAATGCGCTTCACAGATGGGTCTCTGATAGAGCTGGCCAGGCTACAGGGCAATAGGCAAACAAAGGAAGCCACATCACGCACACACCACGCCACGCTCATTGAAAATCCTAGCGGAGTTTTAAAACTTCAATGTGAAGGTACAGCAAACTGTGCTGGGCATAGGAAGAGAGCAGCAAACAGCCCAGAAAGGCACTCACTCTTGTCCTCCTGCTGTGTGCCCAATTCCTCAGCATTTCCTCAGCTAAGACGGGAGTTTCACAATGAAGTTTCTCTCCCATTCAAAACCAAAAGCAGTGTCTGCTCAAATCCCATTTCCTTGACATCTACCACATATGGTAGATGCTCCCACAAGCCATGCAAGGTCCCCAGCCCAGCCAGACACCTCCTGGCTGCAAGCACCAGCCTGGATCCATCAGTCACCTTGGTCAAGCCATCATCACTCATGCTTGTACTCGCAGGAGGTGTTGCCTGGCATCTATGAGCATGGGGACGTCAGGCAGCCCTCCCATGAAACCAGTGTTACAGGTCTTGGGACCCCAGCACTAGAAAGATACAGAGCTGTTGAATAGGGTCCAGGGGAGGGCCACAAAGGTAATCTGAGGCTGGACCCTACAGAACAAAGGCTGAGGGAACAAGGTTTGTTCAGCCTGGAGAAGAGAAAGCTCTGGGAAGACCTCACTGAGGCCTTCAAGTACCTGAGGGTACTTGAACGGGAGGGAGACTGACTTTTTACATGTTCTAACAGTGATAGGACATGGGGGAATGGTTTTAATCTGAAAGAGAGTAGGTTAGATTTTAGAAGGAAATTTTTTAGTCAGAAGGCAGTGAGGCCCTGGCACAGGCTGCCCAGAGAAGCAGTGGGTTCCCCATCCCTGGAGCTGCTCAAGGCCAGGTTGGATGGGGCCCTGGGCAGCCTGAGCTGGTGGGTGGCAACCAGCCCACAGTAGTAGGGTTGGAAATGGGTGAACTTTAAGGTCCCTTCCAACCCAAGCCATTCTTTGATTCATTCTGTGATTCTGTGATCATCAGCTGGAAAACAACCAGTGCACAAAGATGCGATTGGGCTCTAGTGACGTAAGCACTTAGGTAAGAATTAGCATTTTCCAAAAAACAAAGTAGAGCGATTTTTAAAAAGCATAAAAAGAAGTGAAGCAAAAGGTCGGACTGCAGTTTATCATTGTTTCAATAGAAGCAGGCAGATTGACCAGAATTTAGTTGGGATTTTCTGGATTTGGAACGCATGAAAGTTCCCAGCAGAGGCAATCTGAACCTGCCGTCTGAGGGTCCTGAAATGAATGGGCACTGAAGGCAGGCACTGGGGATCTTCAGGGCATCTTCCAATTATCACGTAATTTAAAACAATATAGTCACAAAAATATACGTGTTTTAGCCAGAAACGCTGACAAAACCATGAAGGCACCTACCAAGGTCCCCGTGGGAGTCTGTGCTAATGCTCCCCGACCTCACCAGCCCTGTTTTTACCCTGTGAAAATGCCACCACTGTCACCAGCCAATAAACACCTCGAGGTCCAGAATTATTTATAGTGCAACTCCTGCACGGAATCTAGGTTTTATTATGTGCCTGAATTTATCACACAGCTTTCCACTTCCCAAAGTTAAAGAAGTTGCAGGAATATTACCAAAAACTAAATAAAATTTAGAACTTTTAATATGGATCTTTAATACACATCACCGTATACTCCGGAGGAATCACTGTGTATTCTGAAGACTTCAAATCCTGTGTCTCCCCCTCTGGGCTCCGCCATCAAGCAGCAAAAACATTAATTTAGTATCAGGAAACATAAAAACCAAACAAAGACTTAGCCTACAGCAGAGAGCACTATCTCTGCGCAGAGATGGGAATGTTTTGATCCTGTATTTGCTTTCGTAGAGCGCTCTCCCTGACAGCTGGACAAAAAGTTATTTGTAGGTGTCAGAAGCATTCAGTTTTGAGACAGATGTCTCGCAGCCATCGCTGTTTCCTATAGTTAAATTATAAATTCAGCACAACGCGATACAGCTACTTATCACAGCGGAGAAAAATGTAAAACTTCCTGGCTTTTAAACTGTCCTCTAAACAAAAGCTGAAAAACAGAATCACGCGGACAGCTGGCTGTCGACAAGTAGATCTGCCACTCCCCGGTACCGTGGCTGTTCAACAAACATGCAGCTTCTGCTGAGGGCACTGCTTAACTATAGGAAAGTTTAGGCTGGAAGGGACCTTAAAGCCCATCCAGTTCCAATTCTCCTACCATGGGCTGGTTGCCACCCACCAGCTCAGGCTGCCTAGGGCCCCACCAACCTGGCCCTGAGCACCTCCAGGGATGGGGCATCCACAGCTTCTACGGGCAGCCTGAGCCAGCACCTCACCATCTTCTGAGTAAAAAAAATTCTTCCTAATATCTAATCTGAATCTTCCCTCCTTAGTTAACACCATTCCCCCTTGTCCTATCACTACCGGCCTAGGTTTACACGTGTTGCCCACTGCTGCTTACCCACAAGCCATCTCGACATTTTGTAGCTAACACGCCTGCTTCCCTTTGCCTGAATGTAACCAGCAGGGACAAGCAATGCCAGTTTTTCACTTTTTAAACCCAGAATGGCATGAGCTTTTGATAGGATTTTCCCCTCTCTGAAATTGCTATTTATGGCAAATAAATATTCAAAGAAATAAATATCTTCACGGAGTGCAATGGTATTATATAGTCAAAATACTAAGTGTTTTACTACCAAGATTACTGAAAACTTATGTTTCTACTGCTTTGTTGAAAACACCTGAGACATTCATTAGCTACTCCTCGTGTCATACCTGTAAATATTTTATCATAGCCCTACTTTCAGATGTATAAAGCAGAGAATTCAGTTTCACAAACACAGTTTACTGTTTTTGTTTGCTCAAAAAAACCCAAAAACATAGCTAACTATTGGTCTTTTCATTGATCAGGACTCACTCTCCTGCAAACTCTGTTAGTGAACCATTCATTCCTGTGTGGAAACCTTACAACCACCTACCAGAAAATGAATAAAAGAGCAGGAACATATAACATGCACACAGCAGCTCCAGAAAGGCATCCTGATACTATGGCTCGAGCAGAGAATGAAACAAACACTGGCTGTAGAGTTTTTTAAATGCAAGATGTCAGAGATGACAGTGAGTTTCACCACTTAATGACCCAGAGGTAAGGTAATGATGCCCAGAAAGTATAAGATTAGGTGTCAGCTGATAATCTGAAACTCCTTGTGAACTCAACTTTCTGGTGTTACAATACAAACTGTATTGTATCAAAGCTGTAACGTAAATATGTCTTGAGGTCTTTGGCCCATCCTTTCTCCATGAATACACTTGTTCCAATCAAAGCAAGTGCTCTACTGCACTTCTAAGGTGTCTTCATTAGAAGAAGCAAGCATTGTCTTGCTATTTCCATCATGATTTGCATAGCAAAAGTTTTTGCCAAGTGGCAGCATTTAGCTAATATTTGTATGTGCCATTTTCAGCACTATTTTGTTTAATTTGCATTATTAAGCTCTATCAAATTGGATCCATCGCAGGTCTCTGACTTATTGAAAAAGACTCCAGGGATGTAATAAAGCCAAGATACTATTAAGACACTGTCCTTTTCACGTATTTAAACTGAAGCATAAGCTCTTTTGTAGCCATGGACAACATCAGCATTTAAGTGTCAACTTGCCTTTGTAGCCACAGCATAGTCTAGGATCCTCATCTTGTGAAATAACTGCATTTACCTTTTTACTTGCATAAAATTAGCTACGTAGTTATCTAGGTAAAATTTCACAGATGACACCAGTGTTTTCTACAGCACTTTTTTGAACATTTTGGTATCCGTGGACAAGTTGGGTAGAAAACGTTTAACAAGGATTTCCATTTGAGTGGGCTTGCAAACACGGTGCACTGAAACCAGAGCCCAAGTATGAAGCAACCCTCTCTAGTATTTTGTATCAGAACCAAATATGAACAGTTTTAAGCAGGTACTTTCCATCATCCATCATGTTTCAGTGTTAAAAAAAACAACAGTTCAGGTGGAGAAGCCCTCCTGTACCTGTCTCTACGTCTCTGGGCAGCCCATGATTGCTCCCTGCAGAGGATGGAATGCATCCATTGGGACATAACCACTCCCAGGAGCACACAGTGGCAGCAGGAGACACCCACCTGCTTTTGGTTCCTCTCTTGGAGAAAAAATACTGAATTAAACATGCAAAACACATAAATTAAGGTGAGTACAACCCGTTTTTGGAGGTTGGCAGAGTATAGAAAACAATTTCCTACTCCCTCAAATCCCTAGACATAAAGATGCTGCAAACCTCAAAAGGGAGGTAAGAGATCTACAGATCTCTTTCAACTGAGGAATGTCTTTGACAATCTGCTGCTGTTGCTTCCAGAAACCAGTAAGAATAGACAAAGGAACTTCCATAAATTGCTCATCTCACTGTATCATCTTGCCTGACCTTCTAGATTTTCAAGAGCAGATGTTTGTTTACACGCTATAATGGCTCAAGTTAAGGCTGCAATTTTCCACTCAAAATTTGTCCTAAATATCTTGGTGTAAAACGTGAGCTTACCAAGTTGAAAATAATCAAATGCCTCAGGTCTACAACCTATTAAGCTCTGTAAGAACATAAGGTCCACATATGTGCAGTCAGTGCCATGTACAAATACAGCACAGTATGCAAGGACAACTGAGCAACAACTTCACCTGAAACCCCCTTCCATCACCTGAAACCCTTGTATGAAGCATGTTTCAGAGCAGAAGTCTCGTGCTTTTTCTACAGGCACTTGCAGAGACCATCAAAACCAAGTGACACACGTCTCTCTCACAACAGCAGAAAAAAAGCAAAGCAGAACAAACAGCGCTCTATTGCTGGAACACGTCTGCATGAGAACTGGATAGCGGTAAAACACTGCTAATCCACTACTGCGACTTTTAAGACCTGGTACTTTTTAATCTGTTAAATAATCAGCTTCCTCTGATTTTAATGCATTACACTCAGTTTCACAAGACATTCACACATTCTTCTTATCCACTGCTCACTTACAGTCATAACCCATTGTTTCTTTCAAGAGTGTAAGACTTAAGAGCTGGAGTTTGGCTTTTCTGTCACCTAACTGTAAATTAACTGTCAGTCTTTCTTTTTTTCCCTCTCATTTTTTTCCCCCAGATGAACACACTAATTTTTAATAGAGACTTGCACCTGCCAACGATACTTAGAGGAGCTCTTCATTGTGTTGCATCACCTGCACATTTTATCATATTAACATTCCCAATCATTTTGCTTTTTGCAAACATTCTCTCACATAAAAACGTGCAAATGAAGCCACAAATGATGCAGAGAATGAGGATAAAGTAGAACACAAAGGATAGAGCAGGAGGCTACGTCCATTTGGAGGGAGCTGGGGGGCTGCTGCTGGGTTTAATACAAGAACGCTGTCTCTTGTATGTTGAGAATGTTGAGAAATCTTTGTGGCGCTGTTTTAAAAGGGTCACTTGTCAAGTTGAATTTCATGCAGAATGTATGCTTCAGGGAAAAGAAGCTTTTCTTTTTTTTTTCCTTCAATTCAGCTGTAACAGTTTGCATACATTCTATTTTCCTTCCTCTGTCTAGCTTACTTAGCTTTAAAAGAGTGACTAATTAGAACACACAGACACACAGAAACAAATGTTAACCTGACCACTGTGGAGGAAATACCTAGGTGAAATTAAGTACAAAAAAAGTTTGAGTTTGCTTAACATTTTGTGACACCAACAGTCATTCTCCAAAAAAAGCTTAACAGAGTACTGCTCTAACCAGATTTAAAACCCCTCAAGGGCTCAAGCGCTGATATTTTAAAATACTAAAACTAGAACATAATTCTGCGAGAAAGTTTGAATTAAAGGTGTTTTCATCTTTCTAAAGAAACGCAGCAAATGGCCAGGGGGAACGCTACCAAGATTTTGCATACTGTGCTTCTGCCTGCTTTATGCATAAAGTATATCTCAAACTAAATATGAAATACATATGGAAAAAAGAATCCTCCTTACTGAGTACAAGCTATCATCTATTCCTAATTTTCCAGTCTTAAGAAGCTGCATATTGCAATTCTCACCACAATCATAACCTATGTAGAACACTGGAAAGAAAGAATCGATTAATTAAATCACTAAAGCAAAATACCTAGCAGATATGCGAAACAAAGTTCTTACAGTAAAGCATGAAAATATTTTCTTAGGCTGCATCTGTAGACTACAGGAAGCACAGGAGAGAACCAAACAAGGCTGAAGTAGGCGCAATTCAGTGGTTCAGTTGATAGCAGAAGACTCAAATCTGACACATGAGGATTAAAGTAGGCTGCAGGAGAATCCATTGTTGGGCATTTCTTTTCATGTAAAGTTTTATGCAAGAGACTTTTTATTATGGAACATTAGACAGGTTTAATTTCTCTCACCTTATGAGATAAGAAAAAATGGTTTTGGAACATCCTCCCCCATATCCTCATGTAGATGCATCCTATCCTACTGAGTGGCTGGGCCACAGCCTCACTGCGCAGTGAGTGCAAGCACACAGTCCTACTCCCACACCTTGTCTCACCTTACTTCCTTGGGTCTACAAAGATTCCATCTTAAAGCACAAAGGACCAGCACAATATGTAACAATAAAAAGAAACCACCTTCCCAGGCCATTTGATATAAATCCTCCTCTCTACCTATCTTTTGTCTGATACCAGTTTTCTGTACTGGAGATTACACATGAAACTTAGATTTATGGACTGTTAGGCACAGAGGAATGTCTGCACTCCTCCAGCAATACCACAATGGGTGTTCTGCCTCTTTTCTTAACATTATTTAGTAACAGTCATCATTTGGTAGCAATTAAAACCTTGTTATGTGTCACTACTGAAAACAACTACCAGTGATGAGTTGTGCATTTCCTTGGTTGCAGAATCAATTATTGCAATAAGAAACTGTTGTCATTTGTTTAATAATCAGAAGGAGCGGTAAGAAGGAATGAAGGATGGGCAACAGGAAAGAAATCTGACAGGGAAGACTACAACCAGGAAACTAGAGCAAGGAGAAAGCCCCTCTGGAAAAAAAAAAAGAAGAAAGAAAAAAAAAGCACCCAGAAGTGAATTGTATCCTGAGTCACTGTGTTTTATCGAGGTCAAGATGCAGCGGATAAATAGAAAGGTTTTACTGCAGGTGAGCTCTGACAAGATGCTGCTCAGCAGTCAAAAAGCAAACCAACAGCTACAGGAAAATCCTCCATTATGATCATGTGAATTTACGACTGAATGATATGTAAATATATATGCAAATTAAGCCATCCATCTGGAGTCCCCTGCCCTAGAGGCACAAGCCAACATAACATGATGGCACTGAAGAACCCGGTTGTTAAGACAGATTAACCCTTTTCCTTCTTTGTAAATAACCTCCACATCCAACCTTCCTTTCTAAATTCCGCGTTTTAAGTAATTCTTATCACCCTCGCACAATCTGAAACTGCAAGGCATATCAATTAAAAAGAACAAAGACTAGCAGAGAAACTTGAAAGGCAAAAGGACAACTTCACATGTAACTTCCCATTAATGAGACCCTAGTATTACATGTCCGGAGAACTGAAGGATCACAGTTTCCATCCACAAGTCTCCTGCTACAATAGCAAGGCCCATTGAACATTACTGTGGTGCTTCATCTCCCTGGTGCCAAACAGCAGTTCGGAAAATCAGAGCTACTGACACCTCGTTATGGATGAGCGTTGATTTCCCTTCTGTCCCCGTTCCAAGGGCACAGAGCAGGTTCTACAGTTCAGTTCAGAATTTGTTTCCTATTGAGTTCCCCTTCTTCCATTTACGAAAACAAAACAAAACAGAAAAAAAAATTATCTTTATGCTGTTGTTAAGCAGCTAACAAAGAAAATACTGACAAAGCAAACATTAGAGCTCCAAAACTGAACTCCAAAACTCCAAAACAGATCTGTTCAGCTCTCCTCCACAGGACCAGTGTTCCTGCTTTTCCATGTTAAGAGGCAAACACCATACGGAAAAAAAAGGCATTACATCTTGAGTGGGCTTTGCCATGTGTTTTGACATTTTCTACTGAAAATTTACTCTTACGTTATCAGCTTTGCCATATAAAATTGCAGGGCTAAATATAAAGTGATGGCTCATTCAGTGTTCTTAGGGTAACGGTACAGGATGTAAAAGACTATGAGATCATTGACCTTAACACACATTTGAGAAGTGGTAGGGTAATTAAGGTTTCTTCTCTTTGAAAGCAGATAGTTCCCAAATAAAAGATTACTTGAGATTCACGTCCTGTGGCACCTGGCAGTGAGAAAAAAAAATCCCCACACCTTTTTTGAACTCCCCTTTGATGGTGCTTCATACTTCAGGATTTGTTTCATTTCCCTCTGGTGGCCTTCCTCTTCACTGGTTAATACAAATGCTTATCATGATACTCTCAGGGAGTCATCCCTCGAACATCCACTTCATTCCCTTGTGTAAAACACATTTTCATGCTCGCTCTCTTTTCTCTGTTCTCTTCATTCAGATCTTCTTCACATTTTGTTTCTTCCTTGTTCTACAGGCTATCATTCCAGCAATCTGCCACGGTATCTACTGGAGTTTGAGCTCTGTAGAATACATTTGGACACTGGAGTCAAAACTGTGTATCAAGAAACACATAGTGTTCTACTCTTGGTTAATTTTGAAAGACAGAAGACAAATGCACTGCTCAAAAAGCAATTCCCGGATTTCCTAACGTACACACAGCATGGCAGAGCTCGTAACAGTCACCTCAAGATACAAGAGACCAAACTACTGCAAATTTCAGCCTTCAGCAACACTAACCTAAGGATTAAAAAAAAGCAGGGGAGGGGAAATTTTACACCACATCGAATAAGTTACTGTCAGTCAACACACAAAACTAATACAGCTAACTTCACTGTCCTAAAGCCTTGTAGTTTATTGTAGATATTCCACCTGAGAAGCATTTTCACTATTTTAGATGCTCAGTATATATCTGCAGACAACATTTCTAAAGCATGAACATTCAGACTGGATGTGGATTTTACAAGATGACTTGTTAAACGGTTTCCATTTTGTTTACTCAAGCACTAAAATTTTGCTGAGAACCACTGAAGCGTCCGTGTAGAAATGCTCATGAATTCTCCCAAGTTTTATACCATCTTGTGCAGAGAGTATCACATGATATAGACTGACATATAAGATTCTTTAACACATTATTCTGGAATTTGCAATTCTTCTGTCTCCTTAAAAAAATAAATCCCAACATGTCAGGTCTCAGTTGAACCCCTTAGGAGAGGCGTTTGGGTATTAATGATATATGGCCTGCTCTCTACTCCTGGAACTGGGCTGCCTGTAAATTATCCCGTGCACTGCTAGGTGGAGTGAATGGAAGCTCCAAGTGGAGACTGCAGCCTTTCTGTTCTTCTACAGTTCAGCACCTCAATCCACAAATCTTCTGAGAGCTCAGTTTCACACACTGCACTGAGCTGAACATGCTCTGCTTGTGGTAGTGCATACTATGATCACTAGCAGTTGCCGCGTAAGACGTTCACATCTTTGTTGGCGCTGCCCCATATTAACTATCGAAGCAGCATTGCCACAAGTTCTCCTGTGTCAGAAGAACACAGATGAAATGGAAATAACTTCACATTGGAGAGGGGAAAAAAAAAAGGGAAGAGAAAAAGAAGAAAAGTAAACGCATTTGTTGGACCTAAGCAGCATTCCGGAAGCAGAGGCTGATAGCTTGACATTTCATTTCTTAAGAAGTCTAAACAACTACAATAAATTTACAAATGTAGACATGCCGCACTGTTAAATTTCATTTCACGCTCAGTAAGCAAACATTACCAAACTGTAAGTACTGTCATCCTCTGTCTTTTTAGTTAGAAATCTTGTGGCCAATGAAAGTTTGACCTTGAAATATTTCACAGATGGATGAATTTGTTTAATTTGCTACGCCCTTTGTTACGGATTTTGCAGAACTATAGAGTTAGGTCACATTTACTCTAATTTCGGGGGAAATGACTGTTCACCCACTTTACAAGAACTTTACAAACTGCATCATCAGTAACAGTCACTCGGAGTTCATCAACCAACCGTGCATCTGAACTGCAATGAAAAATTCAGTTTTCAAATCATAAATGCAAAGATAATACAGAAGTTATAGACTATTTTCTTTGTATTTAGTAAGAAAACTTAAAAAGTAAACCTGTATGCTATTTTACAGAGGTTGTAATACATTCACTGAACTGCTATGAGTTTTCTTTTACTGAGGCCAGTGGAAATCTATGGCTTTTCGCAAAACTGTCCTTACAGTATGCAAACATCACATTCTGTTCATCTTTTTTCTTTTACTTCTTTTTTTTTTTTTTAGCATGTGTGGAGTCTACAGATCAAAAAAAGCCCAACTCTGTTTACTCAAGGGATAACTTTTATTTTCTGATGCCGTTGCTGCATACGTACCACAGTCACAACACAAAATAAATGACCAAATGCACACAGTTGCTAACTTCTTAATGATTTAGATATCTTACAAATTCTGTTCAGCTACGAGATATCATAATTCACTACACCTTCAAATGCATCAAATCCCATTTTCCTAAAGAATAAAAATTCATTTCGGCCTAAACAAGGAAACTAATTGAATTAGAACTGCAGAACTCTAAAAAGGACTTAAGGCCTTCAATGAGTTGTAAAATTAGCTGCAAACTAACAAGGAACAGAAAAAAGCATTTCACATCTTTTAAGGAAAAAAAAATCATTTGAAGTTCAACTTGGCTGTTCCTAAAAATATTATTTTTGTCCCAAGAGATTCCATTCTGAAAGCCCTACCAGCACCATCCTACAAATACGTACCCAAATTAATGACCTCCCGCAATGCATACAGTTGCACTGGAACCATCAAGACTCTTCAGACAATTAAACTGAAGTATGCACTGCTCATGCTTGAAGCTGTGCCTCTATCTCACACTTTCTTTCCATCCTGTATCTGTTCTCACATAGAGGCAATCCTTCTGTCAGAGTAAGGCCACTGATCAGCACACATTGACCCACACCATCTTTTAATCCATCTGTCAAGATTTTCATCTGCCTAGGCTGCCTCTGGTTTTATATTAGAGATAAAATGCAAAATACTTGGACCAGACTCTCTGTTGGTCAGTAATACAAATACTTCTTAATTTTTGTATGTGTGTGTGTTACTCTGACCTTTAAATTGGCTTCTGCAAACACTATAACCTATTGAGGCCAGTGGAAAAAAAACTGTCATTGACTTTCAGGGAGCTTTGGGTTGGATCAAGCTCCAAGGGATCCTTTATAACAACCCACAGGACAGTACATGCGTACAACGTGCAGGAGTGACATGTTAGAGGGACTCACTCTTTTACTTCTTATGTTCTCGATGTCATGAACTGTTACACATGAGCACAGTTACCAAAAGCTGAGACTTGGCAGGTAAGGCAAAAATAAAGCATGCAGGAGTTGGGGGAGAAAAGAACACTCTATTCTCTGTTTAAAGTGACAGCTCTGTAACCCGGTATATATGCATTACCAAACCGAAGACTACCACAGCGTCTTTGTTTTTGGATCAAGAAAGCAGGAATGGAAACTTTTCAGGCACTAATTTTGAAAAATGACTAACCATCTGTTTTAGGAAGAGTATTCTATATTCTTTAATAGCATGCACGCTAGTTGGGCTAAAATCAAGTTCTACATTCATGCATGCATTACTGATTCATGAGCACTCATGCCTTTTATTTTACACAATGTATTTAATAACCTCTTGAGGGAAAGATAAAAAATTACGAGTTACATTTAAGTTTATCAAATGAGGATTTAAATTAGATTTAATAAGATGTCTCCTGGATGCCAGCACAGCTAATCCTCCCAGAATCCCTTCTGATGCCACTTTCAAGAGGTTGAAGGGAAAACACGATACTGAGCATTAACTTGGAGGCATCGCTGCCAACAACTACATCGTTGGATGTATCACGTGCACAGTAATACCTCAGCAGCTGCTCTAACAGAAGTTCCTGGACTAAAGTAAGTGTATAGTACTCAGCACTGAAGTACTACAACTGGACTTCGGTTTTCACACCGGGCAGTACTGCCTTCACACCAAGGGTCACAGTGACTCTTGGGGTGGCGAAGGGCACCAGCACCCAAAACGCATGAAATGATGCACACAGCTTAACCACTGCCTCATTGTGTCAGCTGCTTTCTGTTTCTCACTCATCCATTCTCTTTTGCCCCTACATAGGCAATATGACCTCAAAGGGCCAAATATCACATTATCACCACCATCAGGAGTTGAACATGGACCACCAATTAATTACCAAAGCAAAACATTTTCAAGGGTTTTTTTAATTGTTATTTATTTTGCATTTTCAGCAAGTAAGCATGTAGCGAATATTCCAACAGACCAAATCACAACATTTGAAACAATATTAAATTGGCAGCACAGAGTAGCCAGGGGTTATCTAAAAACAGGTTTATGCTAATATCTGCATATGTTTGCATAAAAATTTATACAGAACAATGTTTAAGTTATGTTAATGACCTGACTGCAAGTGAAGAAATGCAATATTCAAACCACGTGCAGGCCTTCTTCCAATCTTGTGTATTTATTCTTAAAGGGCACATCAACTTCCATTAAGCAGAAAGAGAATTTATTTTGCCCAAGATAACGGTTATATTATTAAGACTCAGACTTCAATATTAGTTTAAATCTGGGTCTTAAACTAAAATGCCAGTCATTTGTGGTACCCTCACATAAGACCAGTGGCTGATGGACAAAACTTCAGCAACTGCTGCGGATTCCACTACATCTGCAAAAGGCAGATTTTCCCCACTATCGCAGCGGAAAAGCTATGGCTTGGCTGGTGAAAATGTAATAATCTCGAAGGCAGCAGACACCTTAGAGAACTCAGGGAGAGGCAAAACAACTAGAAAAGGTCAGCTACTCTGTTAAGAGAAATAGAGCAGGAGAAAGGGACAGGAAAACACAGAGAGGAAGAGGAGAATCTTTACACGGTTGGCATTAGATTTCCATGCAAGGAAAAGCTGGAGTAAAGAAATGAAACAGAACAGTCTGAAGACACCTTGGGAGAAAGAGAAAAAAAAAACAAAACAAAAAAACAGCCAACCTGGACTTCTCATGATTAAATTACATCACATCAGCAGCACGACAGCAAATCGTGTAGACAAAGACGACACAACAGACATCATGTGTTAACTGCGATAAATATTTTCACAAGTAGCAGACGTCACTCTTCAAGAAAGCTGAGCTATCTCAGGGTGAACAGAAAATTGAAACTGCCATTTGCAACTAGCAATCCAATGTTCAAATAGAAAAGCAAATCATTCGGATATCTTTGGATACACTGCTATCCAATAGTTTACTTTCTATATGTTACGTACATCCAAACCTTTATGTGGAATTCCAATACATATATCTATCACAACACATCACAAAAAAAAAAAAAAAAGCAGCTGGAGACCATAGCCATTCAGAACCCCATAACCCCCATCCAGTATTTACTAGCTAGGCAAACATGCAAATATATTAAACAGGACTATAACAGACATGAAGTCGGTTGTGCTTTTCTCTATACTGCAAGGTCTCACTCAATTGGACGTTTCAGTCCACACTTATGATGTTACAGTTCCAAAAAACAAAAATGTGCCTGGACTAAAGGTCTGTGCAATATAACCTGGAAAAAAAAGCAGAAAAGATTGTGGAAGCAACAGAATAAACAGCGTGCAAAAACGTTGCAGACTGAGAAAGAAAGAGAAAACATTATCTGCAGAGCTCTCAGGAAGATTCAGGTGGAACATCACGTAAAACATTCTGCATGTAAGGGCAGTGAAGTGTGGGACAGCGTGACAGAAACCTCAAGAAATTCAACAAATGCAAAGTTCTGCACCTGAGATGGAATAATTCCACTCAACAGCACAGGCTGTGAACAGCACAGCAGAAAGGAAAGGAGCTCTGCAGAAGCACGCCCCGGTGGATAACATCTCATACACCACTCTGCAATGCAACAAATAGGGTTGCAGAAAGGGAAATTCCAGCTATTCCATTTAGGTGGAAGGTGGATAAAACTCATAGTAATGGCGATTAAACATGAGAGCAGGTTGCTCGAAGAAGACTTTCCATCCCAGCTATTACTCAAAATTCAACCGAATATGTCCCAGAGCAGCCTGACCTGCCTCTGACCTGCAAAGTGGGCCGGACCAGGTGACCTCCAGAAGTTCCTGCTGCCAAAATTATTCTATAACCTTCTGTGATATGTGGTCTGTAAGGAATGACAAAGGCAGTGCCTTGGGCTAGGAGATGGACTATACCATCTCCAGAGGCTCATTCCAGCTTTTTTTTTCTGCACTTCTGAAGACTGAAGAGTATGAGAAATCTTCAGTCAGAAAATGTATTTTCTTCTTTTCTGCATGAACAGTTTATTTTAGTTAACAGATTACAACCATTACATGATTAGAAATTTAATATCCAAACTCAGAAACGTTTTTAAGTACCTGACTGCATGAAAAATGGAACAAAAACAGTGGAGAAAGTTACTGAAGTCTGCATATAAAATAACATTTTCAAATACTTCCTTATGCCCTACAAACCTCCCAGAGAGGCTTCCAGGCGCTCTGCTGACAGCTGAGTTGGAGCCTCTGCTGAATACCAGCCTTACAGCACGCAGTGACAGAGGAATGCACAGCACCCAACACTTGCAAGCAATTGTAAAATCCCTTTTTAACTTTCAAGGCCTTAGCAGCACAAAAGACAAACAAACTCTGGCTACAGCACGTAGGGAATTTATCTGTGGATTGTACTAAAAGATTCCAGGTGAGAACAAAAAGCCCTGCAGCCGGTCAGCTGTACACTTTCTAATTTCACATAGGAATTTTAATCACACAGCTCTAAGTACTGTATCTCACAGAGTCTAGCGGCCACTGATGTATGCAAAAAACATTAAGCTAATATCTTCTTATAAAGGAAGGGAAGATATTCTCAAGTCAGGAAGTTCTGCAGCATCCTCTCTCTTATCTGGAGATTGTTTCGATTGCTCAGAAGAAAAATAAAAGGGCCTCTTTAAACTTGAGACCAATTCTGATTCTCTTTAAGGTGAAGACATAATGGTTTGTCCTCAAACTCTAAATATGCCATTGGTAAATGGGACATGAAAAAGAAAAAAAAGAAAGAGCTTGGAACTGCTTACATGAATCCATCAGTTGCATGAAAGATCACCGTAATACCAATTACCCAATGTGACTGATTTTGTCAGCTTAAAGGGATAAATACTGCCTTCATGATCAAGATCTCTAGTTTTTTGTCACGTTCTATGCAAGAAAAGTACACGACTACAGTGTGAAATATTGGCCAGTGGTGCCTTTTTATTTAAATGCACTTCTCTCATCAGTTATTTTAAAAGCCACTATTCTCCTTCATCCAGCTAAGCATGTAGAAGTCTTTCAACTCTACAGCTCAATTTATATTGATTGCTCCAGAACAATTCTCAAACTACAATGAAAGTTCTGTAGATGCACATCATGTCATAGGGAGGAAGAAAAGCTGACTTACGTATATGCGGAAAATAAGAAATAGAATGCTCATTTTTTGAGAAGCCTGAAATCTCAACCTGCATATAAACATCTATTACAAATGTATCTCCTTTTTACGGTTATTCTATTCACTTCTGGTGATATAAACTACATCACCAAAATATATATTAAATACACATACGTGCACACTACCCTCAGAATAAAGGCATAAACTGCTACGTTCTTTAAACTCGGAAGTCTACATATATATCTTGAAAGAAATTAACAATTCTGCTACAATTTAAAATTAAGCAAATGCATATGTCTACAAAATTCATGTATGTGTGTCTAAGGACATGCACTCAGAGACCTTTGATTGAAATACGAAATCAAGACTTTAAAAGCTTAAGATTTAAAAAGGTATGTTGATTGTATTACTTAACATACTTTGTATTGATCATAACTTCCTGCAATCACTGCTGGAAGTTTTACTTTTGAAAAGCAAGTGGCACCCTGATACAGCAGCCTTCACTAATTCAGTTCACCTGCTCCTAAATACACATTACAAAAACATTATAATGGTGCAGAGAACAACGTAACTCTCACAAGTTCACAGAAAATAAATAATAACGAAATAATTCCAAATGTTACAAATGGCACAAAGTGTCAAGACGTCTATCAGGGGCTCTTTCTAGTGTGAATGGTTACCCAAAAGGAACTTCTGCTTAAACTTACAAGGGAAACCTGCTGTCTGCAGGTGCTAAGTCCAGAGCTGTTTTACTTTGTACTAATTTGCCTGTAAACAGAAAAAAATGTAATGGAATTTTTGTAATGTTTGTGTTTTGATCATGACATTTAGTTACTGACACAACACGCAGACAGCCAGAATGCCCTGTCATGTGAATAATAATGCTTATCACATAACTACTGTTGTTGCTGGTTTTGTGTGTGTTTTTTTTTTTTTTAATTAATAAATTTGTACATCTGAAAAAGCAAAATGAGACCTTTATGCAGTGCTGTTCACTTTCCAGAACCTGGCAGATGGATGATACAAATTGCTTGCTTAATTTTAAGCGTTTTCCTCAGTAAACATGAAACTCAAGTTAATTGCCATTGGAAAAAAATGGAGGAAGCTGTTTGTATAGGATACAATATTTAAGACATAGGCAAGAGAGGAACTGTAATGCAATGAATTAGAAAAGGGATTAAGCTAATATCACCCCTGAACACAGCATTTAACACACTTTACTTACATATCTTTGCTAATCTTTGAGTTCCTGCGTCTTGGCTAAACATCCTGCTAAATAATGAGGGATCTGAACACAGTAGTGGGATTAAATTAACAACACTGAGACATGGCGGAACACATAGAAAATTCTGAGAAACTGCCCAGACTATTAAATAGATGATTCTAAGCGTAAAACCAGAAGTGTCATCAGACAAAGGTACTTTGTGGCTAGCTCTGCATTGCAGAGGTATGAAAGAGATCAGAGGGTTTGTTGTTGTTCTCATTTCTCAGACATAAGAACGTTGATCCATCAGCTTTTAAATCTGCACTGCTTTCATAGTGACTTCAAACACTTGCGACTTCAAAATCATTGAACAGTATCTTCTAAATCAACCTAGAAAATATCAAATTATTTGCAAGGAAAATAATAAAAGGCTCCCAGTAACATCAAAATAAATGCCTATCCACTTGGTACATTCAAAAAGCGACAAACTTAGAAGACACACAAGAAACTGGAAAGATAAAGTATTGAAAGTTAGCCCTACTAGTTACAAACACACTCCAATAAAAACAGTAAATGCATGTACTGGAAGACGTGCTTTACAATGTTTAGAAACAATCACTTGAATTGTCTTCATCTCCAGTTGTCTTTCAATTCAACATTCCAATGATTTGGTTCAAATTTCATATATGAAATCCATTTCAGCTTCCCTGTGTTGCTCATCTCACTTGTCTTTTGCTTGACTATAGATGATATCTTTTCTCTTTCATCCTTCCAATTCTCCAGACTTTCTCAGCCATTCTTACCTTCTCCTTATTATCCAGCAAACAATCTACCCTTCCAAACTCAGTTTTACTCTTGTAATTGGCTACAGCGTTTTCAATGGAGGCATGGCATACTGCTTCTCCCTTCCTGGGGGGCTTAAACACATCAGCAGAAACACACTGGGAACTGAGAAGAGCTTCTGAACATCTCCTGTTGCGCCTGTGCAACACTGAAGCTGAAGGTTCTTCTACAGTAAATGGCATTTTAGGAGTTTCTTTTAGCACCTGCAGTTTCCTCCCAGCTCACTTCTTCACTGCCATTACCGCCATCCCCTCCTTTCTGTTAGGCTGCTATCTCTCTGCTCTCCACTGCCTCTGATAGCTGCATTCCACCACGACCCATATACACATCTTCCCCTAGTTCCGGTACCCAAATTTTATGTGTGTGCACTGACATACATCTTCTTACGAAGATGAAGCCTCTGCCCTTCCTTATTACCTTATTTCTACATACATGTAGGTCACTCTGAAAGTAAAGCCTTCTATTTATTTCCACCGAAACTACAACGAATATGAAGAGCACAATAACACTACTTGATAGAGAAAATTCTCAGCTGCAAAACATTATGTTTCACCAACATTAGCTGTGCATTTACACCAGCGATGAACAAGAGCCCGCATGCCGCGCTTCTAAAAGTTGGCATCAGTGGAGGGGACCCCCTATTTCACAGCTGCTACGATGGGTCATTGCTAGGAAAATGGTGCTCATGAAGCCCATCTTTCTTCAGCCCAAACAGATGGAAGTCAGAAGGCGCCAAATCTGGTGAGTGTGGTAGGACAGTCCAGCCAAGATTGGCAATGTGCTTCACTGTCTTTAAACTGGCACCGGGCCTGGTGTTACTGTGTTGCAAGAGAAAAGTTGTCTTCCTCTTCGGCCTGACTGGAAGTTGGAGCCTTCAGTTTGGTCAGTCTCACAATGTAGAGTCAGAGTTGATGGTTTGTCTGGGTTCCAGGAAATCCAGAAAGATCACCTCTTTCCTATTCCAAAACACAGTGTCCATCACTTTACCCACCGAGAGCTGCATCTTTAACTTCTTCTTCAATGGGGAACTCACATCACCACTCCACGGATTGCTGTTCTGATGCTCGCTCATAGTGGTAACACCATGTCTCATCATCAGTAATGGTATGATCCAGGAAACTTTCATCTTCAGCCTCATATGGGTTCAACAGGTTCTGACACTCTTGCATATGGTGTTCTTTCTTTTCCTGTGTGAGCATTCATGGGACCCAACAGGAGCAAACTTCGCGATATTCCAACTTTGTCATCATATCCAGTGCACTGAAGCTGATATTCAGCTCTGTACACAGTTCCCTGGTTGTAATCCACTGACTGGCACAGATGAGCTCATCACAACACTTTATTCGTGGTGTGACAGCTGTGTGTAGGCATCCGGAACATGGCCTTTCTTTCACGTCACTGTCACTGCTGCTGAAACACACCACCACTGCTTCTCTGTGCTCACATCCACTGTTTGGTCTCACAAACATTCAGCAAGTGTCAATGAATGTCAATGGCTGCCATTTTTTCAGCACAGGGGAATTCAGTGACACACCTTTGCTCCACATGCACTTCCATGTCAGACACCATTCTATCCCAGTCTGCCCCTCTGCTGCCATCTGTCACATGTAACGGGATATTGGCAGGAAGGTTCAATCTCTCCTGCCATATCACCAGTATCTGCCTCTGATGTCATGGGCCAACATAATAAAATAAGAGGGTTTTTGTTTGTTTGTTTGTTTGTTTGTTTGTGCTTTTTTTTTTTCCTCAAGGAAATTCATAGTCAAGAAGCACAAACAAAGTTTTACTTTTCTTCTGAGCTAGTTCAGTTTACACAGGCAGATTTTAACTTCTGGGAAAATACTCCAGATACAGCAACAATTGCACTCATTAGAGGAGAATATTGCTTCTGAAAGAGTAATTACAGCTGGTTTGAGCCCAAGAAAACTGCATCTCCAACTCAAAGTTTTCTCACACCCTTAGTATAGAGGTTAGCAAACTTCCAAAGACGAGAAGAGTGCAGCTGCACTTTTGTTTCTCAAGTTAAAGGGTCAGCACACTGCTAAAAGCTCCACAAGAACCAGGAGATGCTGCTGAGCGCCTCATTTTGCCTGGGTGCAGAGCAGCAGCTCCCAACTGCTGCTGAATCAGCTCCCAGCTGCTCTACTCCTGTCTCACCATTGCAACACCGCTCCCTTTACTGAGCTGGGAGAAGCACCCAGGACATCGCAACACAAACCAGGTCAAGGATCAGACCCAGGCTAAAAACAACTGTTGTGTGAGAGTGCAGCACCCACGCTACAGGCAGTGGGCCTCTCCCCTTGTGTGTCCTACAGAAATTCTGAGATGGTGACGCAGCCGTGGCTGTAATGTAGCCATCTGCCACTTGAAAAGACATTCACTGTTATCAGACTGCATTCATTTTGGAAGGAGCATCCAAACCTACTATATTCATTTTCTCTTATTTTTCTCTGTGTTGCCACTGCAGCTGACACATGTAATTCAACTTGCTTTTTGCAAAAAGAACCTGAAATTCTCCATTACCAAATCTTCTCAAGTAGAATTTGCTCTTTCTGAAGACCCAATGCAGATCTCTCAAGCCTTTTTCAGCGTGGACTTCGAAGCAGGTTCATTTTCTTTTCTTCCCTTGCTCTTGCTCTGTAAGAACAACTTCAGGTAACAGCAGGGAGTTCACGTGTGCGAAGACAGATCTGAGAGGAGCAATGATGACCACCAAGAGCAAACAGGGCAAGGCTGGAATTTTACCAGTAAACAGAGCAACTGCTGCTAAAACTGTCTGTACTTCCTCAGTGGAGAATGGAGAAGGGCTATTCAGCAACAATTTTCAGGCATCTGACACTTTTGGATGCAATCAGCAATTTATTGCTCAGAGAAATACACACGTGCTTAACTTTCAGAGTCAGTCCATTGCTGAGACAGAATACTCAGAATTCTTTTTCTTCATGTTATTTGTTTTTTACAAGGCTCAAAATGAATTTGAAAGCTGAGGTCTGTATCACTTAAACTTTCTCTGCATCTCCTTTGCATTTTTGTCCTAACACACCCCATGAGAACACAGACGTTCCCTACTTTCTCAGGAAAAGGGTGAAAAAGCTTTGTGGGCTGTTACTGTGTCAGTACTGCAATCAATCAAAGGAATTTTCAGAGGATGTCAGAGGAAGAGGTGCTGGGAAACTCACGTGCCTGAAACGACGCTGTTTACTGGAAACAAAGTAATGGGGAAAAACATACATTTTTTCTTAAATTCCACCTTGCACAAATATTTTTCCTGTGCTTTTAGCGTTGCTGAAAACCCTCCTAGATCAGAATATGTTCCCATCGATGCTCCTACGCAAAAGACAAAACTGTGCACAGGTCAGGCAAGGACCTTAACTCTTCCCACTTACAACTTTCAATCCAAACCCACATTCTGTGAGGAAAACTGTGTAACAGAAAAAAAAAAAAAAAAAAAAAAGAGTTGAAATAAATATCAAGCAAGTAAACATACAACAATTTTCACTATTTTTATCATTAGCAATTTGAAATATTTAAAATATAGAATCATAGAATCATTAAGGTTGGAAAAGATCTCCAGCATCATTTAGTCCAACCATTACCACCGTGCCCACTAATCACATCCCTTAATACCGCATCCCAACCGTTCTTGAACACCTCCAGAGACAGTGACAACTCCACCTCCCTGGGCAGCCTGTGCCAATGCATTACCACCGTTACAGAGAAGAACATTTTTCCTCATATCCTGAACCTCCCCTGGCACAGCTTAAGGCCACTACTTCTCTTCTTCCCATCACTGTTACCTGGGAGAAGAGGCCGACCCCCACCTCAATACACCCTCCTTTCAGGTAGTTGTAGAGAGCGTTAAGGTCTCCCCTGAGCCTCCTCTTCTCCAGACTGAACAAACACAGAGTATTCTGATAAAAAAAAAAAATCATAGAATTGCAATGTTAAGGATCTGAGTTTGGGAATAAGAGTGTTATCCAACTATTTCTGAAATCAGAGACTTCCCTTCTAGGAAGCCTCCTTCCTGCAAGTATTTCTCAAAGGAAAATATGACAACAGTAACGATGAGAAAAACCTGCAACTTGGTTTGGACTCGGTAACAAAATGATCTTACTCACAAAAATGTTAAAGCAAGGTGTGAATAAAGCTAAAAATACCATCCAAGCAGAGCAACAATATCAGAGAAACTGTAACAGGAATTCATGAGGCAGCTTCAGTGTCTGCCTTGGAGACACTTGCTCGCTTGCCAAGTCTGTCAAAAAGAATTAATTTGTCAGGAAGAAAAGGATATAGTATAGGAAAAAAAATATTTGTTTGAAAGTTATATTGCCACTTTTTCTTTTTCCTCTTTTTTGAGACCATTTCAAGCTTTCAGGCATGATTTGCTGTTTTTTGTCTTTTTAACTGTAATTCTATCACATGGGCACCTCCATCCTGTCACTGATGCTTACATAACAACATCTAAAAGGGAAGAGATTAGAGGGGAAAAAAAAAACAAAACATGCTTTCTAAGTTTTCTGATGGCTAAGAATGGGGAAAGCATTATATTAAAAGTATTTTCAACCTGGGGACAGGAGTTAACAGGCTAAGGATCTATCAAGAAATGCCTGAAGTGGAGCTGCTGATGTGATGACCCGAAATGTAGATTTCAGAGCCAGGGACTATCACAGTCACTCTCTTCAGCCTGCAAGTTTAGGCATCAAGTCAGAAGATTTGATTATAAGAGATTTGGAGAATAACCTAATTTAAGAAAAAGAACGTACAAATGCAAAGTGATGTCCTAGGTTTGAAGTGATCAGATTGGTTTGCACTGAGTGAATTAGTGGTGGAGTTACATAGACAGCTTTGCAACCAGCATGTGAGTGGTGTCCTATGTGCTATGACACAGAACAGAATGAGCATGACACATACTTGTAGACTCAGGTAACCACATAAAAGAGTCAATTTTTAACTCTCTCAACCCCAAAAACAGGCACTGAGAGAAAAAGAAATGGAATAAAGGAGCACATGGTGTACTGCAAGAACACCATCAGCAAAAAAAGCTGTAACACCTAACTAACTTGCAAAAGTGTAATAAACTGTAGTGCACTGGAGACAAAAGGTTTGGTCCCAGAAGTCAAATAGCTATGTTACCAAGAACTAAAATGGAAATCAGTCAGAACATGTATGAAATAAGCTTGCATGTAACTTAGAGCTGGAAAAGCTCCAGCCAATGCCTGTACTGGGAAGTGCAGCTTTTGAGCTGGCATGCGCAAACCCATGTGTTTTCAGTAGATCAAAACATTTTCTGCATGAAGAGAAGGAATTTTTAAACACAGGATTTTATTCTAAACCAGCACTGCTGGTTGATAATCCTGTTCTGGAGCCACCCACAAAAATTTGATTGGTATGACACAGAAGGAACCAGCCTCTAAACATGGTTTAAATGCAGAAAAATGCAGAGCCTTCCATGAGCCTCTCCCTGTGCAACACTACAGATGTGATGAACCTGGGAAGTTACTGATTGCATCACTGCCGGAGAAACTCACGTCCCAAAACTAAAAAAAAAAACCAAAAACACAAAACTTCTACACAAATTTTAATCAGTTTCTCTTGCAGAGCTGAAGCTTCTAACCATCATCTCATTTAGGCAAAATCCATGAACATATTAGTAAAATCACTTCTACTAAATGGGTCTTGGCACTTAAAAATACATCTAGAGTCTATGAAGCAGCAACATCAGAGCCAACTACGACAGTCTCATTCTGCAGGATGCTAGCTTGGATATGGAAAAATATATCAATAAAGTCCATCTTTTTGTGAAAGAGTATAAAATATGAATTAGATCTGACAAAGAAACAGGAAGAATATCCTAGAGAAAAATGTATTTTTCACACTTGAAATCAACACTGCATATCAATTTTTTTCCAAAACATCTGAGAGATTTTGGCAGTATTTACAAATAATAACTTTATTTAGCAGGAATAACTTCGGTTATTGACTGTTTCTGTGTTGACTACAAGAGTACACCTCCACCACTGGGCCTAACTTCAGGGCAAGTATTCACCTGGTCTGTTCCAAAATAACACCATTCTGCCACCCTCCACCAACTGCACAGAGAAATTTGCCACCCCAGGTTCATCAGTCTTCACTTCCTTCTCCAAGGTGTCTTCCTTCAGTTTAGTTCAGCTCTGAACCACATACAAATTAAGCTGGGGTTTAAATGCTTCACATCCACCTTTGTCAACAGAGCAAGAAGACCACAGCTGTGAGTCTGGCTGATAGTGCACTGAGCATGAAACTACACAAAACAAGGGAACGCAAGCACTATTAAGCTGAGAAATGAGTCCAGCCATAAAAAACCAGGCCACAAAGCCATGGAACAAGAAGGCCCACAAGACACTGCACCAGACCAGGCAGACTCTGCTCAAATTAATCAGTCTCCAAATCAGTGCCATCAATAACTGATATCCTGGTACTTGTTTAGCTCACTATAAGGCCCTCCCTGTTAAAACAAACATGACATTTTATGGAAAAAGAATTTAAAAAGCATTAAGAATATATGTGCTGGGAGACACTTTCAAGTTTTTTTTAGAAACTGTAATCCTTTGAGTTTAGACAAAATAGATACAAAATCTAGGAGAACTGTTCAAGAAAACAGGAAAAAAATATACACCTACCAGCATGAAAGATTCTGCTCAAGTCAGAAAATGGGAGCACTGTCACAATGTCATTGTCTTAAAAGATGATAGCGAACCAGCCAACAATCACACAAGCTCCTAGTACGCTCTTAATGCCAACCTCATCAAAGGCACGAGTGATGATGATGATCCCCAGAACCAAACTGAAAAAAAGCATCACAGCTCAAACTGATCCAAGAAGCTTGCGGTTAAAACCATAGAAGTGATTTCTGGATAGAAATCTAGTTTTTAAATGACTGAGGAAGCGCGAATATGCTGCATTTCAAGAGACTTATTAACATGGGAAATTACTGGTTGTACCTATCTTCCAAATGTTTAGTTACAATTCATTAAACTTAAATTTACCGCAATGTCTGATGTTCTTACATTTTGGTATAAATATAACAGTTTTATACTCTGCTATTTCATTTGCAAACACGTTTTTCAGTAACGTACAGAAAAAAAATCAATGATGCATCAAAGTAGCACCAACACAACTGAAGGAAGAACTTCTCCACTGCTGGTTTAATATCACACTTCTTTCTGACACCTGCACTGTTTCTCCCTGAGTGTGCTCTGCTTTGGCCATGGCTGTCTGCTCAACCCCTTGGCTTGGGCATTGACTTACTGGGTGTGCCTCAAGTGTTTTGCTTGTTGGTTTGGCTGAGAGTCACTACTTGGACCACAAGGGTTTTTGGGGTGACAAGACACCAACTAAAACACAAGTAACAAGTCAGAGATGAAGTTTCTGTCAAAACTCGCATCAGAGCCCGGTGCAGGTCTTCAGGGTTGAAGAAAAGGTGGGACGGCATCCATGGACCCATGAGTAGCACAGACTACCAATAAAATCACAGTCCTACCATCATTATATTAATCGCATTAGGTGCCTTGCTCCACCTTCATTTAACGTAAGCACAACCACCTTATAACAAGTATTTTCTTCCTGCCCCCTCTGCTCCATTTGCCCACCGAGCTCTCGCTGCACGGCCTGGTGGGCCTGCTCAGCAGCAGCGCTGCCCGCGACAAACTCCATGCAAACACCAGTGCCTGGCTGCCAAGATGCATCTCGTCAGTGCTGGGATCTCGCATGGCTGACAGCCCGAGGAGCAGCCGGAAGGCTGGCAGCCGAGATGGGGCATGGCATGAGTCCCCCGTGCACTGCATTTTTCGTGAGCTTCCTCATGACAGCTGTCCTTGTTCAGCACGTTCCTGGTGGGCTGCGTGTAACGGCACTCAGCATCTCATACCTTTTTCGCCTCGGGTTTGTGCTCAACAAAAGCCCTTGGCCTGGGCTGCACAAAGGACTTCAAGCGCAGCATCAATGGAAGTCACAGAGTGTGGCATAATAAAATATGTAAAAGCCCTGTCACTGCAGAAACCCTTAGCAAGCAGGCGGGAGCTTGTGCCTGACCTGTCCCCAGTGCCCACTCTGGACTCAGGCACTTTATTCACTCTTAAAATCAGCAGAGCAGGGAAACAACAAGGCAGGGAAGGGAACGTGCCCATGTCCAGAGGGCAGCTGCCACAGGGTAAGGTGAGGACATCCTGCTCAGGGCCTGCGGGAGAGCATAGGAACTGGCCAAAATATGATAAAGGGAGACAAATGGGCAGAAACCACGTCGTTGCTTACAGGAAAAGAGAGAAGATCCCATGTGACCATTTCCCCTAGAAAGCTGTACACACAAACCTGGGTTCTCAGAGGGCTTTGCTGCTGTTGTCTATGTGATGGAAACAGCACGTGCTGAGAAATGGCCCTTTCATGCACATCTGGGGATGAGAAGAGCTCTCTGCCCTCAAAATAAGGTCTGCAGGAAGAAATAAAATACTGGAAGAGATGGGCTGAAGTTCTGTCTAAAAGGACTTCATGCCTTCAAATCGGCACCTAAACGTTCATTTGCTTACCCCAAATTATCACCTCAACTGCATTCCTAGCTGAGTTCCACCGCAGCTAGCAATCTATCAGAAAAAGCCGACTGTGTGCCGCTGCTAAGCTGTCACAGGAAAGGCTGAGTGAAACAATACCAGCGCTTTCACCTCATATTTTTCACCCTCCAAATCTCATATGTCATTTGCACTAAACTTCATAGATGAGAACTCTGGGAGCATCCCACCGTGGAAAGAGCTCTGTGCTATCAGCTTTTGGTGAGCTAGGGAAAATACTGATATTAAAACAGTTTATTCACACAGATATATACCCAGAAATCTTCTGGTTAAGTCTCTGGAGAGAGTCAGATTGGTAGGTGAAATGAGGTGAAAATTACAGGAGAAGGAGGCAAGCCTACCTCATGGCAAGGATGCAACCTGTAGTCCTGAATTTGAATGAACATTTTGCAAGCAATTATGCAGAGGCAATTCTGAAGTGACAGCGGATACACCAGTGGCTCTTCACTAAAGCCAGAGAGAGCAGCAACAGAACCGAATCTCTAGGGCCTACGCCAGTCATCTTTATATTATTAACACTACAATCTTTATGTACGCAGGATCCTCAGCATAGCAGCAGCAGCAGCATTTTCCCTTAAGATAGCGAGAGGCCTGCCAAAGTGTGCTGGGACAATGCTCTCCCCTGTGCCACCCAACTAATGGGGGGCAAAGTGTTACAGGCTGTCTCCTTCACAAATGCTTGCATCTCCTGGATGGGAATCCCAGTTGAAGAATGTGACGTGGAAGCAGCAGGACATTAAGTTACCAGTTTGTAAAGATCTGATTTTAGGTGTATGCCCATCTCTACAGGTTTCCTCAAAGATCCCTGGGACAGGTTGCGTGCCCGTGCTCCCCAAGGTGCTGCTTTCCTTTGTTTAGTGAGGGGACACGACTACTTAAAAGAGGAGACATATTGGCCTCAGAAGTTGACAAACTGCTGCTCTGAGTGGTGATGTTATGAATTTTTAAAGGAACCTCATTACACCACTTCTCTCACACACTGTGTGGCATAAAGGTCAAACACTCACAAACTCACATTTCTCTTCACAGAGGCAGACGTTGTGTTGTTTGCTTCTCCTCCCTCATGCAGAATTAAAGTGAGGAATCAAAGAGCTTTTTCTCTCTCCTTGAGGCAATAATATCACAACTGACTTCTTGCCCACTGCCTTAAATATCTATTTAAAGGTTAGTTATAGTCATAAAACAAGTATCCAGAGCAAAGCCAAGGTGAAGATTTATGAAACAGTTTTTATGCTTTATGAGCCATTATTTGAGCAAATGGCAACTCTCCAGTACCAAGATAAGGATTAGTGCAGAAATAAGATCCCATCTTATGAAAGCAAACCATAAAAAAGAAACTTAACTCTGAGGAGCTCCTCCATTAGCTAGATATCACACTAATCGGTAGTAAAGTCTCCCTCCACAAATCTTTCAGCAACATCTGTAGTTGGTTCAAGCTTTCAGCCAGCAGGGATTGATAAACATTAGTAATAAGTGATTAAGATCTGTTATTATGATTAAGAAATTACAGTTTTCCTTTCATAAAGGAGATGGGTGACAAACCCACTGATATTAGGCCGGAATGTAGCAGTTGTACAGCTACTGTACATGAGGGGCTTTGGAAGGTGAACCTTGGAACCTTGTGTGATACAGCAAAAGTAAATTCAAAACACCTTGTTGTACCTCTCCTGTGGTTGATCCATGCCAGTGATGCTGGCATCTGTATCTGCGATGCTCATTAAATGGCTTCAGAAGGTTTATGTGAATTTATTTCAATTCCACTAACCCTGTGGAACACAAGGGAATGTAACATTCACAAAGATTTCTAAATCCAATTTATTTCTGAATGGCCTGATCCTTGGTAATGAACAGAAACTCGAAGCGCTTAGCTTGCCTGCAAAGGTACTCAAAGCCTTTAGGCCATCTAATGGAGACAAGCGAAGACTAAGGACTCTGCTTGCAGATATAATTTGCAAAAGAAGATCTCTAGACCGCACAGCTATGATGGCAAACAGATGCACAACAGGAGTCCAGCTCGCGTTCAGGCATCTGCTCTGCCCAGACTGCAAATCCTTCCGCTCCCTCAGCCCAACACCTGAGGCACACCACAGCCCTGTACTCAAACTCAGCAGTGCGTCCCCACATTACAAAGCCGTGAGAGAAGAAGAAGCAAGGAAGAACATAGGCCCATAGATAGAAGCTCAGAGCATATGGTGGATGCATATCATTGCAGACATATTGAATCCTATGGTAATGATGGAATCAAATGATGTAGGTCTAAAAATACATATGGTATAGGAAATTAAAATGAGTTATTTTAATGATTTTGCTTGGAGACATAAACAGCTGCTGCTGACTAGAATCAACTGAAGCAAAATTGAGGTGCTCATTCTTGAAAGCTGCTTATTTCAGATCTATTTACAATGAAAGGCTGATTATTTCCATTCTAGAAAGAACTACATCACTTGAAATACATTAATAAACAAAACCTTTTATAAGAACACTCAGAAACATTTGAGGAACGTTTGGATTCACAACAGGCAAACTTTACAGCACGATCCTTAGGTCTATTAGGCATCACAATGCAACGCTAAACAGAACAGCTTTCAGGGACTTAGATTTCCATCTTAACATTCTTGCCCCAAGCTACTTACAGATTCTGGCAAAATTTATCTTCAGAAGAGAATATAATTTTGTTTCACTCCCTAGTTTTATTTTGCCTTCACCACTACCTGCAGAACTGACATAAGTACAAAGTCTGATTAATTAATAAAATGATTATTCTATGGTCCAATGTTCTTTTCAGAATAGTACTTTGATCTGCCTTTGTCCTGAGATGAAAAGCATTCTAAAGATGTGACTTACTCTTCTTGATTTAACCTTTGTTCATCAGTAATTTTTTTTCCTCCGATCTTAAGAAATTATTTCTAAATTTAGAATCAACATCTACTCCCGAAATAATGAGCAAAAATTCACCTGACAGCTACAATTTACTAATGAAGTAGAAAAGAATATCAAAGATCTACTTATTAAAGACAGTGCTCTAGCCGACAAGTTTTGCCTCCACTCTGAACAGATTCCAAAATACATTTTTTATTTTATCAAATAATCTGAGTTTTTCTACATGTTGTCTCCCTTCTCCTCCAAAATCAATACCTTTTTGAATTCTGATTTATTTCATTAAAGGAGAAAAATCTTGAAAACATTTTTTTTCCTGACAAAATGAATTACCCTGAAACCCTTTTGAAAGTGAAATATGATTTGATAACCAATTTCTGCAACTGTCACCTGGATAAACAATTTCTTCAACTATAAGAATGCCCAAATCAAAAGCTTACATTTGTAGAGCACAGATGGCTGAAACCAGGCATAGCACTTTGAAATACATAAAAGCAATTAATTTTCTAATTACATCTCCAAAATAATCCTTTTTATAATTTTGGGTCTGATTAGAAATAAATTCTGTCTTTTTTCCAATCATGTTTTCCAGGCAGAGCGCTATCCACATTACAAAATCAGCATCCCACTTCCCATATCCACCATATTGCAGAGATGGTTGGCAGCAAAGCAGATTGAATCCTGGCTGTTCCCAGGATCTTGAAAGGTAAGTGGATATAGCGGGAAGAGGCAACAACAAGATCAAACTAGTAAAATAAGTAGTATGATATCACAGAATCACAGGGGTTGGAAGGGAACTCAAGAGATCACCGAGTCCAACCCCCTCTGCTAAAACAGGTACCCTACAATAGGTCACACAGGTAGGCATCCAGCCAGGTCTTGAATGTCTCCATAGGAGACTCTACAACCTCTCTGGGCAACCTGTTCCAGTGCTCCGTCACCCTTACCATAAAGAAGTTCTTCCTCGTGTTAGTACGGAACTTCCTATGTTCAAGTTTTAGGCTATTACTCCTCGTCCTATCACTACACACCACCAAGAAAAGCCTGGACTCATTCATTTGCCTCCCACCTCCTTTTACATATTTATAAACATTTTTCAGTTCCCCTCTCAGTCTTCTTTTCCCCAGGCTGAACAGACCCAGGTTACTCAGCCTTTCCTCATATGGGAGATGCTCCAGGCCCTT
>JANHGO010000049.1:21552048-21571933 GCA_024606505.1 Aquila spilogaster | reverse complement strand
TTCTTCCCCAGCTCTTGCTCCGTAAGCACAACTCCAGGTAAAACGAGGAGGACGTTCACGCGCGCGACGGCAGCGTCACCACGAGCGATGCTCACCGCCGTGAGCGAACAGGGCAGGCTGCTGCCCCGCGCTCAGCTCCGCCACGGGTGGCAAGGCAGCACCCATCTGTGCCAGAGAGAGGCACAGGTGAGGACTGGGATTTTACCACAAGGAAAAAACGGCCACTGCTAAACCTGTCTGAGCTTCCCCAGCGGAGGATGGACTATTCAACAATAATTTTCAGGCATCTGTCACTTTTGGACACACCTCGGAGAGATGCAGGAGTGCTTAACTTTCCAACTTGATGCATTGCCGAGACAGGTACTTGGAATGTTTTTTTAATTATTTGGCTTTGACAAGGATCTGAGTGACGAACACCTAAAATGAATTTGAAAGCTGGGAACTCTATCACTGAGCCTTTCTTTCTGTTTCCTACCTGTTTATATTTTTGTCCTGCTTTTCATGTCCAATATACCCCAGGAGAACATTTTTATCCCCTGCTGTCTCAGGAAAAGGGTGATGACGCTCCACTGAGCTGCTACTGTGCCTGTTAATCAGCTACAGGACTTTTCAGAGGATGGTGGAGGATGGAGACGCTGGGGTGGTGGGAAGCTGGGGACTAGCATGCCTGTGATGATGCTGTCTGCAGGAACACAGTGCTGCGCTACTGGCACTGGAAAAAAAAGTTGTGCACTTCCATCTTGCACAGATTTTTCCTGTGCTTTGAGCTTTGCTGCTGAACAACCTCCCAGACCAGACCTCTTTAACAGTGTAACACACAAGGGAGAAGTGAACACGGGCAGAGGTCAGTGAAAGACCTTACTTCTTTCAACTTAAAACTTTCAGTCAAAAAACATATTCTGTGAGTAAAGCTGTGTGACAAAACAGTCTAAATAGATGGCAACCAAGTAAATGATGAGATACAGTATTTTTACTATTAGGAATTTGAATATTTTACACATCTCTGAAAAGACTGCAATTTTTTAAAAAAATCATAAAATTGCAATGTGAGAGGTCTGAGTTTGGGAGTAAGATTCTTGGCCAAGTAGTTCCCAAGCCAGAAAGCTCCCTTTCAGGGAGCCTAGGTCCTGCAAGCATTTCTTCAAGTGACAACAATAATGATGAGAAACACTAACCCACGACTTGTTTTAGGCTGGATAACAAAATGATCCTCACTCACAAAAACGTTAAAGCAAGGTGTGAATAAAGCTAAAAATATCATCTGAGCAGAGCAACAATATCAGAGAAACCATAACATGAATTCATGAAGCAGCTTCAGTGTCTGCCTTGGAGACACTTGCTCACTTGCCAAGTCTGTCAGAAAGAATTAACTTGTCAGCAAAAAAAGGGTATAGTATATGAAAAAATATTTGTTTGAAAGTTATACTGCTATTTTTCATCTTTCCACAGACTATTTCAAGCTTTCAGGCATGATTTGCTGGTTTTTGTCTTGTTAACTGTAATTCCATCGCACAGGCACATCTATCCTGTCCTTGATTCTTATATAACACCACCCCCAAAAGAGAAGAGATTAAAGAAAAAAAGGGATACTTTGCAACTTTCTTGATGGCTAAGAATAGACAAAGGATTATTTTAAAAGCACCTTGAAATTTGGGACAGAAGTTTCAGGTTAAGGATCTGTTAAGAATAAAGAAGTCTGTCTGAAGCAATAGCTGAAGATGTGATGACCTGAAGAACAGAATTACTGTCCAGGTTTCAGAGCCAGGGGCCATCACGATGACTCCCCAGCCAGCAAGGCCACATACAAACCCAAGTATCAAGTCAGAAGATTTGATTAGGAGAGATTCAGGGAATAATTTAAGAAAAAGAATGTACAGATGTAAAACAATGTCCTAGGTTAAGTGTTTGGAGTTGGTTTGCACTGAATGAATTGGCTGATGGAAGTTACTTGGACAGCTTTTCAATCAGCACGTGAGTGGTGTCCTGTGTACCAGGACTGGATAAAAGAGAATGGCACCATACGCTTGTAGATTCAGGTAACCACATAAAAGAGCCAATTTTAACTCTTTTGACCTCAAAAACGGGCCCTGACAGAGAAAGAAAAGGGAAAAAGGAGCATATGGCTCACTGCAGAAATGCCTTTAGCAAAACCAGCTATTAAACTAACTTGCGAAAGTATATTAAACTGTAATGCAATGGAGACAGAAGGTTCATCCTCAGAAGTCAAATAGTCATCTTACCGAGAGTTAAGATGCAAATCAGTCAGAACTTACATGAAATAGGTTTACATGCAACTTCCAGTAGGAAAGGCTTGTCAAGGCTGGCCCCAGCCAAACCCCTGTACGTGTGACAGCAACAAGAGACTTCTGTGATGGAACATGCAAACCCAGGTTAGTCATCAACAGGTTGAAACATTTTCTGCTGGAGTAGAAGGATTTTTTAAACGGAAGTTTTACTCTTACTGGTTGACAATCTTGTCATGGACCTGTCCAGGAATACTTTGATTAATCTAACACAGAAGTAACTAGCCTCCTGCAGCCAGCAGCAACCAAGTCTGAAAAATGCACAGCTCTCCACTCGTCTCCCCTGTCCAGCACAATGAACGTGCCCTGACGCCTTACACATCGGTAGCCCCGTAAATGTCAGCATAACTGATCAAGCAGAAATTATCAGGCAATGAAACTTTTACTCTAGCTTTTGAATTTCTCCTTCTCAGAATATTAATTATGAAACCGAAGAAGGAAAACACCTTTATAAATCTCATCAGAACTACTGAGGGAATAAAGCCAGGGCAACGGGAGGACATTCACTGGTGTGGGTTCACGCAGACCTCCTGCCCACAGCGGATATGCCTTCCCGTGCAAAGGTCCCGCGGCCGGGACGCCCGCCGGCGGCAGGGCAGGAGCCAGCACAGCCCCGCTCCACCGCCACTGCCCGCCAGCCACGAGGTGACCACGTCTGTCACTTTGAGAGGTGTCCCACAGGCAGGCAGCCGGGTAGGGTCTCGGGTTCCCCTCCTCCAAAGGCTTGAAGGATTGTGAGCTATAATATTCAACATTAAATTTAGAAACAGCAAGCCAAGTTCCTTCAACGGCGCCCTAAATGTAAGTGTTTAATATTTGCTTAATGGTGGACCAAAGGATCTCCTCATTCTCTGCCAGCCAAGAGGTCTGCTCAGCCCGCACCTGGAATCAATCACCCTCTTGGAGAGGAGCAGAAGATCTCCAGGAGGTCAGACAATCTGTCCCGTCCTGACACAGAAAAAGCTGACAGTTGCTAAAAGGTGCTTTCCTAAATTATTGTCAGAATAAATACAGGCTCTAAATTAAAACATCCTCCCACTCTATCAGAAGTCAGATGAGGCGGACGAAAAATCAGCAGTGTCTATTTCAGACATATATTTGATCCAGAGGTTACCGATTGTATCGTTGTTGGGGACACTCACTCCCAAAAGTAAAAAAAAAAAATACAAATTCCAGTCACAGTTTCTCTCACAGAGCTAAAGCTTCTAACCATCATCCCATTTAGGTAGAACCCATGAACGTATTAGTTAAAAAAACCACACCGGTGGTTCATTTTTAGTGAACTGGTCTCTGCACTGAAAAATAAATACAGAATTAACATTAAAAATACTAATCAGTGACATCAGAACCAACTATTAGATTGTTGTACTCTGCAGAACACTACCTTACATACTGATACTTAGATACAGCCCACCTTTTTTGAAAAGAGTGTAAACCAGAAAAATCAGAGCTGACCAAAAAAAATCAGAAAGGGTATCCAATAAAATTTTAATATTAACATTTGAAATCAAGACTGCGTATCAATATTTTTTCCCAATAACATTTTTAATTCTGTGAGATTTAGGTGATATTTACAATCAACAACTTTATTTAGCAGGAGTAACTTCAGTTATTTAGTGTCTTCTATGTAGACTCACAGAAGGGAACAACTCCCCCACTGGGCTTAACCTTGTCTGCTCTGAACCGTGACCACTCTGCCTTCCTCCACGGACCACACGGAGAAACGCGGTGTCTTGGGTTCATCAGTCTTGACCTCCTTCTCCAGACAAAGTCTTTTCCTTCAGTTTACTTCAATACTGAAGAGTAGTACCCACACGGCATGGCCACAGACAGATCGGGAGTTGCAGTCTGGATGCTTCACATCCCATCTTTCCTTTGACAGCATTTCCCATGATACAACAGCATCGTGGGACTGGCTTGATACTACACTGAACACAAAACTGCACATTGCAAGGGAGGTATATTCAAGCCAAGAGATGAGCCCAGCCATAAAGATTCAGGTCACAGTCTCTGAGAAGTCCCACCAGACAGTGCATCAGTCCAGGCAGATCCTGTTCAAATTCACCAGGCCCCAAAATAAACATTTCAATATTGATAACAGATTTTCTGGTACAGATTAGCTCAATCTAAGGCCCTCCCTGTAAAACAAACAGAAAATCTCATGGAGAAAGAATAACAAAAATATTAAAAATACATGTACTGGGAGACACTTTCAAGTTTTGTAGAAAATCTAATTTTTCTGACCTGAAAATACAAAACAACAAAGTTCTGATAAATCCTTTGACTTCAGATACGGTACAAAGAAAATCTAGGAGAACTGTTCAAGGAACAGGGGAAAAAAAAGGACAAGATACACCTAACAGCATGAAAGAATCTGCTCTAGCAAGAAAATAGGAGCTTTGTCGCTTAATATTATTGTCTTGAAAGATGATACGTAAACCCCCTAACAATCGCATTGCCCCCTAACATGTTTTTAATAATGTCACCCTCATTCTTTCATAGATATCAAGGATGCAAGTGGTGATGATGACCTCCAGAACCAAATGGAAAAAATGTGCAGCTGAAACTGATCCAAGAAACTTGTGGTTAAAACCAAAAAAGGTGACTTATGAGTAGAAATCTAGTTTTTAAAAGACTGAGTAAGTGGGAACATGCTATATTTCTACAGATTTACTAAAATGGGAAATTACAGCATGACCAGTTGCACCTAACTTCCAAATGTTCAGTTGTAATTCATTAAACATAAATTAACTGGAATGTCTGAGTTACTCCCTTTTGGTATAAACACAACAGCTTTAAACTCCGCTGGTACACGTGCAAACACACACTTTCCCGTAAATATGCAGAAAAAAATCCAATGATGCATCAAAATAGCACCAACACAGTTGAAGAAAAGGTTTCTCCACTGCTGGGTTAACACCTCACTTCTGTCACCTGAACAGTTGCTCCCTGAGCCTGCCCTGGTTTGGCAGCGGCCGTCTCCTAGTCCGCTGGCTTTGGTGGTGGTCTTACTAGGTATGCCTCAAGTGTTCCATTTGCCAGTTTGGGAGATGCTACGGTTATCACAAGAATTTTCAAGGGAACAAGAGGCCAACAGAAATGCAAGGAACAAGCCAGAGATGAAGTCAAACCCAGGGTCAGAGCCCAGCAGAGGTCTTCAGGAATGCAGAAAAGGTGCCAAACGGGGCTGGGATGGTACGCGTGGACCTGTAAGCAGCGCAGACTAGGATTAAAATTACAGCCTCACCTGCATCGCATTAATTGCATTGTGTCATGCCCTAACTTTGCTTATGTATAAGCAGAACCATCATGTGACAAATATTTTCTTCCTGTTGCTTTCACTCCGTCCACTCCCCGAGATCTAGCCGTGCCGTCTGGTGTCTCCCCTGAACGGTAAAATGCACCGCGTGTGACAAACCTGACACAATTATCGGTAGCTGATTGCCAAGTCCCATTTTGTCAGGGCTGGGAAATCGGGAGGCCAGCAGCCTGAGAGGCCACCCGGAGCCAGCACCGCTCTCGCGGCCCCGCCGGGGCAGAAAGCAGGCGGCTGAGGCAGGGGGTTCCGCCAGCCATTTTTTTCATTAGCTTCTCCGTAACAGGAATCGTTATTCAGAGCGTTTCTGGTGGGCTGCCACCGCCTCGCGTAACGGCATTCAGCGGTTCATGCTGCCTTTGCCTCCGGTTTGTGCTTGCCCAAAAGCCCTCGGTCAGGACCGCACAAAGGACGTCCAAGTGCGGCATCAAGGAAAGTCGCAGCATCTGGCCCAAATAAAATAAAAGGAAGTCCTGTCACTGCAAAAGCCCTTTGCAAGCAGACGGGAGCTTGTGCCTGGCTGGTCCCCAGTGTCCTTCTGGACTCAGGCACTTTCTTCACTCGTATCATCAGCAGAGCAAGAAGAAAAATAAAACAGGGAAAGTAGAGAGGGAAGGGGAAGAACATGTCCACGTCCAGAGGCCAGCTGCCACCCGGGAAGAAGAATGCACATCTGCTCGGGGACGGGGGGGAGCTGCCTGTGCAGGGAGGAAAGAAGGTGCATTTGGGGAGAACATGGGAACTGGCCAAAGTATGTTAAAGGCTGCAAACGACGTGAGGGCAGAAGCCACCCTGATGCTTAGAGGAGAAGGAAGACGAAAGCAGCTCCCACGCGTTGCACCGGTGTGGGAAGTTGTGCCACGCGGCACGACCACGGGCAGGCACACGGGATACCGTCCGCGTGAAGGAGATAGAGCGCACTGCGGCACAGGCCCTCCGCGAGAGCCCCGGGCAAGGGGAAAGCCTTCTGCACAGCAGCAGAAACTTGTCCTCCAGATAAGAGCTGCAGGAAGAAACCAAACGCTGGGGGAGATGGGCTGAAGGCCTGTGTGAAAGGACTTCATGCCTTCAAATTAGCACCTAAACTTTCATTTGCTCATCCCAAATTATCGCAGCACGACATTAGGTTACCAGTTTGTCAAAAAGCTGATTTTAGGTGTATGCTCGGTCCCTGCAGAACTCCTCAAACAGGGAGCCCCTCAGAGGTGGATCATGTGCCCCCCGAAGCATCGCTTTTCTTTGTTTAATGAGGGGACACAAAGACTACTTATAAGAAAAGGCATAGTGGTTTCGGAAGTTGACAAATTACTGCTGCAGGTGGTGATGTTATGAATTTTTAAAGGAATGCAATTACATCACTTTCATTCCCACTGCATGGCATAAAGGTCAAATGCACACAAACATACCTTTCTTTACAGGTTCAGCCCTGTTGTTTTTTCACTTCTCTTCCCTCACACAGAATTCAAGCGAGGAATCAAAGGGCTTTTTCTCTACCCCTGTGGCAATAATACCGCAGCTGACTTCTTGCCCACCACCTTAAACACCTATTGAAAGGTTAGCTACAGTCATAAAACAAGTACCCAGAGCAAAGCAAACAAGAAGACTTAAGAAACAGTTTTTACGCTTTATGAGCCATTATTTGAGCAAATGACAACTGTCCAGTGCTGAGATAAAAATTAGTGCAGAAATAAGATCCCATCTTATGAAAGCAAACCATAAAAAGAATCTTACTCCAACTAGGAAGCTCCTCCATTAGCTAGGTATCACACTAATAAGTAGTAACGTCTCCCGCTACAAACTTAACTCTCAATGGCTGTATCCGTAGTCAGCTTGCTCTTTCGGCAAGCAGGAATTGATAAGGATCAGTAATAAGTGGTTAAGATGTGTTATTACAATGAAGAGAAAGTAGGTTTGATTTTGCAGAGGAGATGGGTGATAACCCCCTCGTAGCAGCCTGGAAATCAGACAGCTGTGTGCGTACTGTACACGTGGGGCTTTGGAAGTGGTGCTCAGGCCAGCCCGTGAGAGCACAAACTCCACCTCACACAGCAGAAGTAAATTCAGTGCACCTTGCACCTCTCCTGTGGTAGACCCATGCCAGTGGTGCAGGCATCTGCATCTGAGATGCTAGTTCAAGGGCTTCTGGAGGCACCTCAAAAAAAAGGAAATGTGTTATTTGAACACCACCGAATCCTGTGAACACAAGGAAATGGAATGGTCGCATAAAGGCTTATAAATCACATTTATTTCTGGATAGCCCGACCTCTGTTAATGAGCAGGGACTCAAAGTTCTTAGCTTGCCCGCAAAGGTACTCGACGCCTTTAGCCTAATGGAGGAGGAAGCAGAGACAAGAGAGTCTGCTTGCAGATCTGATTTTGCAAAAAGAGACCCCTCGTTAGCACAGCTACGACGACAGACAGACATGCGCCAGGACCCCAGCTGGCGTTTGACCAAGTATCTGCTCTACCCTGATTCCAAACCCTCTTCTCCTCCAGCCCAGCCCCTGGGACAGACAAGAGTCCCGTACCCGAACTCAGCAGCACACGTCCCTGTGTTACAAAGCCGTGAGCACAGGGAGCAAAGAGGTCACCGGCCCGCCGATCACAGCTCAGAGCATATGGTGGATGCATATCATTGCAGGCATGTTAAGTCCTACAGTAATGATGGAATCAAATGGTGTAACTCCAAAAATACGCGTTGTACAGGAAATCAAAGTGAATTATCTTAATGATTTTGCCTAGAGACATAAACAGCTGCTGCAAACTAGCATCAGCTGAAGCAAAATTGAGGTGTTTATTCTCAAAAGCTCCTCATTTCACATCCACTTACAATGAAAGACTGATTCTGTCCATTCCAGAAAGAACTGTATTATTTGAAATATATTTTTAAAGTGCACCTTTGACAAAAGCACCCACAAACCTTTAAGGAAAACTTGGGTCCACTAGGCTAAGCAAACTTTATGGCGTGGTCCTTAGGTCTATAATGCATCAAAAGGAAATGCTAAACAGCATGGCTTTCGGGGACTTGGATTTGGATCTTGGCATTCTTGCCCCAAGCTATTTATAGGTTCAGGCAACATTTGCTTTATATTGTATTCTCTTTTGGAAATACTTTTTCATACCCTCATTTTACTTTGCTTTCGCCACCAACTGCAGAACTGACACAAGTACAAAGTCTGATTAATAAAAATATTATCTTATGGCACAATGATCTTTCAAAATAGTACTTTAATATCTCCTGGTCTCGAGATGAAAAGCATTCAGAGGATGTGACTTATTGTTCTTAATTTAACCTTTGTTCATCAGCTAGATTTTTTTCTTCTGATCTTACGAAATTGTTTCTAAGTTTAGAATCAATGTCTACTCCTGAAATAATGAGCAAAAATTTACCTGACAGCTACAACTTACTAATAAAGTATAAAAGAACATCAAAGGCCTACTTATTAAAGACCATGCTCTGGGGCTGGCAAGTTTTGCCCCCATTCTAAATAATGAACAGATTATAAAATATATATTTTTAAGTCTTATTAAACTCTGAGTTTTGTCACGTGTTGTCTCCGCTTTCCTGCACAATTACTTCTTTTTGGAATTCTGAATGATTTCACTCAAGGAGAAAAAAAATGAAAACATGTTTTCCTGAAGAAATGAATCACCCAGAAACCCTTTTGAAAGAGAAGTAGATTTTGATAACCAATGTCTTTGACAGTCCCCTAGATGAAGAGTTTCTTCAACTACAAGAACGCCCAAAGGAAAATTCTACACTTGTAAAGCACAGATGGTTGGGACTAGGCATGGCGCTTTGAAAAACATAAAAGCAATTAATTTTCTAATTACATTTCCAAAATAATTCTTTTTATAATTTTGGGGCTCATTAGAAATATATTCTCTTTTCTCTCTGGTTGTGTTTTCCAGGTAGAGAATTACCCAGACTACAAAATCACCTCCCCACTTCCCACAGTCACCATACCACAGGGATGGTAGACAGCAGAGTGAAAGGATTTCTGGCTGTTCCCATCATCTCAGAAGGTAAGTGGATACACCAAGAAGAGGCAACAGCAAGACTAAAATTACTAGGAGTAGTAGGATCCAGGAAACTTAAGTCACAGAAAGGGATGCCATTCCAACTTAGGCTTAGCCTCACAACCATGGTGATTATCTTCACTTCAGGTAGGACCAATTTAGATACAATCTGTATTTACTTCTTTTCAACCTCACAGTAAGCAGGCGTAGGGGAGAAAAAAGGATCATTCTAGCTATGAATTGTTCCAAGTCTCTGTTCTGAGGAAGTCAGTCTCCACAGGCATTCCTTATTAATGGATTCCTATGACCGACACTTTCTTTGTCGTGAAACAGAAGCGGTACAACGTACGGGTTATGGATTCAGATGTAGAACATTCCTGCTTTCCTAGTTCAGGGTACCTATTACTTATCAAGTTATTATTTCATGACGAAACAAATGCTTTAAAGCCTTCCTCGTTTTTTGGATATTGTTGATTTATGGTAAGGAAATGATTTGTTGAAAACATACAAAATAATCAATTAAATTAATAGAGATCCATTAGGTCCTTAGACCTAGTCCGAATGCAGGGTACTCTTCCACGTACTGAAAGGTCTTTTGCCCTCTGTAGTAAACCATGAATCATTCAAGGAGCTCCAACAACCAACAACGCGACGGCTCTGCCTCGGAGGACCCGAGCACCGCAGCCCAGCAGCTGGGCAAAGCCCTCGATGCAAGGACGGAATCGGAGACCCTCAGTTCAGCAGGAGCCCACCTTACTCACTCGGCACGGGACACGCAGCCAGGTACTCCGTGCGCCCACCACACCTTGATCGGGACCACGGACGAGCACCAAACCAGCCCAAAAGGGATGATGGGAATTCAGAAGGCTTAACTGGAAACTTCACCAGCTGAACTGCAGCAGAGCTTGCAGGGACAAGGCAGGGACAAGCCTTTTGTCGGGCAGACACAAGAGTTCATCCAGGATCTCTTCTACACGATGGAAATCCTCCGCAGGCTGGTGAACAGGGAAACCAAATCTGTAAGCATCTGCCTTGGACAGAAGTTTGTGCCCTGCTTGGCAAGTTTTACCACCTAAATTATTTATTTATTTATTTTTCAGAGCTCCATTCCTTTAGTTAATAACAATAACAGATGGACAGGAGGGTTTTTCTGTTTGGGTTTTTTGTTTTGTTGGGGGTTTGGGAGCTTTTTTTTTTTTTTTTTTTCCTATGGGCCATATAGGGTGAAACACAGAAAGGCTTTTAGTCAAGAAAAGCAGCACTACCCACACTACGCACTCAGAACTGCCAGCATTGTGACCCTTTAAAGATACTTCATACATTAGCTCTTGGAAAAATGGTTTACCCCAGGGACATATACGCATCTTTGAGAAGCTGTAGATTTTTGAGCATCTGCAGGGACAGCTGGCATGATGGTTACAGCAGCTGTCGCACTTGAATTATGAAATTGTGCATTGCCCAAGGAAAGGATCAATGTCATGCAAATCTCACAAACCTGAATTCAAGTCACAAAGAAAAAGAAGGTGGGAGAGACAACTGTTCTGATGTTGTGAACCAGACTTGTTTGAATCACTCCGTAATTTCAAATAATACATTACATACTATGTGCTATAATATGTACTGTATCTCTAAGGCTTCCATCTGAACAGTCATTTTATTTTGAAGAGTCTACTAAAATTTTATTAAAATCTTTGGGGGGAAAAAAACCAACACTGGGGAAGCAAGAAGGCTATGAGTTTTTAAATCAAGCTTCACTGAAACATTTGGTTGGTTTTTTTAACTCAGACCAAGCAGGAGATGATGTCAGTCCTCCAGCATGGTTTTCCTGCTTCAGAAAATTATGCCTTGGTTCACAGCCGATTAGTTATGTGACTGACCTGATTTATTATGTTATCACTGCTACTTCAAAAGAGGACCAGCCCTGAACAAAGAAACCAAAGTTACATCAGTATAAATGACGTGTCTCTATTCAATGGTTAACAGAAATAATTACATTTACTGTTTTTTAACTTGCTATTCAATATTTACTGCTTTGTGTGAAAAAAAGAACTCAGTGAAATTCAGGTAATTAATAAAATAACAGCTGAGGTTGTCTGCTCACACGTTGCACGCAGGAGCAGAGGGCTTGTAGAAAGCCTTCTCCCTGAGACTCAACTTTGCTTTTGAGAGATTCCCACAAACCCAGGGAGCCCTTGGGACCCCTAAGAGGTCACAGCCAGCTGCTCTAAACCCTTTAACACCCCACGGCTGGGTCTGGCCCCTTTTACAGCACAGTTACATCAGACTTTCGAGGAATTACAAAAATCACACTCTTCAGTTCCTCAGGAAAACATGCTGGGAGGTTTTGAATAAAACAGCTGAACAAGTGACAGTTGACAGGTACTTTTTTTTTCCCCTCCATTTTTATTCTCTTTTTCTTTTCCCCAAGTAATTTCCTTAGACCAAAGATCTCATGCAGAAATAAGTTCTCCATGTCAGGAAGTTACCAGCTTCCCCCAGCTCAGGAAGTGCAGAACTTGCTGAGGGTAGGGTTTCTGGATACCAATTCATCAGTGGAAATGCACATCTTTAAAAAAAAAAAAAAAAAAATGCTGAAAAATCTTTTATATTATTTGGTTACATAAACATGCACTAAAGATCCTCTATTTAAATAATCTAGGACATTCAAAGACAAAAATCGATACTACTTTACATCCCATGAATCAATTTCAATACTAATAGAGGACAGAAACCTCACCCTATAATTTACCCTATACAGTCTGGACACTAACAACAAAGACAACATGACCAGAAACTCATCACAGGACAAAGATTTGTTTTTCCTCGATCAGAACTTCCCTGGATTCAAATGGGGGGAAAAAAGTCAATTAAGTATCTTGTATCTGGATCATTTAATGATTTTTCCTCAAGTTTTCTCCCCTGCCCATCTTTTTAAGACATGAAAAAGAATTGAAACAGATGTTTCTTCAAAATTATTTACTTATTGGAAAATCCTTAGTGCTACAATCAAAAGCCATACTACAAGGTAGAAATTAATACAAACCCCATCTGACTGCAGTTTGCAATGGTTTGCTTAATCATCAATAAAATGTAAAGTTTAGATGAATATATATTAATTTTTTTATTTAAAAAAATTACTTAATGCATTATTTTAAACCAGAAGTAATTGCAAGTGAAGACTATTCACTATTAAAATACTGCAGACCATCAGTGCTAGCAGTACATTCCCTTCTCTAGAGAACTATGTCCACTTTGTAAAAGGGAATCACCTTCAGCTACCGCAACAAATCCAGTGTGGACAAGAATGCTGAGCTAGCAGAATGTCATTTAACTATTGCCATGATGAATTGGCAAGCAGCAGAAATCAGAGGCATATATTCAGAAGAGCCCCCAATAATCAATGCAATGAACAGCAAACCAATAAAGCATTTTAGTGTCCTTTCTCAGGATCACGCAGCTGATGAATTTACTAATAGATTTACACATAAGAAGTTATCCATGTATATCGCTGTCAGTTTTTAATGGAGAGTTCTCAGAAGTGCTTCGTGATTAACATCACACACCACTTCAGTTAAACAAGAAAGGCCATTAAACTCACTGTAAATATAGCCTGATTTAATCTCTTTAACAACACACAAACGTGAACACAAGAAAACACTCAAGCAATATTTGCCATGCTTAGAGGACCTTATCTGCACCACTCCATGGTTATTGACAACAAACAGGTAATTCCTTGCATTCATCACATTCTTGGTCATACTCCCACTTCAAATTTCTGATTCTGATAACAGCAAGGCAGCAAGCAGCTAGATCTTTAAGTATCTTTTTAAACTCCTATATACTTAAAAGTACAAGAATCAAACACCCTCCACTGACTTAAACGTTCTGCTTATAAAGCTAAATAAGGATGCAATGAAACATGAAAATTTAAGAATTTATACTTTAAAGAGAATTTAAGAACCACAGCCACCTAGGACATTATGAAGCATCCTGAGGATTACAGTCCTCCACAGCAGATTATTCCTGTATCAGAGGTACAACCACAAGGCACGTTCCTGACCAACCAAAAGGACGTGAACTGGTAAATTTACCAGCATTCAGACCGCTAATTCTGCTTGGGGTCCATCAGTTCTGAAAGGGCCAACAACTTCTTCTCTTTTATTTCAGTTTTACTCCCTAAGCCCCAGATCCGTTCATGACTTGACCCCAAGACCCCTCAGGAAGCAGAAGAACCAGGCTGCAGCTGAACCACGCCACCAGTAAGCTTCACAAGGAGGTCGTTGGCTGTAGCTCAAAGTTTGCAGAGATGCCAACTACTTTCAGAAGAGACACTCAGAAGGCATCAAATGGAAATAATGCTAAGGTCTCCAAACCTTTTAATTTCTGCTTTTTGTACGGGACGCACATAACATTGACCCAACTTTCCCAATTTTGAGGCATGAATGACAAAGAAAACTTGCACCCGCTAAGCCTTTCAGATCTTTCACAAGTCACGTAGCACTACAGATCGCGAAATGCCGTCAACTCAACTCACTACAAGAGGCAGTCAAGGCTACACTTAGTTGAAGGGGCAAATTCCAGTGAGGTGACAGAATCACAGTGATGCTGAGTAATTGCTCAGGACCCCCAGTGAAAAGCTATCCAGGTTTATCAAGCCTCTTCAATACGTACATGTAAGTGGGGAAAAACCAAAAAGACTCTTTGAGGGTTGCCATTCCTTGCCTATCATCATTACGTGTATCGCTCCCCTCTGAATGGAGCCATGAGGTCAGTCTGTGTTCTTACACAGGCCGGGGGTGTGGGAAGAAGACTGAAATACAGACAACAGCACCTTCACAGAACGCTCTCTTTCCTCGTACCTGAATTTGTTTTTCATTTGTTGATAAAATTCACAGTTTTGGCACATTTCCTAGCGCCTCAGTTGCCCCTACATCTCCAAGTGGCCCTCTGGCAAACTTCTTACGGTGTTCATCTAGTAACCTAAAAATGTTTTGTATTTTTCTTCTGGAGCAGACTCCGACTGACTACCAGATGGAAGTACTTCCATGCACAGCACACACTGCTTCTGGAAACCGCTGCCAACACACACGGAGATGTCTTGTTTGTTTGACAGTATTATCAGCAGAAACGACTTCAAAGTCTTTACAGGCTTCTTTCTCCTTTCTGGATGAAGCTCAAGATATTGAAGTTTTCACATGATTTGAGACATCCATAACGAGAAGACATTTCTCTTTCACAGGCTGTTATGACAGTTCTTAGACCCAAAGGAATTAGATTGAGGGTGGGATTCTCAGCAGATAATGGTATTATTATTTTCCCCTTACTGGTCTGGCACAGCCCATTCCATTCTCTGAAAATTTGCCACACCTCAGCTTATTCCTTTCTCTGTATGATTTTCATTCACTGAATATTTTTTTTTCTTAAAATACCCACTAAAAATGTTTCTAGTACGTCAGTCACAAATACTGTGAAAACTATGGTCTAGCACTATCAGGTCTCTCACCCCAAGGCCAGGAAACAGTTTATATCCTGGTTAAGTTGGACAAATTGTTGTGGGGTATTTCGACAACTAATACTAATACATAGATTAATGTACCATCGGGTGTGGCAGTTGCACCCACGCTGATGGAAAGACCACTGAGCCATAATATTTGCTAACTCTGGTGACTATGTATAAAAACATCCGCTGACTCTGGTCTCTGGTGAAATATACAAACACCTGCCAGTTCGGGCAAATCTCTCCTGACTTTGGTCTGGCTCGGGTAACCACCACATCTCCTGATTTTGGTCACAGCAGGGTTGCACAAGTGGCTACCGTTAGACCTACACTTCGGTTGAAAGCTAAGACCCTCGGACTGTAATTGAGACTCAGATTCGACTAGGGCATAAACGGGGTCCTGCCGCAGGGCAGGGGTCGAGGCGGCCGGTCCTCCTCGGAGCAGCGGGTCTGCAGTCGGGGACCCCCCCTCGGGTCGGGGGGACGCCGCCTGAGGCAACTCCTCCAGGTTGGGAGCCCTCATCTCGACTGGCGAGTGAAACGCGGTTTGGGTTAGTTCCTTTTTACTACATGGCTGAGCTAAGGTTTATTTGATTTCCCTTGGCATCTGGAACCTGTAGTTTACTAATGTTGACAGAGTATTAAATTATTTTTCATTGGAATAAATTTCCTTTGAGCTTGTAACCTACCTAAGTCAATTTTGTGAGCCTCCGCAACATCAGGTTACCTGGGGATGTTACAAAGCGATCTTTGTCGTTGTTCTTACCAGTTGAAGGGAAAGAAGAAATAAAATTCAGAACTGCATGTTAAAGGTAGTTCTAGCACAATTTTTAACCATTTATGGTAAGTTCTCCACACTCTGTCCTGGCAATTCCTACCCAGCTGAAGAAGCTCCTGGGGAAATTCTCTTGTTTAAAATTTCTCCGCACTTTGATATGCTGTGGTGCAGGGGAAGAAAGCTGTGTGTGTTGCCTGACTTTAGCTTCACTGTGTTTCAGTAACACCTAAGCTCTCAGGCATTTAGCAGTAGAGCCTCATTGAAAGCTGAAAGGATCATTGGAAGCAGCACCAAACATCATTACTAAAGAACCACCAAAGCTTTACTTGACATGTATGCTACACAAATTAACACAATTCTGCTTTAAAACACTTTGGCCTTCTAATCTTCTATCACTATTTACAAGAAAATATGAATTCAATGCATAGGTACAAACTCTAAATGAACACATTTTTCCTACCCAAACCTCTCATTCTATGGTTACAGCATAGTGCCATCTGCTGTACGTTTCTGTGTACAATTCTTCCAACCATCAAAATGACAAAGAAAACCTCATGACGGTTATTTAAAATCTTTGAGCATAAGCAGTCCTACAATACGCAATTTTGTCACTAGCATTTTATACAAAAATAAGATTGAGCACTACATATTCTACTCTGCAAGTATACAAAAGGCTACACAGATGTATGCTAACATGTGGGTGGCTGCTGCATAAAGAAATCAAATGAGACCACAGGGAACTACTGCTTTTATTTCTCTCAGAAAAAAGCCGACTTTTATGGTCACAGCTGGGGTTTACATGAATCTTCTTCAATTAAATATTAATATGCATTTTTAACTGCATTCCCTCATTATCAACAAATGATGCCACAGACTGTAAGAAAGCTGCCAATTTTCAGAGTTCACTTTCTCCAGCTTACAATGTCCATCATAAACACCTGATTATTTTTTTTTTTAATATATTTTAGGGTAAAACAGGAAGAAAAAAAAAGTGTGTCCTTGGAGACAGCCAATGAAATGTTCACAGTGAATCTTTGGGATAATATATCTCAGCATAGTTACTTCATCAGAGTCTGCATTGAAATGAATAATATAGTCAGATGCACTTGCTTTATCTGTAGATATTCCTACTCCACCCTCCCTTATCAAATTAATTACTCCCAAGGTCTCCCTTCCTTTTCCAATGAGAATTTTATCTTTCCTTGGAGACCCCCAACAGACCTGCCTTTCAAGTGGCTAAAAACTTCACTTTGGCCTAGAGAACAGATGTATTGCTTCTGCCTTTGCCACTAGAGAGACTACAGGGTTGGCTAGCAAGAGCTGCTAATACAGGAAAAAAAAAAAAAGAAAAAAAAAAACCCCTCTCAGTAGCATTTGTATAAGCACACATTAAAAATATCTGCGGTCTCACAGTACTTCTAAACCTCTCTCCCCATGACTTACTGCCAGGGAAACGCAGCCAGGTTTTTAACACAGTGCCTCGCTGCAGCCTCGGGGAGCTCCCCGCAGCGACCCGCGGCACCAACAGGCACCCGGAGGCGTGCGGCAGCCTCCAGGCACAAAGTTCTGCTGCCGTGCTGCTATAATAGCGCTGAGATTTTTTTGGAAATACTGGTCCAGCTTCTCTTCCTCCAACATGTTCTTATTCGTGCAACTGAGTACCGTTGTTCTGTATTTTAAATTAGACATATGAACCCATTCTCAGGAGCATTTGGTCTCCTGAAAACTAATTCCTAAAAACATAACATCTTTCATTAAGCCAATAGAGAATTCAATCTACTGCTTTATGCATTTTCAGTTTCTTTATTACACAAACCGAAACGTGCTGCATACACGGACACTTCATGGAGGTTATCCCAGGAGGCTTTGTCTCAGTATTTCAAATACTACTTAGAATTTAATCACAAGCAAATTTCTTATCAGATCAGGTGACCTCCAAGTTTTCATTTTTACCATCACAAAAATGCTGGAGAACATCGTGCTCAGAAACTGGAAGATAAACTTCAAATAGCAATGAAATTAATTTTACATTGTGATTTTTCAAATGTTTGGAGTTGGCAGCATTGCAGATGGTTAATAACACTGCAGCTGAACTCTCTTGACTATCGCAATAATAGCAAGTGCATCTAGTCTCAATTTTGGATGGAGAAGGAAGCTGGAGTTCTCAGTTCTACACAGCAATAGCAGCAGGCATGGAAAAAAAAAAGATTTTGAGGTGATGAAAGATGCTGCTGTCATATTAAATGTATCCGATTTGCCCGCTGTGATATTTCATCGATTACAAAATGAACACGCAGAGAGATAACTATAGAAGGGTACAAATATTTCTCTGGAGTCACACCAGCCCTGCCAACCGTGAAATGTATGCTGCTAAATTACTGATGCTGCTTGCAAATTAATGTTCTCTACAGAGAGAATTTTAGAGCAGCAAAACATTTCAAATAGCTAATTTGCGAGTTAAACAAGGAAAATAGATAAATCTAAATCATTCTGATGAAAAAATATCACAGTTAAGTCTTGATGGACACTGTCTCAGCAAGAAGCAAAGGTTCCGTGCCTCTTTCCAGCCAGCATCCACTGAAGTTACACAGACAAATGCCAATCACACCAGGACACTCAATACCTGTTTTGAAGATAGCCAGAAACTACTAACACTCCAGAAAACGCAGGGTACTTCCTTTGCTCAAAAAAAACATAAATGAAAGTGATAAAGAATAAAGACACACTTACAAAGCTGTGCCCTGGTATCCCCTTTGGGCCTCGGAAGCATAATTTGAAAATTAAACTGATTTTTGTAAAATACATGTATAAATTGATACATTGCAGTTCATTTGAGAAGACAACTTTTCAAGTAAATCTGTTGAGGAAGTATTACCGTTTCTATCCAGAAGACAAAGTTTCTGTTAATTAAAGCCCTGTTTTGATTAAAATAATAATAATCATGATGTCCTATTTCTATCATTCTTATTTGTGTAATACAGCTACAGGTACATTACCCACAGGTGACGACCCTCCAGGCTCTGATTTCCCCCAACCTTTCTCCAAAGCCACTGGCTGCCGCAGAGCCCGGGAGCACGAGACACAGATCCCCCGTACAGAACATTTTGCTCAGCTGACTGTTACTCTGAGCTACCCCTACTTTCAGCCAAAGTCAGATTATAAGAGTTTCAAAGGTGAAGGTAATAAATACGGATTCCTTAACAGCACAGTTCAGGTATGTTCTCTATTAGCCATGTTTTTACTTCTTCTCTGTGCCCACTCATTTTTGCAGGAAAACAGAACCAAGTGTAGCTGGTTTTGTAAGACTATTTGAACACTAGTAGGGCTTGAGCATGAGCAAGTCATCCAGACTCCCAAGCTCTTGAAAAAAAGCAGCTTACTTCAATCAATAACTTGACATGCCAAAACCTCTCTAAAACTATGCAAATCACACTTATATTGTGTGACAGCTGGAAATCCTGTAATACAGATTCACCTAAAGTAACGCATTCATTCAGCAATCTGAATTGTCCTCCTTTGTGGCCTGTACATAATAATTAACCATCGGTGTCAATAAATAATATTACTTCTTGAATTCAAGCAACAGAGGAATCTGCTGATGAATGCTGTTGGTAGTATATTCAGAAAGTTCATTTCTCAGATCCTTGGCACAGCAGGTTAATCCCACACCTCCATCATTCATCCAGTGAACAGACTAATAAAAAATGCAAAACTCTCGAGCAGTTTCAGATGGCACCTTACGTGATAACTGTTTCCACTCAGGCATGACTGCAAAACATCCCCTAAAACTCTTCAGCTTCCACAACATAACAACAGCTGAATTATGATTTTTCTGAGGTTCTCATGTGAATCTTCATTAGTCCTTTTGGGGTGGGGGGAAGGATAATCACAGGATCCGCTTTTTATTCTGTGCTTTGTTTTTCCCCTTTTTTCCCCATATGATGTTTCTCCCTACTGAAATTAAGGGATTC
>JANHGO010000049.1:21505090-21551948 GCA_024606505.1 Aquila spilogaster | reverse complement strand
CAGCAGGACCCCCAAGTCCTTCTCCGCAGAGCTCCTCTCCAGCAGGTCATTCCCTAACCTGTACTGATGCATCAGTATAGGTGCAGGACTCTACACTTGCTCTTGTTAAACCCCATCAGGTTCCTCCCTGCCCAACTCTCCAGTTTGTCCAGATCTCACTGAATGGCAGCACAGCCTCCTAGTGCATCAGCCACTCCTCCCAGCTTCATATCAGAAAACTTCCACATCAGGCACATAAGACACAGAAAAGTAGGCCATTCCAACTTGTGCTTAACATCACAACCACGATTATTATCTCCACTTCAGATGGGACAGATTTAGATACAATCAGCATTTATTTCTTTTCTACCTCATAGTAAGCAGGGGCAGAACAAAACAAAAAAAACGATCGTTGTTTCAAGTCTTTGTTCTGACGAATGATAGTCTCTGGAGGCATTCATTATTAATAGATTTTTATGACTGACACCTTCTTTGTAATGACAAGAAGCAGTAAAATGCACAGGCTATGGATTCAGACTTAGAATCTCCTTGCTTGCCTATTTTAAAATGACCATTGCTTATTATTCTTTCATGACAAAACAAATGCTTTAAAGTGCTCCTAGATTTTTGGATATTGTCCAAAAGAAAAGACAATTTCTTAAATACATAGAAAATAACCAGTTCAAGTAACGTATGCCCATTTATGTCCTTAGGCATGTCTGAATGCAAGGTACACTTCAATGTAATGAACTGAAAAGTCTTTTGACCTATTTAATGAACCATGAATCATTCAAGGAGCTCCCTCAACCAACTATGAAACTGGTCTGATTCAAGGATCCAAATGCCGTGGCAGAGCAAAAGTCTTCAAGTCATGGATGGAAATGGAGATGCTCTGTTCAGCCAGACCCCACCTCCCTAACTCCATGCGGGTGATACAGTGGGATGGCAACGTGTGCACACAGCCTGCTACTCCATGTGTTTGTGCTTACAGGATCACTGATTAGCACCAATCCAGCTCAAAGATGTGATGTGAATTCACTACACTAAACTGGAAACTCCACCAACTGAACTCCATAAGTTTGTGCCCTACTGGGAAAATGTTATGGAGGGGGGGGGAGAGGAAAAAAAAGAGCCAAACAGTACACACTATGCAAGTGGAGAACTGCTAACACAGTGACCCTTTTGAGATGCTTCATACATTACGTCATGGAAAAACAGCTTACCCCAGGGACATATAAACATCTTTGAGAAGCTGTAGATTTTTGAACATCTGCAGGGACAGCTGGCACGATGGTTACAGCAGCTGTCGTACTTGAATTATGAAATTGCGCATTGCCCACGGAAGGGATCAATGTCATGCAAATCTCACAAACCTGAATTCAAGTCACAAAGAAAATGAAGGTGGGAGAGATAAGTTATTTGAATGCAACTTTTGCAATGTTGTAAGCCAGGCTTTTTTCAATCACTCCATAGATTTCAAATAAAACATTACACACTATGCCTCATAATATGTACTGCATCTGTATTGGCTTCCATCTGAACACTCATTTTATTTTAATAGAATTTTAATAGACATTCAAAATCTTTGGGGGAAAAACATGGGAGATTCAGGAAGCCTATGGAGTTTTTAAATCAAATTTCATTACAGCATTCATTTTTTTTCACTCAGAACACGCAGGAGAAGTCTTCAGTATTTCCGCTTGAGAAAATTATGCCTCCGTTCAAGGCTGATTAGTTATGTGACTGACCTGATTTACTGTGTAGCGCTGCTACTTCAAAAGAGGAAGAGCCCTGAACAAAGAAACAAAGTTACGTGGGCATAAAGGACCTGTCCCAGTCAGACAGTTAGCAGAAATTATTACATTTACTGTTTCTTAACTTGTTGTTCAAGATACACTGCTGTGTGTGAGAAAAAAAACTCCACTCTTGAGGAAATTCAGTTAATAAATAAAAGAACAGCTGAGGCTCTCTGCTCACACATGACAAACAAGAGCAGAGGGCTTTTAGGAGACTCTTGGAGCTCAGCTTTGCTTCAGAGGGGTTCCCCCAAGCCCAGGGATCCACAAGATGTTCTGGGCAGCTGCCCAAAGACCCCTGGTACCCCACAGCTGGCTCGGGCCCATCAGCACTCCTCCAACACACTCCTGAGGAACTCCAAAAGCACACCACTGAGCTCCTCAGGAAAAGACGGTGGGAGGTTTAGAAGTGAAACAGCATCATGCCCTCATTACATTCTCCCTGTCAGGAAGGTATTGGCTCTCTCCAGTCCAGGAAGGGTAGGATTTCTGGGTGCTAACTCAGCAGCAGCAGCAATGTTCATTAAAAAAAAAAGCTGAAAACCTTTTTATGTTATCTGTAAACAAAAACATGCACTAAAGATCAGGTATGTCAATGGTTTAGGATATTCAAGGACAAAACCAATGATACTTTACAACCACGAATCAATTTCAATAATGTGAGAGGACAGAAACAGCTTCCTAACATTTACTCTGTACAGACAATTCAAGCACTAATAACACAGACAACATAACTAGAAGCCCACCACAGGACAAAGAATTCATTTTCTTTGGTCAGAGCCTCCCTACATCTCTTTTGGGGGAAAAAAAAAGAAAAGCCGATTAAATTTCTTGTATCTACAACTTCTATACGATTTCATGACTTTTCCTCATGTTGTGTCCCCTCCCTTATCTTTTTAAGGCAGGAAAAAGCACTGGAACAAATATTTCTTCAGAATTTTTGTGCTCCTGGCAAGATTCTTAGTACGACAACGAAGTACATACCAAACAGTACAAGTGAATACAAAACCCATCTGATTTTCATTTGTAATGGTTTGCTCAATCATTAATAAGATGCAACGCTGAGATATCTAATTTCTTGTTGTTAATTTAAAGAATTACTTTACTCCTTTTTAAAAAAAAGTCAGAAATAATTGCAAGTGAAGACAGATTCAGTATTAAAATAGTGCAGACCACCAGAGTGCTATGAGTAGATTCCCTGCCCTAGTGAATTATGCCCACTTCGTAAGAGGGAATTACCTTCAGTTAATGCAACAAATCCAATGTGGAAAAGAATGCTGAGCCAGCAAAATGTAATTTAACTATTACCATGACAAATTGGCAGCAGCTCCCAGAGGAATACATTCAGAAGAGCCCCAATAATCAATGCAACGTACAGTAAACCAATAAAGCATTTTAGTATCCCTTCCAAGGATCGTAGTGTTGATTAATTTACTAATAGATTTACACATAAGAAGTTACCCATGTATATCACTGTCAGTTTTTAATGGAGTGCTCTCGGGAGTGCTTCATGATTAACATTGCACACCATTTTAGTTAACAAGAAAGGCCATTAAACTCACTGTGAGCACAACCTCATTCAATCTCCTGAGCAGCACTCTGAGGTGCAGAGAAGGAAACATTCTTATGAAATACCTGTCATGCCTGTAGGACCTTATCTGCACCACCCCATGATTATCGACAAACAATTAATTCCTTGCATTCACCACATTCTTTGCCATATTCCCACTTCTGCTTCAGATAACTGCATAAAGGCAATCTAAACAGATCTTTAAAAATCTTTTTTTAATTTCTATGTATTTAAATGTACAGGAATGAAACACATTCCACTGACTTGCTTAAAATTCTGCTTATAAAACTAAGCAAGGATGCTAAGAAACATGAAGAGATTTGCACATTAGTAAATTCAAGAATTGCTACTTTAAAGTAAACTTAAGAACTGCAACCACTTAGGACAGCATAAAATACACTAAGAACTATAAATCCTCCAAATCAGATTATCCTAAATCTGAGATAGGTCCACGAGGCACGTTCCTGATGAATCAAGAGGATGTGAACTGGTAGAATTATCAATATTCAAACCATCTGACTGTTTCTCCCTTAGACCCAGGAGTCCTGAAGAGTCGTTTTCCGCCATTTCAGTGTTACCTGCTAAGATTCAGACCTGTTCTGATCCCCAAGACCCCTCAGAAAGCAGAACCTCAGCACTAGAAAGCTTCACATGAAGGGACTCACTGGTTGCAGCTCAGTTTTCAGAGTGATGCTGCCAACTTTTGGAGGAGACAATGGGAAGGCATCACATGGAAACGTGACCCAATTTTCCCAGTTTTGAAGTATAAATGACAAAGAAAGCCTGCACCCACTGAGCCTTTCAAAATTCTTCTCAGGTCTCCAAGCACAACCAATCACAAAACGTTGCTAACCCAACCTGACACACTGTAAGACATAGGCAATGCTGTGGTTGAAGGGGCAATTTCCAGTGAGGTGACAGAATCATGGTGACACTGAGAAATTCCTAATGACCTTCAGTGAAACGCCACCCAGATTTATCGTCTCTTCAGCATGTACATATAAGTGGGGAAGATCAGCTGCTTGATGTTTGCCATTTCCTAAGGATCATATTCTACTAATCTCTCTCCTCTAAAGTAAAAAAATGAGATCAGTCTGTTTTCTTACACAGGCTGGGGCCAGGGGAGGTTTAGATTAGATACTAGGAGGAATTTTTCCATAGAGAAAGTGGTGAAGCACTGTAATGGGCTGCCTGAGAGAAGTAGTGCAGTCCCTGGATCTGGTAGCTTTTAAGAGACATGTGAATATGGTCCTAAGGGACATGGTTTGGTGGTGGGACATGGTAGGTCATACTGACCATTGGACTTGCTGATCTTTAAGGTCTTTTCCAACCTAGATGATTCTACAATTTTAAGTCACAAAACTATTTTTTCTTAAAATATAAGCAATGTTTTTACTAAATCAGTCACTACAATTGCTAAAACAACGGTTTGCCTGCTATCAGGGCTCGCATCCCAAAACTAGGAAGTAGTTTACGTATCGTAGTTAACTTAAGTTTTAAAATTTTGGCAGGAGGGAATAGACAACTAACATTTATACATGTGTAAATATGGAGTTGCTCAGGGATGTTACAAAACGACCTTCATCATATATATATTTTTAATAGCTGAAGTGAAAGAAAAAGGGAAAAAACCCATCAGAACTGCACGCTCAAGCTTGTTTTAGCACAATTTTTAACCATTTGCAATAAGTTCTCCACATTATCTCCTGGCAATTCCTACTCAGCTGAAAAGCTCATGTGGAAACGCACAGGATTGCAGTTTCTTTGCCCTCTGATCTCCTTTGGTGTAGAGGAAGAAAGCTGTTTGCATTGCTTGACTTTAGTTCTGCTGTCTTTCAGTAACACCTAAGCTTTCAGGCTTTTAGCACGAGAATCTGAATGAAAGCAAAAGGATCAGTAAAAACAACACTGACCTTCATTGCTCCAGAACCACCAATGCTTACTTGACATATATGCTGCTCTAGTTTACATGACTCTGCTTTAAAACGTCTAATCTTCTCTCACTGCTTATGAGAGCACATGAGTTCAATCCAAATGTGCAAACTCTAAACATTTTCTCTACTACTAAACTCTTTCTACGGTTACAGCACAGTGCCATCTGCTGTACATTTGCTTATGTACAACTGTCCCAATCACCAAAATAACTCGGAAAACATGATGGTTATTTAAAAAATTTGAAGCACAAGCAGTCTTACAGCGCACAACTTTGTCAGTATTTTATGTATGAAAAAGAAAGGAGCACTGCATATTCTATTCTGTAAGTATTCAAAAGGCTACACAGATGTATGTTAACATATGGGTGGCTGCTGAATAAAGAAATCAAATGAGACCACAGGGAGCCACGGCTTTTATTTCCCTCAGAAAAAAAAAGCTGATTTTTATGGTCACAGCTGGAGTTCACATGAATCTTCTTCAACTAAACATTAATACGCACTTTTTATTGCATTCTCTAATTATCAACAAATGATGACACAGACTGAGAGAGCTGCCAGTTTTCAGCCCATCTTTCTTCAGCTCACAATATCAGCCCTAAGTATCTTTTCTTTTTTTAACAGAAAGCAAAAAAAAAAAGTGTGTCCTTGGAGGCAGTCAACTAAATGTTCACAGTCAATCTTTAGGACAATACATCTGAGTACATCTGAGCATAACTACTTCATCAGAGCTGCACTGAAATGAATAACACAGTGAGAGGCACTTGTGCCGTTAGTACACATTCCTACCTTCCCCTTATCAAACAGTCTATCAGACTTGAGATGTTCCTTCCTTTTCCAATGAGGTTATTATCTTTCCTTGCAGACCCTAAGAAAAGGGTAGTCTTTCCAATGGCTAAGAAGCTCCCTTTAGTCTAGAGTACAGGTGTGTAACTTCTGACTTTGCCAGTACAGGGACTACTAAAGAATTGACCAGCAAGAGCTACAAATACTCTCCAGATACCACTTGCTCACATAAGCACACATTAAAACTAACCGAGGCCTCACAGCACCTCTCTCCTTGACTTACTAGATTGCAAGAGCTAAGGAAACATAGCCAACTTTTTAATGCAGTGCCTCACTACAGCCCTGGGCAGTTCCTAAGGGGGCAGCAGCTCCATTGAGTGCTGCAGCCTCTGTGCATGAAACTCTTCTGCGTTAAAAAGTAAAGGGTTTTGGGGGGGATACTGGTCCATTCTTCTCTTCCAACATGTTCTCATTAGTGCAAGTGAGTACCACAACAACATTCATGTTGTTTTGTTTTTAAAATTACATGTATGAATTCACTCTTGGGAGCATTTAGTCTTCTGAAAACTAGTTCCTAGGAACATAATGTCTTTAACTAAATGGAGGGAGAATTCAATGCACCGTATCATGTGTTCTCAGTTTCTTTCATTATTACATGAGCTGAAATGTGCTGCATGTATGTATACTTCATGGGAGTTATCCTAGGATATTCTGTCTTAGTATTTTAGATAATTCTGATAATTTCACTAGAAGTACATTTCTTACCAGATCAGGTGACCCTAAAGTTTCAATTTACATGGTCATAAAATACGCTGAAGATCAATGTTTGCACTCAAAGTGGAAGATGAATTTCAAACGTCAGATGAATTTTACAATACAGTGTTCTGAACGCTCAGGCTCGGCAATATCACACATGGTTATTAACTCTGCAGCTGAACTCTCCTATCTAACAACAATCACATCTAGTCTCAGTTTTGCAAAGAATAAGAAGCTGGAACTCTCCAATCTACACAACAGCAGCAGTAGACATTGAGGAAAAAAAAATAAAGTGGTGAAAGATACTGCTGTCTTATTAAGTGTATCCGATGCGCCTGCTGTGATATTTCATTGATTACAAAATGAACACGTGGAGAAATAACTATAGAAGGGTACAAATATTTCTCTGGAGTCACACCAGCTCTGCCAAACATGAAATGTATGCTGCTACATTACTGATGCTGCTTTCAAATTAATGTTCTCTACAGAGAGAATTTTTGAGCGGCAGAATTTTGAACAGCTGATTTATAAGTTAAACAAGGAAAAGGGATAAATCTGAATCATTCTACTGAAATATCACAGCTAACTTTGACTTCTTGCAAGTCTTGATGGACACTGTCTCAGAAAGAAACAAGTGCTCCATGCCTCTCTCAAACCTCTGTCAACAGAAATTGCACAGACAAATGTCAGTCATAACGGGGAACTCGATTCTGGTTTTGAAGAAATCCAGAAGCTAACAACGTTCTAGAAAATGCTGAGTACTTGCTTTTCTCTGGAAAACGCATAAATGGGAGCGATAAAGAACTACAATACATTTATCAAATTGTGCCCTGATATCCCCTCTGAGCATCAGAAGTGCAATTTGAAAATTAAATTGATTTTTGTAAAAATGAATTTATAAATTGACACATCGCAGTTTGTTTGAGAAGGTACCATTTCAGGTAAAGCTGCCAAAAAGTAGTATTGTTGTTTCCATTCAGAAGGTTTTCCGTTAAATAAACCACTTTTTTGATTACAGAACTAATAATAATAGAATCAAGAACCATCTAGGTTGGAAAAGACCTTTAAGATCAGCAAGTCCAGTGGTCAACATGGCCTACCACATCCCACCACCAAACCATATCCTTTAGTGCCATGCCCACATGCCTTTAAATACCTCCAGACACAGGGACTACACTACTTCCCGGGACATCCTGTTCCAATGCATCACCACCCTCTCCATGAAGGACCTCTTCCTAATATCCAGTCTAAACTTCCCCTGGTGCAACTTGAGACCATTTCCTCACATCCTCTCAGTTGTCAACTGAGAAAAGGCAAAATAATAATACCCTATTTCCAGCATTTTTATGCGCATAGTGTTGCCACAGAAGACTGTCCCAGGCTACAACTTCATGAAGTCCTACCCATCTGCAAAGTCTACAGATGCAGCAGCATGCATAGGCACCAAACTGCGTGCACAAGACAAGCACAAGCAGAAAACATTTTGCTCCACTGTAACTCTGAACTACCTGAACTTTCAAAGCCTGCTAAAAGCTTTTCAAAAGTGTTTCAAAGGTGAATGCAATAAATACTAATTTCTTACTGAACAGCTCACATACGTTCCACATTTGCCATGTTTTTACTTCTTCTATCTTCCCACTCAGTTTTGCAGGAAAACAGAACTGACTACAGTTGGGCTTACAAGAGTAGCTGACAACAAACAGAGCTTGAGAAGGAGCAATTCATCCTGACTTCTGGCCTCCTGGAAAAAGAAACTTATTTCAGTCAATAGCATGGCATGCTCTCCACTCTAAAATTGTGAAAATCACACTTTTACTGATACAGAGCATTGCTGCGTACACTACAACATCAATTCATCTGGAAGTAATACATTCATTTGGTAATTTGAGTTGTCCCCATTCCTGGCATGTACATAATAATAATTAACCACCGGTGTCAATAAATAACATTACTTCTTTAAATGAAGCAAGAGAGGTACTGCTGAATTCTGTTGGCAGAATAGAACGTTAATGCAATGGGTTCTTTGCACAGGTTAATCACAAATCTTCATCATCCAGCCAGTGAACAGACTAACAATAAATGTAAAACTCTAGAACAGTTTTGGATGGCACCTTACTTAACAGCCACTTCAATACAGAAAGAGTGCAGAAGAGCTTCATGTTCATTCAGCTTCAGCTTGCAGTGTTAGTAACGGCTGAATTATGATTCTCTGAGGTTCTCACGTGAAACTTCTTTGGTACTTTTGAGGGAAAAAAATCATAATCATGGAGTGCGCTTATTATTCTTTTCCTACATGACCTGTTTTTTCCCTACAGACATTAAGAAAAACCACACAATGTGGCCAACTAACTCTGTTCAGATCACTAGCAACCAGGGCAGAAGAAGCACATAAAAAGAGAAATTGGTATCCTTGTACTGTAAGAAATAACTCTGGGGGCAAGGCAGCACTTTCAGGAATACCGTACTGTCTTGGAGTTGGCTGAGCTGCTGCTTTGAGTCTCAACTCTTCAATCTCGAGTGAGAGACTTGAGAGTAAAACAGTCTCATATTTATGATTTTCAGTGTACAAGATATTTACTAAAATCTATTAGCTTGAAAGAAGACTGAGAGAAAAGATTAGTAAACATCTGTCATCAAAACTAAAGAGATAAATTCTGTTAACTCACTAAAGGGCTGTTTTGAGTTTAAGGGTTCCTGTTGAATTATTTTTTTTTTGGCGAGAGGAGGGGCTTTAGGTTTTTGTTGTTGTTGTTTTTGGTGGGTTTTTTTAGTGAAAAACTTCTATGTCTCGGAGTCATCTCAGTCAATCGCATTATTTCATTCACCAAAGTCCATGAACAGCAACGTCATACCTTAAGTCCAAAATCAGTACCAACTTCTGCGGAGTTGCGTGGTCATACTCCTGAAGTCTCACAAAAGCAACTCCTCAGAGTAGCACATGAAAACACAGCTGTCATGAATGATCCAGGGGCACGTGGTCTTTCAGGCACAGTGTTCAGAAACGTCTCCTGAAGAGGTAGGTGCCCACAGCCTTAATACTGAAGGCAGCCCAGGGAAAGAGGATTGCTTCCCAGGAGAGAACCCAAACCCATTGAGGACAACAACACTGCAGCTCTACCAAAAAAGGGGCTGTGTCAGCTCGGGCAGGCTCCCACATACACCTCATTCACTTGGCTTTCATTAAGAGGGAGTAAAATTCACTCTCAGTAGCCATTCCTGGGCAAATTTGCTCTGTATGGGTGAAACTTGTTTTGTACCGAAATTGGAAGTTTTTTTTTCCTTTCCATCATTTTTAATGGAAACTAAAACAAGGCTGTTTTCCCATAGACTCATCTAAATCAGATCTGTCATCAATAATTCAGCGCTAACAACAATGCATATGAAGTAGTAATGAGTTTATTACCAATTATTTTTGTTATGGCGTGCCTGGGTTTAAATCTCATTGATAAGTGAAAGAGTATTTCTAATAAGCAAAACAACTTCAACATTCGAAATGTTTTTATCCTTAATTTTGATGATTGGAGAGCTTCCACATGTGGCACTGAAATGCACTTTATTTACCCAAGGATAATTTTAAAAAGTTGTTGTTTTAAAATAAAGGTGTTTAAGAGAAATAAATAAATGATAACCAATAGTCTTTTTTCTTAATTTACATTTACACAGACATACAAGAATTTTAAGGGTTGTATGCTAGAGAAATGATTTGATCACTCTACACAAAGTTATCAGATAGCAAAAGCAAAGTTTCCCTTTCATACACTAGGTAGAAAAATATTCCTGACTGGCAATTTACAGTTATTCTAAATAACAATACATACTCTTCTCCCAGTGTATATTAACACTACACAGCAACAATTATCAGTCTCATAATTATTTCACCACCTGTTGGACTGGAACCTGTAGGCCACAGCCCCATAGGTTAACAACAGTGGCACAAACTTGTGCCTCCCTAACAGAATGAATCACTTCTAATAAATATTTTGCAGAGACAGACTAGAGCTGATCCCAAACCAAAAACTCCTTCAGTGGAGGATATGCCAAGATGCGTCTTTTAGGTTTCATTTGAGCAACAGGCTGAAAATATTCCTGCACAGTAAAGTGACTCATTTTGCCAAAGATGTATGGTTGTTTTTCTTTGTTTAAATAATATTTCATTTGTAAGGATTTTGATCAGTCTCCAAAATGACCACTGCAATCTGCAACAGCATCAAAAATATGAGTCATGCTTGAGAAATTGTCATCAGTTTTCTTGCTCAGCCTCCAAAACACTACGATCTAAAGCTGAAAGTGAATGTCTTCTCTTATAAAAATATCCTCCAACAAAATGTATGCACATAAATAATTCTATCATACCTATTTTGTTTTGGTTTTGCTGATGGTTTTACATAATCAGACAATCAGGAAGCTGACAGTTTCTATTTTCAATTCTGTCAAGACACAAGTGTGAATAAAAGGTATCTGAACCACTGATAGCCCACTGGTGCCTTCTGATTCAAATAATACAAGCTAAATGCTAGCTCCCCTCAGACCCTTCTTGATTTTCCCAGCCCAGTAACTAGAACGTCATTACTTGGAAACGTGACTGCAGTTCACCCTCTACCACTGAGTTAACAGAAATCAGAACGTATGGAATAACCTAAGTGAGACTGATACTAAAGGATGCAAGTTGTGCTGGTTTTATCCTTAACAAAGCGTTGTAAATTGAATTTGTGAAAAGCGGAGACTACTTTAAGAAGGAGACACTCTCTGAGAGTGAAGAGAACCTTGTCCAGCAGCCAGGCAGCCCAGGCTGGGTGGAGCAAGAGCTATTTGTTCATTTAAAAAAAAAACCTCTACTTCCTCAGCTTTGCCTTTTGTGCAGACAGCTGTTACCTGCTGTGTTCAGCACCCATTATGTTTTGACTCCGAACAGTTGAGCATCATTCTCAATTTGAGCCAAAACTGGACAGATTTTGCTGTGATAAACATTTTCCACATAACTAATTTTGCTCTAAGACTAAGTTCTACTATCAGGAGTAGAACAAATGTTATTTCAGTGGAGACAGTTAAACATCATCAGTATCACCCACATGCAGAGTTGTAACATCCAGAATCAAAACTGACTTCCAAATTCCACTTTGGATTTGCGAAGAGTCTCCCAAGTCACAAAACTGGCCCTGGAAGTCCTTCTAGATAAGGTGACAAGGAATCCAAAGAGCTAAGGCTCAAAGGATCCAAAAGTATCTACTATTTGCTTGCTTAACCTGGGAGACCGGGGGAAAATAACAAATAGGAAAAGCACTGCTTCACATATAATGAGGAGAGGGTAAAGAAAGAGCCAATCAAACCGCAGAAGTTACTCTGATTAGCAATATCCATTTGTCATCATTTTCTCAGAACAGCTGAGAACTACACAGAATCAAGCAGCCAACAGACTGAGTGCAACAGAATTACACTTGGACGGTGACGGTTTCTGTCCCTCAAGTTACGCAGATAGGATTGCCCCGTGTTATATTCCATGGGTAGGTGAAATTTTCTCTCTGCTTTTCCATCAGTGCTAAGCCCAACACTAGCGCTTGTCTATTTGCCTACTGCTCCATGCTGATGCCCAGCATCCCTATAAGTTCTGATTTCTTGTCACATTGCGGAGACATCACAATTAGATGTTTCCTAACACTCTCCTCTTCCCGGGGACACTTGCCAGCAGATGCAAGTATAGCAGACATTAAAATGGGAGAAATCTTTCCAAAGTAATCAGTGCGTCAGAGTTTTCTGTTGTTAAGACAAAAATGAAAACTTGTGACAAATGTAATATAAAATTATTATGTACACACAGCACAGGAATTAATCAATTCATTGTGTAACTTTGGGAGAACCTGCAGGTTGGTTCCGCTAAAATGTTAAAGGCAACTGTCAATCACCTCAACATCCTAGTTACCAGAATAAAGCCAGAAAATGATTAATCCTAAAGACAATTGCTTCGCCCTTTAGAGCTGCTCTGCAGAAAGGTACGCAGAACTGCTGTGGTAAGGCTGCTCCTTCAGCAAATAATTCATTAACTACGATTCTCTCAGACTCATTTAAGGACCTAATGAAAGAAATGGCACTGCTTCCATTTAAAAATCAAGGAGCTTGACAGAGGCCTGGACTGGATCCCCAGATGTACTTGTAGCAGCGCAGAAGGTCTGACTCCAAGAGAGGAAATCTGCAGCCCCCCATCGCGTGCCAAAGCTCCCTAAGCAGCACATGGGCTAAGTGAGGGGCTCTGGCATGTAACTGTCAGGATGGAGCAAGTGTGGGGCAAGCTGGGCATTCTCTGATTCTATTAAGGCGGGCTAGAAGAAAGAAGGGGACAGATTCCTTAGCAGGATCTATGGTGACGGAGCAAGGAAAAATGGTTTCAAACTAGAAGAGGAGAGATTTAGATTGGATATAAGGAAAAAGTTTTTTACAGTAAGAGTGGTGAAGCTGGAACAGGTTGCCCAGAGAGGCGGTGGATGCCCCATCCCTGGAGAAACTCAAGGTCAGGCTGGTGGGGCCTCTAAGCAACCTGATCTAGCTGTAGGTGTCCCTGTTCATTGCAGGGGGATTGGACTAGGTGACCTTTGAAGGTCCCTTTCAACTCAAACGATTCTGTGATTCTGCATGTAGTTTTTAAAAAATTACAGTGAGGTCATCAGTTGCTGCAGCTCTAAATCACTGAGCACATCAAACACTTGCTTTTACATCAGCGGAGTTTTAAACTCATTTTTCTAGGTTATTTACTCACTACATTCATCAATAATATTTAGGGAACACTTTTTAATAGATCAGACCTACACTTGTTCTAGTTCTTCATCCTGGGATACATGGTTATTTCTTTTATTAAATAAATCACATATTGATGGGAAGGAAGGACTGCTGGGACTTCGTTTTTTGTTACATTTTCACACTGTACAAGAGTTCCTACGCAAATCACCAAATGAAGTTCCAGAACATCACTTGTCAGAGTCCTGACAAGTGCGCTTCTTACTCCATTGTAAGTAGCTGTATCTTACCTGGACTGCTATTAAACTACCCAAAATTCATTAATGCTTTTTTAACAATTAATCTGCAAAACCATATTAAATACTACTCAGTAAATGTTACTGTTCGTAATCTAATCATTGGCTGAGATTTCATCCAAAACACTTCATGTCAACTATGTTTCTAACAGGTATAACAAAAAGAGCACTGTTGTATGTTTCCACATGTACAGAAATGCATCCTTGGTGTCACGTCATGAGATCTATCTTAATATATTGTTTGGGATAGTGCTTTTCTAAGCATGTTTGACAACTCTCATCAAAAGAGCCTAAAGATAATTGGAAAATATTTTTAGGTAATTTAGAATACTCTTTAAATCACTTTCAGTCTTCAGAACTGACACTTGATGAAGCTTTTAAAAAGTCATCCTATTTCAATGTTCTCAGAAGACCCAAATTGATCTCAGCCTTCCGCAGACTTCTGGGTATCTCCCCGCCTGCTTACTAAAACTCTTCTCAAACACTGCGAAACTCCAGGTGAAGTTTAGAGCTCATGCACGTTCCCCCAAAGTCTGTCACGCCAATGTCAAATGGAAAAGGTTATTCACGATATTAAAAAAAAAAAAACAACAGCAAAAACACACAAAAGCAGATTCATCACTGACATTATGAATACGAAGTGCAAAGACTGTCACTAAACCTTATATAATCAAAGCAGGTGACAAAAATCAAACGAATTTCTACAGCATTTTCACTGAATTTCACAAGCTCTCAAACAGCGAAACAAGGGAAATATCAAGCAGCCCATTGCCGCTCACATCCCTTTCCACTTCAGCCTTTAAATTCCTACTTTACAATTACCGGATTTACAAGCCTGAAATAAAATGCAAAGTATCTGTTTTGGAAATGATCATTAAAGAGTTGGAGAAAACATCAATTATGATAAATAAGTCATTCCCTTACCTTTACAGTTTCAGAAGCATGTAATTTTTGCTGATGTTTTGGAAAGCTTCTCAATCATGATCACCTATTTGCTGCCATGCATTAAAATACCAACTGTAAACTAAAAGTTAAACATGAGCCAGATGTCTGACATACATCAATTTTACAGTTTGTTTCACTAATCATCTGACTAAATTAATGTGTTTAAGAAAAAAATCTCTATGAATTTATTACAAAGAAAACATCTGTTCTGCCTTCAATTCTTACTTCTACTGACACCAGGACTGGTGTCTGCATTTTGAGAGCAAATAAGTGTCATTGCCCTTTTAAAACCAGAAAGAGGTGGGTTGTCCCTCAAGACTCTCGGCAGTAGACTGGTGTCACTGGCTGGAGTAAAATAACCGCAGCCAGTATACACAACATCTTCCCTTCCTCCTTCTTAGCACCCAGGGAGGGAATGCTGCACTTACAGTGTGTTTTATGGTAACAAAGCCAGAATCACAGAGCGTCTGAGGCTGGCAGGAACTCTGGGTCCATCTGGCCAAAAACCTGCTCAAGCAGGGCTACCCAAAGCAGGGTGCCCAGCAAGAAGTCTAGGTGGCTTTTGAAGATGTGCAAGGAAGAGAGACTCCACAGCCTCTCTGGACAGCCCATACCACTGCTCCATAAAAGCCAAGCACCATCAGAACAAGAGGAACAGCTATTGCATCGTTCTTGGGACACCCACAACCAGGCAGGAAGTAAAAGCACAGCAGCTCAGCCACTGCACTGGCACCAACTCACCACATAGTACACGTGCAGCTCCTAGTCGGCTCCAAGACATCTCTCCCATGGCTACAGGCAGGGGAGAGATGGGAGAGTGTAGTGAAATCGAGAGGCAAGTCTTGGTGTTTCTTAACTAAGATGGAAACCAATTTTAAGTGCAGAACATCTGCAAAGAACTTCAGGCTCTACCTATTGTCTTTACTCTCAGACTTTGCCTTTCTTCACAGCCTCATCTGGCCAAAGCCTCGCAGAGCAGAGCAGGAAGCAGCCTCCCTCTCTCTTCCCCATCAGCACTTCCTTATGCCACACTGCGTCAAATTTACCAGAAATTTTTCATCAGCAGGGGTTGCAGGGCTCAGTATCCTGCTTAAACAATAACGGCTATTATAAAACATAGCATACACAGAATACATGAAACAATTCAAATTTCTTTGAGATAACAAAAAAAAAATTGAAATAAGCAGATTTATCGAGCTGAAGCACTCTCATTTAAGATTCCATAAAAGATGTATCAGCAAATCCTACCCGTCAGGAGTGACCTTCATGCTGGTTTCAGCGTTACTCACCAGCAATGGTGCAACGCAATGGCATCCTAGCAGACCCTTTACCAGTAGTACAAGAAGTAAACCAGCATGTATACTGTATTAGACAACCATACGGTGTCCATCTGACAAAGAGGTGCTCTGAAACCTGCTAGGATGCATCCCTGAGCCATGGCCAGGGCATGCAGCCTTCAGGCAGCACAGCTGATGGACCCCGGCAAAGTAGAAGTAGAACCCCATGCACAGCTGCCATTGGCATCCTCCTCTCCCTAATGCAGAAGCAAATAAAGGCAGTTAAAGTCATCAGAATATAAATTTCTTTCTGAAGCGCAGAATTTATCTCTGGTTGTGCAGAAGAAACACCTTTAAAAAATAAAGAAATGAATTGATGTATATATGTTTCTTCATAGACTTTTTTTTTCTGATAGCTACACAGTCACCTTTGATCCATTCCAAGTGAAAAGTGAAAAAAGAAAAAGGAGAATGATTAGAGCTGAAGATCATGAGATACGTATTTCTTTTTTTTTTTTTTTTTTTTTTTGAAGAGATGAAAAAAACCAATTCTATTATTTTAAAATATGGAGTTATTTTTTTTCCCATGATCAATAGGGTATTATATTTTGTAGTACTACCTCAGGCTGTGGCTACCACCAGGAAAAAATGCATGTCAATTTTAATATGGCAGTCTTCTGCCAGGAGAAATTCAGGCATTTTCTTTAAAAATTAGATGGCTTCAGGTCAAACATCAATTGGAAAAAAAAAAACACAGACACAACAGCACCTCTTTTCATAACAGAATCTTACCCAGATCTGAAGTGACCTTTGCAAAGACACAGAACTCCGCCTGCTCACAATTACCTTAAGCAAATGCATTGCTGTTAAAAGTTCTCTGCATAATTATTAGGGGAGAGAGGGAGAAGAAACACTTGCAAGTCATCTTATACAATATGCACCCAGTCAACATTCAGAGGTAGATCTCCTAAATAGACAATATGACTTGCTTTCCAAGAAGGACAGATTGATTCGGAAACTGAGATAGCCATGGTTCACTCTATATAATATAGAGTGTAATACATAAGCAAACTTAGTAATTACACACTGTTCAGATGTTCAGAAAGTTAAGCTGTTTAAAGAAACATGGCAACACCGCTCTCTTAACATACAGAAGAGCTTTTGTGGTGGTATTTGATTTTTTTTTTTGTATTAGAGGAAAAGCTGAACCATTTTTAACTCCAGTAGAAAAGTTTCATTTTTACTATTTCAATTTTACTTTTTTTTTTTATTTAATTCGAACATACAAGTGGTTGTTGATAAGTCACAGCTAAAATCACAATATATAAATATTTTTTAAAAGTAATCCTCCTGTTTTACTACGTTGGCCCACGCTGTCAGAGGCGGACGTTGGTAGTACAGCAGTAGAGGTTGAATCTTCCCACCAATACCCCATTACATGTTGTTGCTGTGTGACAGATGGCAGCAGAGGGGCACTCTGACACAATGACATCTGACATGGAAGTGTGGATGGATCTAACGTGTGGCATTTAATTCCTCTGTGCAGAAAAAAAGGGCATTCATTGGCATTCATTGATGGTTCCCAAAAATTTATGGAGACCAATCAGTGGGTGTGAGCACAGTGAGGCAGTGCGTGTTGCGTTTCAGCAGCGGTGACAGCATCAGCGGGGGACCTCTGCTGGTGCAGATGTTTACGAACGCAGCATGCAGGCTCTTGTTCAACACTGCTGGAAACTGCACAGCTAATGGTGGTGACCGGGTTGAAAAATAGCCTTTTGTAGCTGAGAATTTGCTCTATCAAACAGTGTTATTGCACTCTTTGTATCTGCTGTAACTTTTGCAGAAGTAAAAGTGAGGCATTACTTTCAGAGTTACCTACTCATAAAAGCCAAATACCAACAACATTTTCACTGTAATTAGGAGATGATGTCAACCTTAGCTGGTACAAAACTTCAGTTATTACTTCTCTCACCCTCCAACCACACTTCTTGCATCATGTTGCGACCTGAGCTTTCTCTGTTCGTTCTCCTTGGAAGAGGCTTTTGCTTTCTCTTTTGAGGTAACTCCCAATGGAATAAATAAACACACTACAGAATTTTCTGTACTAGGACAGTTTATTTATTTGACTTAATATAATCCTCCCCGAAGTCAAATAGTTTGCACTGAATTTTAAGAAGGGTTCTTAAGAAATTTTCATAATTCCACAGCATTCTTTTTACAGAAATATTTCTGTTAATCTGATTGCTACAAAGCAGCGATATCCCCAGTGCCTATATATAGTCAGACACAAACGCCTTTAATTTCGTATGCACATCATCTTTGAAACAAGAATTCTGGTGCAGCGTTTAAAGTCCCATTTGGCTAAAATTACATTCTTTTCCGCCTGATCTATTATGAAGGTGCATTGGCATTTAATCAGAAATAAATTGTACAGGCACACAGGGAAAAGAAGAAAGGAACTCTGCCATCACCAGGGCGAGAGTTGAAAATAGCACGCACAGAGAGGAAAGAACAAGGATGATTGATTAAAATCTTGGGAACTCATTCAGGCTCCCCAGATGTGTATTATGATCACTGCATTTCAGCAAAGCCTCACAAATACGAGGCACAGTGCACGTCACGCTGAGTACAACAGACATTTGAAGGAAGAAAACTCAATATGGTCGTTACTTGCTTCCAGCCAAATTCTATCCAGTCATCACTTAAGTATTCAATACCATATTTCAATAAGGGTATTATTTTATGGAATTAGTGGTAGAAGAGCATTATTTTCCGACAAACGTTAGCAAACAGCATTTTTCAGCACTCAATCAAAATATGCTTTCTGCTAAAGACATGTTAAAAAGCACACAACTTAACAGCTGGCTCTTAAAAATCTGTTAACCTTTGCGATTCTGCATTACGATACAGCCACTTCCAGAACTTGCTGCTGTACATTATTGGTTTTGACAAAGTCATGAAAGCTTAGATTAGGTTTCTATTAAAACTTACAGCTTATGACAGATTTGTCAGTTTAAATTTATTTCTGGTTCAGGACTATCAAATTATACCAATTTGAGATTTTATGATATGATTTCTACCAAGGGAGAATAGATTATTAGGTAACATGATATCAACTAAAGCAATTCAGTTCAGAGAAAGTCATTTACAGAATTTACTATCGAAGGCAAATAGGCATATTTTATTCACTCAATGCCTTTCTCCACTTTAAAAATAAATCTCCATGTACTCTGCATATATTTTATATATGCTTATAAAGTGGAGCACATTACTTTCCTGATGTATTCATAAATGCATAATATAGACTTAGGTCAGAGCTGGTATTCTGTCAATTCTCATGCTTTCTTTTCACCAACACTAATGAGAATTGTGCTCAAAATGAAGAAAAAACCGCAAAAACACAGTAATTGGGTGAAAAGGACTTTTTGTAGTTAACACCAGCTTTGCACAGTACTTGGGGAGCCTCAAGGGATGGATGTGCAGCTCCGAGGCCAAGGCACAGGATGCCTGTGATGGAGGAACAGCAGAAGGGTCCCCCTTCCAACCAGCCCAACTGGACTAGGGGCAGCAAAGCCCTGTGTCAGGATGATCATGGCCCAAAAGCTCCTGCCAAGCATGGTAGGGCAGGCTGCAGTGCAGGCAGGTATGGTGTGGCCTGCAGAGAGGAGCCCCAGAGCTGCTCCTCTTCAGGTAAAAACCTTCCAGCAAAGCATTAATAAGCAGTGGGAGAGAAATCTACCCACATTCTTGGGTATCTTGTCACTTCACAGGGAGCCACAGCAGCACACGCCATTCACTGGCTGTGGTGCATCACCTACAGGCCCCCAGTCGCTGTCAGCTGCTCCCCTGCTAACACCAGGAACTAGTGGGCCAACTGCCAAAAACACATGGGGTTTTTTAATCAACATCCAGAATTTTTCCCCTCTAGACCCCAGAAAAGCCTTTCTAGTGTCTGCCAGCTCAAGGTAGTGAGGATTTAAATGCTTATTTACTTCTTGCATCTTTGTATACTGCAGTAAATGATTATGTGCAAGGCTCAGTACTACTGAAACTCTGATTTTCCCAAGTTAATTACATGCTCTTCTACCTACTCATTATTAACAGTTTACTTAACACACGCTGCTTCTCATCGTGGTCATGAATTCAACCCACACAAATACAGCAAAAGTTTGATATGAGAAACCAGGAAACTGCACTTACCTCGTTACAGGAAAGATGAATCTCTCACCCCAAGTAAACTCTATCAGAGCACTACTCGAATCTATTTCCAGCATTCGCTCTATCATTGGAGTTAAATCTTTGCTACTGTACTATAAAGAATAATGAACTATGGCAAGGCCGTCTGGTGATTTCTTACCATTAAGAGAAATACTGAACGCAGTCTTCAGTAATGCAAAAATTAACAGGTCAGCAACGATCTGCCTCAACAACACTGCAGCACAGGCATTTTTCTGTAAAGTTTATGTGATAACTACAACAGCGAAACCAAAAATGCTGTACTACGCTAAAGGAGAAAGAGAAGAATAGTGATGCTAGACGCATCAATTATATATGAAAATTTAACACATTAAATGGCAAAAGATTACCACTGGGCTTAAAGAGGATCCAAGCAGGCATGAAGGGAAGAGAGGCAAGGTTTTGAGACAAAGGCTATGAGACAAAGGCTAGCAAAACACCAAAAATCAGAGGATTCTGGGAAATATTGACAGTGGTACAAATAAATATTTGGCCCTTTACAAGCTTCCCACTCCTGAGTTTATATGTACACCTTACAAGAGAGCACAGGTGACATTAAAAAAATGTTTGTGTTAGCTAGACTTTAAAAGAGAAGGGGAAAAAAAAGAAGGGAAGTATCATAAGATATCGAACAGTCATCCAGGCATTTGCCTGTTAGATACAACAAGTTGCTCAGCACTGGTCAATGCAGGAATGCTGACACTAATTATGGTTACCAATGCAGACTCAGGCAGCAAAGCTATTTCTCCAGTATGTCTGTTTTTTTCTCCCAGACTTTTAAAGGTTCAGTTATGAACATATAAGGAACACCCTGGTGGGACCAAAGACAAATTTGGATATTTTTTCCTTTCTTTAAAGAAAGCTGCTAAGCTGCAGTTCTGCAGAGCAACTGTAGGAGCTAGCCTGCATTCCCCAAGGGCGGCCAACAAACACTGCAGCCGTCGGCGTGCCGACAATGTGTCATCGATGACTTTGCCACCCGCGCCATGGGAAATGCCTGACTTCACCTGCGAGTCTGCACAAGTGACAGTAAAGCACAACAGAAAGGTAAGGAAGATGTGCTGTTCCAGGGTTTTTAAAGCAAGCAATGACCTTGTGAAGTAGATGCTACCCTATTTTTGTCCCTTCTGAATTTATAGGAAAGTAGAGTTTATTTTAGATAGAAATAATTTTGAACACACTTCAGGTTCTGCCTAATGGAAAATAACATCATGTGATGGAAAACAAATGATTCTTGCTTAAAATGAAACAAAAATACTGAACAAAATATATCCATCTCTGACAAAATATCAGATGGAATCACTGTGGTTTCATGCTTAAACAGAAGCACAGGCAAAAATATCTTTAATAAACAGCGACTGTCATGTTGCAGTAGCTAATCAAGTTTTAAACACCTTTCCATTTCTGTTCGGTTTTATTGCATAAAGGGAACATCCAGAGGAAACTCATAATATGAAAATCCTGAATGCTTTGTTTCATTGTTGTCTGCACCGTGTCTTACCTTCGATCCTACAGCAATATCCCCAACTCCTAGATCTGAAGCCAAATCAGCAAGTTGCTAACAATACTGCCTTCTTTCTTTTTCTCCAAAGAGAACTTCAGACAGGATATTAAAAAACATTTCATCTCCAAATACGTAATTACCATACATTTAGTGTATGACGTGCAAAAATAATACTAATAAAAAGTATCAAAGCAGAATTAAACGATAATTTATACATTTTTCGCAACACATCCTGCAGCCTTCCCACGCGCCCTCACCCTCTTGTCTGGGTACATTACTCAGTGAGAAAACCCGATCTGCTCTTCACTTCCAGTGTGTTCCAAAGCACCATTAGCTCATCTGAATGCAATACAGAGGAGCTTCATATCCCCTTGAACTTATGTCAGTTAGTAAAGGCTTTCCGAACATTGCTATGCTACCAGACACCGAGAGCCGTAGTCTGTATCTCCAGGCCAAGTAACTTGAAAGACAAGAAAGGGATGGGCTTTTGGGACATCACTAACAGCCCTTTAACCGCATCACATTTTTGAAACTCGAACAAGTCGCTTTCTGCAACCCAAAGGGAAACAAAGGTTTGCAAGCAGGTAAAACCCCTCCAAAGAGTTTCAGCTGCAGTCATGAGAGTTAGATGAAAACTGAGGTAAGCTGTGCATGAAGCCACGCACCATTCTGATGCGACTGATGAGAAACAAACAAAAAAAGACAACCCACATAACAAACACACCCCAACCTCCATGAACACCTCCATGAAGTCACAAGAGGAAGAAAAAAAACTCAAAGGACACAGAGGGACAGTAAGAAAACAAGAGCTGAGAGCAGCTTAATCCCTTCCTAGCTATCACAAACTCCCGCAGTGAAGAACTCACTTGCTCCAGCAAGCCAGCTGGGCGGGAGCCCATGAGATCCTGCCCACTCTGCACAGACTGTACTCTGCAGATGCCCCAGGGATGCTGACCACCCAAGAACTGCACAAGCACACCCACTGCAGGCTGCTCGCGTGGGTTAACCAGCCCAAGGGCAAAGCAGCTCCTTCCCTTCCGAAACTGGACCGAGGACACTCATACAGAATAGACACAAGCAACTTAACTATTGCAGATCCAACTGCTTTAGAAAACAGTGACCAGACAGACAGCTCCCAAGAGACACAGGACGTTGTCCTTGAGCAAACCAGGAACAGTTTCCTCACGGCCTCTTTCAGGTGCCTTTTCTTCAATAAACAGCCTGTTTGCTGCTGATGTTTAAAAACTCACGGCCTAAATATTTGTTTGTAGCTGCCACAGTTCCAGCTGTTCCAGTTCTGCAGCTCAAGCTTTGATGCCCTGTACAGGTAAGTATTCGTAGCCTTAGCTCACAATAAAACGGTCAGAAAAGCTCACATAGTTAACTAATGGCTACCCCACACTCACCAGTGCTCTTACAGCTTAGTAAGGGCCAACCCAGAGGTCCTAATACTGCTAAGGTGCATTTATCCAACCAGAACACAAGAACAATTTGAACTGAAGTGGTTTTTTTCCTCCTTTTATATCTGTTCTCTGTAGTTCATAAACACATTATTTTGTTCCACTTCAACTGTAGCTTGGATCTGGCTGTTAATGTAAGCTTTCAGAAGCTGACTTCATGTCCCAGGAGATGAAAACAGCTTCACCCACAAGGAAGAAAGAAATAACAAGTGAGGTTAACTTGCCCACGGGCCATACAAGGTCAAATAGTGTAGCATATACTAACTACAGACTCCATGCAAAAAGCTAGGCTTCACATCACAGCTTGTCCACGCTGGCAGAGAGCCCACACACTGTAAGCATCTCCGGGAATGGGTACTCCAGAATACACTGGCAATACAGCTAACAAGGCAAGCAAAAATGAATAAATTCAGGTGTCATTTGCAATCTATGATATATAGCACCAAAAAGCACAATGAAGTTACTTCTTTTTTTTAATCCAGATGGGGCAAATCTATTCACATAGGCTACTACCATACTGAAAACTTACCGTACAGCTACAGCTAAATTACAACATGGCAAGATATTTGTGCAGCCTTCAACGGAAAACAGTGAATCTACATTAACTTGGAAATGAAATCATGATCCAAAGCCCTAAAAAAAAAAAGTGAAGTAACTGATAAGAATCTGAATGCTGCAACTCATACACTCTACATATAGATACCACAAGGACTCAGGGTAATGGGTAGGTTTGTTTGGGTTTTGGGTTGGGGTGAGGGAGAGTATAAGCCTAGTGTATGGGTAAGAAGACAGCTGTATGAAAACTAAGCAACTCCTAGTTGTAAAGTAAGGTGACCCTAGGCTATAAAGTAGCAAGAATAAGTCCTGAGATTACTGAACTGAGCAAATCAGGACACTCAGGATATGGTAGAGGATAAACATACATGAAAGCAATTTTTTTTGTCAGTCTGTTTTCACAAAACAACCTCCACTAGGGAAACATTTTCATTGTGGCTGACTTCTTTGGATGATGAAAGGAAGGTTATGTCATTTTCTATCAGACTATCAGCAGTACAGAAATGTTACAGGAAGGCTTCCCTCTCCCTCTCAAGTTTTAGCTGCACAGATCTTCAAGGTTTACACCCCAGCCTGATGCTGAAGCTTCCCACAGCTCTGCTGATAAGATTTGCTGTCTGCAGGCAGCATTAAGATTTCTATCTACTGATGAGGTAATAGGAAAAAAAAATCTCAAATATACCCTGGCTGCAGTGGTACGCTGCAAATTAGCAACACCCTCATCATCATAGATTGTTTGGCTGGATGCAGATTTTATTTTTTTTTTATTTTTTTAAACAATACTTCAGCCCTTAGAGGCTACCTCACTTCCTACCCCACATAGAGGGCATTCCTACTGTTAGTCACGTCACTGGCTATTCAAATTGGCAATGAAAACAGCAAGGATAAAAAACGTCAACAGATCATACATACTTAGGAGGCAAAACCCCCATGTTAGGGAGGAATTATTCACTACACTCATGAATTAAGAGCTTCAAGCACTATCGGTGTTTGCTGTCACTGTAACTTGTGTTGGATTACACAATTTAAGAACTACAGGACAAAAAAAAAACCCACCTTTTTTAAATTACCCAGATGATTCCCCGAGGAAATTAAGCTTATTCTATCACATTATCTGCACACTCATTCTTTAAGTCTGTTGGCTGATTCCAGCCAAATTTTAAAGGGAAAAATAATTATGCTCTACCAAATTTAGTGCAAATCAGCTGCTGAGAAATGTTGCTGGCTAATTTTGTACCAAGCACGAGGCCCTGCAGTCGCTCATAAAGCACCACTTGGCAGCAGCCACTACCAGGTGCTGTGCCCGCTGCAAGGGTCGCTGCTTCCTCCAGGGTGCTGGCAGAGGGGCATTTCGGGGCCAGCAGACAGCTAATGAAATCAGGCTTCATTAGCTGTGATACTCAGACACCCAACTGTTACGCCTCATCATTGCTATTTACCTTTTCACTTTTTCACTAAGGAGTCCATTAGCCGTGACTAGGCAGCATCACTGAAAGAGGCAGTCTGTAAGTGCTATCAGATAGACTTTGACAGCTTAAAATCTCATCCTGTGCTGTATAACGGTGAACAGACTCTAAGACAAGGTCCTTCCCAATGTTTCTAGCAGCTGGCATAACAGTGGGCACTGGAAATCCCTGGCAAGACAAGCCAGGATGGATCGATGGCGTTAAGATATACACATATGAGATATGTGAATAAAACAGAGATGAAACTTGGGCAGTGATAAGAAGAGAAGCACAGTTAATGCAGAAATGTGACATTAAATTTGCAGACAGAGTTTCTGGATGTTCCCAGAAATCTGATTAAGAGATTTAAAGAAGCTTAACATATAGAAAAACAGAATAAAAGCTGTAAAAGACACTTCAGCAGTAAGTGTGTATATTCTTTATGCTGAAAATGGTACATTTTTGCACAAAGTAAAGCACATAAAAGTTCAGAAACAGTTTCAATGTGTCTACAGGCTTTACCTGCCAGGTAATAAAGTCCAGGACTCAGATATTTGAAGCTTTTGAAAATTACATGGAAGTGTGAAGGTCCTCACTGTTCCTGGGGAGGGGTCTTATGGCATCCAGACTGCTCATCCTGCATCACTGAGGAAGTGACAGGGAGAGAGAGACTCTATGTTCAGAGTGGCACCAAGAAAAAATTATTGTAGTTCAGTGCAAACTAGAAGAACTCTTCTAGCCCAGACTTGCTGTCCTGCACCCTAATTCTCATCATACTTTGATTCTCTAGAGGATTGTATGTTCTGAAGCTCATGAGATTGACTTGCAGCGTGCAGCAAGCAAGTCAGCAATGGCAGACAGCAATAGCACAGCTCTGTTGGCCCTGCCCAAGAGCCACCTCCCATTTTTGCTGCCAACAAGGTGCTCCCCTTCTGATACACTCATCGCCTTGAAACTCAGTTTTTAAAGCCACATTTGCAATCTTAAATTGAAATAGCACCAGCATTGGTCTTCTCCAGTGGCATCTATCAGTATATAACATCCCTCACCAGTGCCTTACAGAGGCACATACATAAATTTTACAAGTAGGATAGTTCAGACACAGCATGCCTCACAGTCCACTGCAGTAGAAACAGCACTGCTGTCCCAGAACACAGTTTAAGGAATCCCATATTCCCATTGCTTTCAAGTACACTGAGAGATGAAGAACCCACAGGCTGCTGCTTTTTGTGGGAACAACTAGACTGCAAAGGAGGCAGCCCACTGCTGGCGGAGCTCTAGTGAGAGCGCACAAACAACTCCACACTGTACTGCAAGACATTCCTTAAAACTGAAGGATCCCTTACTCTTTGGTTTTGTTGCTTGTATTTTCATTAACATAGACTACAAATCATCATATAGTTCTTGGACAGGAAAAAAAACACTCCATGAAGCTGTGGATGCCCCATCCCTGGAGGTGCTCAAGGCCAGGTTGGATGGGGCCCTGGGCATCCTGAGCTTGTGGGTGGCAACATGCCTATGGCAGGGGCTTAGAACTAGATGACCTTTGAAGTTCTTTCCAGCTCAAACCATTCTGTGATTCTATGAAAAGGAGAGTAGCCAGTGAGAAGAAAACAGACGCCTGCAGAATTTAAAAATATATAAATAAAGAAATGAAAACGTTGAGAGTTTTCTTTGGTTTAGTACAACATCTGAAAAAGTGAAGGAAGAGTCTCATGCTTAAAGGTGTAGCTTTGTCACTCTCCAAGGACTGGCTGCCACAAAGCATACATTGCTTTGGGCTTCAAAACAGTACGAGAGGTCAAATGTGTTTTTTTCACAAATGCTATAAGCACTTCAGTTTATTTTTACTCTTCCTGACTCCAGATAGTTATTCCAAAGGAACACGCTATGAAGAAGAAGATAAAGGTACAGTCCAAACAACAGAGAGTATCTGTCAGGATACAAAGGCATCCAGCATCTGAAGAACTGTCCTCAGCCCTCCACAGACCAGCAACACTCATTCCACAGAGAAACAAGCCTAGGATGGAAGGAAACACTATCATCAAAAAGTCACTAAGCTTTATAGTAAAAATAGAGCGATTTTCAGAAGCTGAGAACCAGAGAACAAGATAAAAAATGGTAAATAATTAGTTACGAAGAGAAGGAAAAAGAAATGACAGCAAGCACTGTTTAAGAGCTAAACCCAATGGCTAGTTACAGTTCTGAGGACAGCTCTAAAGTTTTAAAGAAAATATTGTTGTGCGGATTAGATTCAAGCCTATGAGTCTTTTTTTTTTCCCTCCTCCTAACATTTCTTTACTGCGCACACTGCAAGCTCTGGATGCAAAGATTTATTATTTTTATTTGTTAAATGAGAAGCTCTAGAGGTTTGCCTACATCTACCAAGGAGCTGATGAAATAATTAGGTTTTGCGCAGGAGAGGTTTCTACAGGACTAGTGAAGAGATACAGCAACCCTTCCCTGGCACATCTTCCCTTCAGGCACAGGGCTCATACTTCACCTGTGATTGGAGAGGTTTGGGTAACAGCCCACACAAAATCACCACTTCAATCTAATTGCATGCTCACAGAATTCCATGGCCTAGTGAAACTGAACTGTACAATCACTGCTACACAAGCACCTTCTGAAAAATGGCTTCTCTTTCCTTTCTAAGCTGAGGCTTATGATCAAACTCGCACTGGATGAGCAGCACATTCGCCAAATTACAAAGAAATAATACACATGTACAGTACTGCAACTGGGAAAACAACTGGGAGGTACTTCTAACCAATGCTTTTCCACTAAAAAAGGAGGTGGGATGCAGATCAGTAGTAGGACACGAGTCCATCCAAAAAATAAACTGGCATAACGCTGCTTCGTGTTGATTCTTCTCATTTTTCTTTACAGGGCTTTCATTCTACAGAAGGGCATATATACACACACACTATTGTACCATTTTCTGAAGATGTAAATTTTACCAATGCAAATTTTATGAGTACCAGTAGGTGGCACTTAAAAAGAAAGACAAAATAAGCCAAACCTGAAACACTAATTTATTCACAGGACAGAGTTATATCTCAAGGATTTATTCTAGTAAAATACACTAAAATCTTTTATTTTTAAAGCACAACTTCAAATGAGATTGTAGACTTCTCACACACAACCGAAAAACAAGGAGATGCCGTTCACGCTGCCAGCAGCTTCCCCTGGAGGAAGAAAGGTCGTGATATGTGCCTACCTTTCAGTGATATGCACATTGCTGCAAACCTTCCGTGAGTTTTCATAACACAAATAATAAGAGACTGAGCCATTTTCTAGTCTGTAGATCTTTCAGCAAAAGCTTCTAAGTGAATCTTGGATGGGAGGTGGAAGGGGGTGGTGTTCATACATGAAAAAATTGATATGAAACACCTATAAGCAAATGCACTGCATTTTAGCTTTTCAGTACTCTGCAAAAAGCAGAAGCTACTTTGCCAGTAAATTGAACGTAAAGTCAAAGTAGAGAGGGTCTACTACCAAAAGTGAAATGCCATGTTAAATTAAATTTCATCTGGCTTTAGGATTTCTAAGTGAACTATTTAAGCAACAGTAATGTTTAGAAAGCTGTTTCCACTAGTAAAACCAGGTCTAACAGCAGCGTAAGTTTCCAAATAACTTCCTCTCTCCTAAGGAATTCTTATTTAATCAATACCTCAGTACACAGCAAATTAAATTCATCAGCTACTGTTTGTATGATGAGGCAGTATCAGCTAAAAAGTTTAAGCAAGCTGATTATTGCCACAATCCATTAAAAACAGCATCACCATATGCATATATCACGTGACAAATGTGCTGGAAAAGCTAGTCCTTTAATTAAGCAGAAGACTAATTATTTATGAAAACCACTTACTCATTTACTAGATACAATCCAAACTTCATGGTCCATGAAGCATGATAGTATTCATTTGTATATGCAGCAATAAAGTTTCAGCTGCTGTCTGAATTCCCTCTGACAAAGGGCTACCACAGAATGAAAGAAAATGAGTATGTAAACAAATGATTTGAGTGCATAAGCAATATAGGAATATTTGTCATTCAAAGCAATAAAGAAATCAGAAGACAGTCAAAGCAATGTTAATGTTAAATTAAATAAATTCACTGTCAACTCATTCCTTCTTTGACCACGACTAAAGTTAGGACTTGAATGTTTGATGCATTTCCTCTTTAAAGCGCAGATCTAACCCATGTCCTTGCATTTGAGTCTCTCTCAAAATTAAACAGTTTTCAGGATCAGACTGTGAACGCTGAAGCACAGTTTCAATCCATAATGAAGTCATAAGTCAAAAACACAAACTGCTGATGAGTACAGTACTCAGCAGTTTTAAGTACGGTGGCCTCTGCGTACCTAGTACACTCAATGAGTTATTTGCCCCCCCATACACCACATCAAAAGCCACAGGTTTTAACTCCTGTGGCCTTACCGTAGGTAAGAAGGGAAGCGTAGGGAGGCAGAGAACCTTTGTAGCCCACGTTCAGAAAAAAGCCACACACCTTTGGCTTCGTGAGGAGAGCTGAGGGGCAGCTCTGCTCTCTGGTGACAGTGACAGGACCGGAGGGAACAGCATGGAGCTGTGTCAGGGGAAGGTCAGGTGGAGGTTAGGGATAGGGTCTTCACCAGAGGGCAGTGGGCATGGAACAGACTGCACAGGGCAGTGGGCACAGCCCCAGGCTAACAAAGTCCAAGGAGTATCTGGACAATGCTCTTTGACACAGGGTTTCAATATTGGGTGGTCCTGTGCAGAGCCGGGAGCTGGACCCGACGATCCATGCAGGTCCCTTCCAACTTGGGATACCCTTTGATTCTACAGTTCCAATAAAACTATTGGCATTAGAGGATTAGTGCCATTCTGAGATGCTGGAACCAATCCCTCCGTGTTTTAGGAGTCTTTTTATAGGGGCTGAGAGTGCAGTCATCACTGGAGAATGACATCAGGAAGGCACTGGTGCTACCACAGCCGGGTCAGTGAGGATCTGTGGGCCTCAGCTGGCACATCTGCCCGGCATCAGGCACTTCGTGCACCGCTTCACGCATCACTGCTCCAAGCACCGGGGTGACTGGGGCTGCCCCATGCCCATGGTCTCAGTGCTGGAAGAGGAACCCAGCCCCAGCAGCCTCAGCAACACAGGGCAGCCAAGGAAACAGAGCCAGCACAGCAAGAGCAGAGACTGAAGGCCACAGAGGAGAATGGGAAAGGATGGGGATTATAAATGCCACTCAGAAGAGTTTCCTTCTTCCGAGGCATTCCAAGGCTTTCCCCCTAAATACAAAAAAGGAATTTTATTTTTCATTAAAAAGGAGGCAAATATCGACATCTGTAATCAGTGCTCAGAGTCAGAGCTCAGAGAAAAGTTGTATGAAGCCAGAGGCAAATAGTTTCCATCCCTCGGAGGACACCTGACACCGCAGACCATATTCAGAGAATTAATGGTCCCTTAGTCTTTCAGAGAGGCAATGAGGCAATGAGCTGCAACAGGTCTGTGAGGCTTATGGCAGGTGCTCCTCAGCACAATCACATCAGAGTACAGCTGGGAACAAAAATACTAAACAAGACAGCCATATGTGGTCCTAGGATTTCACATTAAAAACAAAACAAACAAACAGTGAAAGCATCTAATTGTCCAAAACACCAAAAGCTTAGAGATAAAGTTAATCCTTAAATTTCCTGTAACTGTACAAATAGGTTTCAAAGAGGAAAAACCTCCACCTGGTTTTCAAATTCAAGTTGCAGTGATGGAAAGGAACCACCATGGTGCGACACGCACAGCCCACAGTGAAGATACCATACAGCTGCTACAGGCTGCTTTTTCATGAATGCACGTAGTACAGAAGTTTTCAGCATCTAATGTCGCATAAAAGTGCTGATTTCAAATCAGGAATTGTTCTATTTGACAGCACAGTAAGTGCCACAAAGTGGGATTTAGTGCTCATGATAAAACATTCAGGTTTTATATAGATGTACAGAAGGCAAGGGAAAATATCTCAAGGGAAATCTGCACCAAATCATAAACCACAAGAGGACGGGGAGATTAAAATTCTGGGAGCATTGTGTATTAAACGAGCAGTATACTATTCAAAAAATCAATTGAAGCAAATTCAGTACTTCTACAATTATTATAGCACAATAAATGTCATTTTGAAGGATGAAGGCTGGCTATTTCAAAGGTTTCGATACGGCACTTCTCTGCTACTTGAATTGTGGTATTTTTAAACTGCGGTATCAGCCAGCCAAATACATGTATCAAACACCTTCGAGCAATGCACTTAAATGAGAGAATATTCATAAAGGGTTTAGAAAAGCATCTCAATTCACTGACCTAAATATTACAAAGCAAATCACCAGACTGTCTTCTACATACAACTGTGCTGGAAAATTTCAATTACTTCTTATCTTATAATTAAACTACTGGCTTAATACTTTGCATTTCTATGGTACCTTTCACCCAAGGAGCTTAACGTGCTTTACAAACATTATCAGCTTTTACAGTTAGCTGGCTTTTGTGATGAGACACTATATTGTGTATTTCTAGTTTGAGGTTATGTTAATTACTTGCAAGTGAAAAAGGATCCCAGGTCACGCCAGGTAACGTGAAGTTCATCTGAATAAACTAAGTTTTTCTGAATTCATTAACGAGAAAGGGAACAGAGAAGTGAGCAGGAGAAAAGCTCTACAAAGCCCACTTTACCTGGATGTTCTGCTGTTGCCATTTTTAAAAATGTATTTTTTAACAGCAAAAACACAGCAGGATGTTAAGCCCTTTTAAAAAATCGATGCTAAATAAAGCAGGAAAATTTAACTTGCATTAGTTAGTATGTTTGCATATTTCATTGCTCCACGCTGTAAGATATGAAGAAGTGGATGGCATTAGACAACTGATGCTCCTTCTTGGCAGGATGTGCTGACTCAGCTGTTTACAGTTGTCATTGCTCCAATAGCACAGTTACAACTCAAGCACTCTCAGATATAAATCATCCTGACTTCTAGAACAGCTTAAAATGTCAGAAATCTTGCCAGCTGCAGAGGAACCAAGCAACACACAGGAGTCCATGACAGGCAACCAGGTAAGTGCAAGTTCAATGTGTTGAAAAGTCAATATACTTAAACATTTTTAAGTAATGAGCAATATAAATGTACTGCTCACTGCTGCAGAATGTATCATCCTTAGAGGACAAAATGATTCTTTTATTTCATAAAGTGTTACAACATTTCAGATTAAGAGAAAACAGAGAATGAACGCTAGAGTGCAGAGGTGCCAAGGTCATGTGATGGCACAACCTCTGTGTTCACCAGAGTTATGCAGCAGACCACGTGTTCCACAGACCCCGCATGCTTTTACTGAAAAACCACCTGAGCAATGCTTTAGAGAGTTTGCGGGATTTTCTGGGACCATCTATTTTTCCTTTCCACCTGCAGTGCACAAAATGTATAGTGAGTGACATGCTTTGTCCCCACGGGTGAAGATCTCACAGGGCTTTAGAAACCAAGTGACAGCAAGCTATTTGGCACTAGCTGTCACTCAGGATCACAGGCTCTGACACGGATGGACAGCGTGTGCTGTCCCACCAGGTGAGCAGAGCCAGGACACGGGACACAAGTGCTCGGGCCACCAAGCCCTCAACAGGCTCTGCCACAAGAGACGTGGCCACCAGCCTCGGCCATACAGGGGGCAGGGCAGGCAAGGAGAGGAGGCCATGCAGGTCCTTCACCAGCACAAACACTGTCATTTAGAACTATTTTGTGTTTGCTGGCTTGTATTTCATATTTTACTTCACCTGAAGGCCAGGCAAGCTTTTTTGGTGGTGCTTTTTGGCATTGTGTTTTTTTTTGCTGTTGCTGTTTTTTTTCCAGCCCACCATGGTTAGGTCAAACATATCATCAAACAGCTTCCAGTAGTTTACATTAAATCCATTAAATTGCACTGCTGCAAACCATGGGGTTATATGTGGCCTGAAGCAATTATAAAAAAAAAAATTCTCTTTCAGGTCAAGTGGAAAGATATGACTCGTTAAGCCAGGGTAAAATCGGTTCTGGCCTGGAGACGAATCTTTCCTTCTGTCTGAATAAAACTGACATTTGTATTCCACACTACAGATTCAACAAACAAAAGTTAATTAATTTAGGACACCAATTCTTTTAATGCTTTTGGCAACATCCTAAAGCAGAGAATGCAAAGTTAACTATTTATGATGTTCCAGAATCTTAAAATAGAGTGACAGATGCACAATTCAGCAAACCTGAAAAGTGATGCAAATAGCTGGGTCGTAATCTGTCTCTGATTGCTGCACTTCCACTCATCATTTCCCAAATGCTTTTTGCATCTCGATATTTCTTCTTTTCCAACTAAGTGATTCATGTCGTTGCCTCCTACCTTAAATCCTCACTGTGCAATCATCAGTTCCATGCTATAACCGATGCTCATTTGTCATTTCTGAATTATACCGTTAGCTCGCAGTATGTTTAAAAACACAAATCACCATACACATTTTATAGACAGACACACAGCGAGAGAGAGAGACATAAAGAGAAGAAGAGAATATATTAGAAAGACAGTAATGTGTCGTAACGTTTACCTGTCACTTGCCAGAATCAATTCCTGATGAGATGAGTGGACTAATTTCCCCAGAGACAAATCACACTGTATCTCACGTAGCTGCAGCCTTACTGCCCTGAGAGTAAAGCACAGCCCTTCCACCAAGCCTGGAGATGTAAGACTGCAAACACCTCAAGCTCTAACTTGGGCCCCTAAAAAGTGTTCATGTCTGGTAAATAGCGCTGTATGCTTAGCACTGCTGCAGCTAATTCTGCTCAAAATACTTCTTAAATGAGGGGCATGGAATTTAGTACTATATTACCTTTCACATTCCAGTGACATCAGAATCTTTCATTTCAAGGTTATTCTAATTATTTACTTCCCCCTCTTCCCCCCGCCCCCCCAAACAAATAATGGAGTCATATAAAAGTCTGGGCTTACAACTAAGTCACGTTCTACAACTCTGAGTGCCTGGGCGTCCTCCCCTCCCCTAGTCTCAAGGTACACAGCATTAAGTCCCCCCTTGCTTCAATCATCTATCTTTCAAAAGGCAATAGCAGAGCTTCTCCTTGCCTGTTCTTTGCCTGCTGTGTGTAACAACACAAACAGGCTCTTTCCGCATGCATGTACTGCTTGGCACAGTGAGAGTTCGGTCTTGCTTAAAGCTTCCAAGCAACAGCTTGGATGTTTTTCCTTAAATCCACAGGAAAACTGAAGACGGGAACTCTTCATCCCTGCAATCACAGGCTCAGCACCACCCACAGGAAGAGCCACCCAAAGCTGCAAGGTAACAAAAGCTGTCCAGGTGCACCATGCCACGCACAGGCAGAGCCTGTGGGAGATCTACTTCCAGCTCTGTAAAAGCTCAACCAACCTATCCACTTTTGCAGAACATTTTGGTATACAAAATCCTGTTTGATTCAAAACCCCTTGTGTACTTCTGTTCACAACAAACTTCCACATCTCAGAACAGAGCTGATAAAAACTTGGTACCTGAAAGAGGCAAGAGCTGACATGCTGCAACTTCAGAAACTGATTTAGGAGGGATATGAAGTTTTTGTTAGTCTAACAAAACAACAGATATTCAACCATCCTCACAGAACCACTGTGCTAAGTTACATTAGCAATTATATCCAGAGCCCTGGGCAGTTTTCTACAGGATTCCTATACCAGAATGCGTTCATCCCCCAGCGCAATTCTGGCAGAGAGCAAGTATTTCCATTTCTGCCAGTGACAGAAATTCCAGACAGAAGCTGATCACTAATAGCCTGGGGATAGGAAAAGAAAAAGTTCCCATATGCGTGTTTATCCACCCAAAGGGTTTTAACCCTGAAGCCTTTGGTACCAGCCATCATGGACAGCACGTCAGCCCATGAGGTGACTCATCCTGCACTGCCACTGTTCCCACATAACACACAACACTGACCTGAGATGCATTTCTTGTCAATCGAGCAGGACAGTCAGTTCTGCTGGAACCCCATGGGAAGTCTCCAGGACTGGAGAAGGGAGGGAAGCAGGGGATTTACAAAGGAAATTGTGAAAAGCTGAATATATTCAATCTGCTTAGCAGAGGTATGTAGGAATCTCCTTACGTTGAGGAAAAGACGGGAGTAATTCAGGAAATTACAAGGGTTGGGGAAATTATTATGAATAATGAAATAAAACTGTTGTGTACGTAGATTCTGATTAAAAAAGGTATTAGAGTGTGAAGCAGTTTCCAAGAGAAAGTGACAGAAGCATCACTGACGATGACAAGCCTCAAACTGGTGCTCAGCTCTCAGAGGGAAGTCATCAGTAGACCTCAGCAGATCTGCATTAAGATCTATGTGACTCAGCATACTCTGAAAAACACTAGGGGAAAAAAAGGTCCCAGTCAAATGCAAGCTGCGTTGACAAACACATTAATGAAAGTCCATGCACATGGGAAAAAAAAGAATAAGCCCTAGCATAGTTTGTTTTTTGGGTTGCCCAGCGTGGAGACAGGAGATGGATTCAACAATCCTTGTGGGTCCCTTCCCACTCAGGTTGTTCTTTGATTCTAATGCCACATCTGAAATAACGGGCTCTGATCTGATCATTACCACTGGCGACTATAATTTCAGGATTATAGTCATATTACCTTATGTGATTAAAAACTTATTTGCACACCTGCAAAGGAGCAGAAAGAGACACAGGAAGGGGAGCTCAAATAATCCCCTGCTGGGCTGCTCATCACAGAGGCTATCAGAGAGGCACAGTGGCAGGTGGGAACCCAAATGAAGGACTCCTGCCACCAAATCCCCTGCTCAGACCCTCTCAGAACAGCCCCAGTCCCCATCCCAAGCACCTCCCCAGACAGTTTCAGACTACACGGGGCCACTACCTGGGCATGCGGGGTACCTGACAGGATGTGGATGGGAGCACTTCAGGATTGTGTAGGATTTATTATGAGACACTCAGAGAGATGGGCAAGAAGACAAACTTCCTTCCCTCAATGCAGCCCACTCAGTTTAGTCAAGCACACAAACTGAATATGTTCCAAGAAACATTTGAAACCACAATCACGTATAAACATGTCACTAGCAAAGCAGACAAGGGAGAGATGGAAGTTTTGTTCAATTAATTTTTTTAAACAGTTCTCAGTAAGTAGCAAAACGGAGGGAAAAAGCAAGAGTATGAACTTCAAACAATTATCTAAAACGTTACAATTATACCTGAGCAACCTCAGGCAAAACTTTCAGAAGCAGCAGAGCCTATTCTCTCCCATCCTGGAGAGAGCAGCCATATCCTCATGACAGCACTTGTTACTTTTATTTAAAAGGACAGTCTACACTAAAGACACAGAATCAGCAACTCCGAGCTCAAGTTCAGTGAAGTCAGACAATTCAAATGCCTGCAAGTAAATATGCTATAAAGAGCACTTGAAACAGGAAATAAGCATTCACAAAACTCACTGTCAATAATGACAGCATCTCAAAGAACACAACTACATGACAACGGCTACCGATCCACAACCGTTTCCAACAGGCAGACATCAAGTCTGGTGAAGTAAGAGCCCTAGTGCATATGAAGGCAGTAAGCACACGCAATAAGAGACATCAAGATAAATAATAAATTCCCACTTCCAAAAATTGAAGGCAAGATAGCATTAATGCCCTGAGAGCAGCTCTGAGGAGAAGGGTTAATGAAAAACAACGTGAGCCAGCAATGTGCTCCTGCAGCCCAGAAGGCCAACTGTATCCTGGGCTGCATCAAGAGAAGTGTGATCGGCAGGTTGATGGAGGTGATTCTGCCCCTCTGCCCTGCTCTCGTGAGACCCCACCTAGAGTACTGCATCCAGTTCCGGGGCCTCCAACACAAGAAGGACATGGAGTTGTTGGAGCAGGTCCAGAGGAGGGCTACAGAGATGATCAGAGTGCTGGAGCACCTCCGTTTGAGGACAGGCAGAGAGAGCTGGGGCTCTTCAGCCTGGAGAGAAGAATGCTCCAGAGGGACCTTTATAGCAGTCTTCCAGTACCTGAAGGGGGTCTACAGGAAAACTGGGGAGGGGCTTTTTAAAAGGGCAGGTAGCAACAGGACAAGGGGAAAACAGTTCTAAACTGGAAGAGGGTAGATTTAGACTAGATATCAGGAAGAAATTATTTACTGTGAAGGTGGTGAGACACTGGAACAGGCTGCCCAGAGAGGTTGTGAATGCCTCCTCCCTGGAAGCATTCAAGGCCAGGCTGGATGGGGCTTTGAGCAACCTGGCCGAGAGGGAGGTGTTCCTGCCTATAGCAGGGGGGTTGGAACTAGGTGATCTTAAAGGTCCCTTCCAACCCAAACCATTCTATGATTAAGATTCATTTAAAATACAAATAATCATATTCCTCTACCCCTCATAGAGCTTCATTAAAAAAAAAAAACCACACATAACAAAATGTTCTAAATCTCAACTGAAGAGCCCCATGATGCAATCAGAAGCTCACCATGTATAAGACCTGATGAACAAGTGGAAGAAACTAATTTCTATGGCAGGCCCAGACTTTCCAGAGCTTCGCATAAGTGAGAGCTTGAGTCTATCGCTGGGACAGGCTCAAAGGAGTGCATGCGAAGTCCTGAAAACAGACGCTTAGCACTGAGACTCCACCAATAACCCTCACTGAAAGCCTTGGCACAGCATCATTCCTATAAGACACAACATGGTCACATCATCCTAAAAATACAGAGACAGCCTGCTGACACTGGATTTCCAGCTGACTTTTCTTTTAGTTAAAAAACAAATGTAACTCAGAAGCAGTTTTTATTTTTACAATAATTTTATATGCATATAGACATCTGTGTGTGTGCATGCACATATTTGCATATATAGTCAGAATCCCATTTAATGTTCCAGTTCTTGCATAAAAACTTTTTAATAGAAAATTTATATACATAACACAGAATAAGTTCTATGAATGTGTAGCACTGCTTGGTACTTCAGTCAGATTTTACTCTAAGATAACTCCCCCAAGAAAACCTATGTGCAGGAAAATGACATCACTTCTGAATATTACCCAAACCTCTTCTTCCCACGTCACCTGCAGTGGTATATACGGCTCATCACTCACATAAAAAGAATTCAAGACCAGCAAGGTGACTTTTGTGGCCACAACTGAAACCAACTTCACATAACCAACCATTATACAACAGAAGTAGGCATCTACTGATCAGATACGTTTCTGACACTCATTTCCGCAAAATATTGCATATGAACTTGTGACACATGCTAGCACTGAAGTCAATCAAAAAGAAACACAAGTGCAAACAAGTCCACCCTAGAATCATTATGTTTAAAAGCTTGACATCCCTATTTTTCAAGTGACATACACATTATCTTTAATATCTTAAAACAAAGCTAGCAGAAGAGCAACTTTATCGGTCTTCCCCTTACTGCAAGAGAAATACTAATTCTTTCCTGCTTTTTAGTTAATTATTATTCTAGTTTTGGCTCTGATAATAGGATAGAAACTACAAAAATTAAAGGTGATTGAAAACATGAATTTCAAAGCTATTTTTCCAGAAGGAAACGAGAAGAATTAAAATTTGAATTGCTGAAGCAGATCCTAGCAGAACAACGATGGCAGGTGAAAGAAAACCCAGCAGAAATCTAGGTAAGAGGATCTGGAGGAGAACGACAAGACATCCTGCCCAAAGCCCTGACCTGTTAGAAGCAGAACCTGTCAGTTAGCCGCTACAAAATAATGGCTAATACAAGCAAGTAACTTGCTCGGTAAGCAATGCACCAGCTCAACTGTTGGCTGCCAGTCCCAGAATACTGCAACTCAGTTACATTCAGGAAGTGCAAACTCAAGTTGCGCTGAGTTTGCAGCTTTTCTAGCTCAAACCTCCAGCAGTAAGCAAGGATGACAGCCGGAGCTAAAGCCAGCAGACAGCCCTCATAGAAAATACCTGTGCACGGTCTGAACGAGCTGTATCCCACAGAAGCACCCTGCCCCAGGATTGTAGCAGTGCTCAGTATCAGCCCATGAAATAAAGCACTTAAAACACTCAAAATTTAAGACAAAGCTTTATGATGCTTGTTGTTTAAGCAAACAGTATAGCTCACTTTAAACTCATTAGGAAATTAAGACTAATTTTAAACTGTTTCAAGCCCTTAACCCACTCTACTTGTTAAATTAGGATGTTATTAAATGCAGTGCACTCATGATGTCAAAGACAGCCAGTTCCACCCCTCCACATGCACTTGATTAGGGTTCTTCTTAGGTCCTTCCCTGGTGAGGTCAGATTGTCTGACCACCCTACAACAAAGCAGTATACATGTAAAGACCAACCTGGAAAGTTTGCTTCGCAATATAATGAAGAGCTTTTACTTGCTCAAATAAATGTTAGGATTAAGAAAAAAAACTACAGAAGAACAAGTGCCTTCATTATCATAAGCTCCCATACCACTGTAGTCTCCTTGTAGCAGTATCATTTGTCAATGTTTCTACTGTCAAACTCTTCTTTACTTCTAAACCCTTCAGTTGCTGGAGAACCTTGAAAGATCATTTTCCAGAAACCACTACTTCAAACAAATGCATCGGAGAAAGGTATACCAGCTTTGAGAGCAACCTGATACAAAACAGTGCCAAGCACACTACTGTGATATATGCAACCAGCATTCCTCAAGTGCCATTAATGCTGCTGCAGGGAAATACCTTATTTGCTCCTTTATTTTCTGGCAAATGCCACGTTAGCTCTACCTCAACACTCTTTCTATGAACCCAAATGGATGCCATGGATATTTAAACTCCTCAGGTGGCAGGAAAAACCAATCCACTGCTTGACACTAAAACCTTTCAATCCATTGCATTCATATATCTATTCTAGTTAATATCAGTGTCAATTGTTAGATCTGACACTGCCTTTATGTGCCTCTTACTTGCTGGATTTTAACTAGTTTAAGATGAAACATTTCACGATATCACATTCAGACTTAAATGACAAATTCTTTCTATTTTTATTTTTGAAATACAGAATAGACATTCTAAGGGAAATTGAGTGGTTTATATTACATTCAACTTCTTTTCTGGAAGCCTTTTCCTTTGAAAATTTCAGATATTCCATTTTCAGTTCAGGGATGTGAAAACTCAGCAGAGAGGTAATCTCTTTATTAGAGATTGGTTTGACTTTCCAGACTTCAAAAACCCTATGTGGCAACATCTGACAGAACTCTCACAGATCTTCATTTGCACACATCCATTAAAGCTCTAATGATGTTTAAAAACCCACATTTCCGAAGGATCCATCCATCCTGTTAGTGGTTCTGGGAACTAATGGCCAAACAGTTCAGGTCAGAAGGAACAAAGAACAAAATAGAGAGCTAGTGAGAAGCTGGAATGAGAAGGCAGAAAATGAGAAGCAAGCGCTTGTCACGCAGAATGGAAAACACTGCTAGGGGAGCCAGTACACACTCAGTGTCTGAATGGATGATAGTTCTTATATTGTGTCTAATTCAGCATGCCAAAGCCTGAAACTGAGGTCAACAGGAGCAGTGAATGCAACTTGTACCTAATGCTGTGGTCTGATAAGCAGAGTGGAAGAGTGCCTCAATGACCACAAAAATTAGTAGATAGTTTTAAGCTGTCTGTTTCTCAGTTTGCCACTAACGTGAGAGGAATGATGTCATGGTTCGGCCTAGATGATCACACAGTTTTACCCCGCCTCATAAAGTATTGTTAAGTAGTTTTATAATGTGGCATTGAGAGCTGCAGAATTCATGACAAAAATGAGTAATTCTGAAAACAAAAAAAGAGCATCTGAGTAGCATAGTGTAAATGAGACACTAGCCACCTCCTAAATAATGAGAAGAAAAAAGGCATTAACTAACTGCTCAGGAAATAATCATTACTGATCTTTGCACTGAACAGTGTGGGGGGAGGGAGGGAGGGGGTGAGCATGCACAGAACAAAAAAAACAAATATACAGGGTACAGCAGGATAGCAGCTACAGGATATAATGCCTCCAGACAAGGAGCAGAACCAGGAGAGTTTGCATCCCCACTGATGAAGCCCCATCTCCAAATCTCACATACTTCCTTCTACCTCTTTCCTCCCTACCAACACTTCTCTACCAGATTACACACAAAGTTCATCTCTGTGTCAATTTTAACATCCCCGTGGGACTAGGTGGTGTGCACTGTGACCAGAGATGGTGGAGTCCCAATCCCTGGTAAGTGAGGTAAGAGAAGTAAACATGGTGCTAAAGGACCTGGTTTAGCAATGGGACTCAGTAGGGGTCAGGCTCATTGGTTGGACTTGATGGTTTTGAAGGTCTTTTCTAACCTAGATGATTCTATGGCTCTACGTACATGATGACTGCTAGCCCATGCATGCTAGGTACCAACCTGCCAAATAAAGCATGTTGTATTAATGATGACCTTACAAATGTATTAATTTGAGCATCTCTGCTCTACTCAGCCTCCAGTACATATAAAATTTGTTCGAATTTCTTAGGTTTCCACCTCTTTTCTAAGCATTGTTGACTATAGGCTGAAAATTTTTTCGAAATTTTACTTACAGTTGCCAATGCCAAGATTCAAGCACCTGTGGTGATGTGAACTCACTGTAAGAGAACAGTACCCCTTGGTGGGATCAAGCAACTAAATCCCTTCCTGCCGGGCAGCACAACACTTTGACATGTCTGAGAGCATGAAATGAACCTCCAAAGAGCACGTATAAGGCCCTGATTTGTACCACTAGTACTGCCAAGACACTTTCATGCACATATGTTGTGGTAGCAATCTCCATATTCAGTCCTGAAAAAAACATTCAGAATTTAACAATGTCTAGAGAGTAGCTGATACCACACCATTTCTCCTGAGAACTTCTGCATATTTCTATTTGTTTCCTACAACAAATTTCCCTGTTCATGCAGTTGGTATAGTGGCTTCTTTTGTAAGCAAAGCCTCAGCTCCATACACTATAGGGAAATGAATATGAAACAGATTTTTCTTCCTCAAACCTGTAAGGTTTCACACATTGCCTGCTTTATTCAGAAGCTCCCATTCTACTTTAATTACATCTTCCCAAAGCAGAGCAGGGAGTAATGCCACGTTCCTTTGTGGGTCCTAAGGGAAAATATTTACTAAAAAGGCTCTTTATCAGCTCCTGTTCATACTGGATGTCAAGAATTTTAATTACATTTTTGGCCTTTATCAGAAAGTATTTTTCTTTGCATTAGATAGCTTTCTCCTTGAAGGCTAAAAGTAAGAATACCTTGATTTTTTTTTTTTTCATGGAAGTTTGCTTTCTTAATATTGTGAATATTAAGAGGGGGCTCTTCTTGGAAGAAGAGGCTTGACCCCTTACCACGTAGGAAAAAAAAATCCGAAGGTTGTAGAATTTGTATCAGTTGATCTCATCCTCTACGTTATCCCTCTAGCAGTGCAAAAATAAGCTTTTTGCCACTTGATAGGAACTATTTCCTAATGTAACTCTTTCATTATTAGTACTACCTAACACTGCAGCTGCTCCTTGCAACTCACAGCACAGGATTTCAGCAGGTATCTGTTTCTTTGCCAGATCTTAACTGGACTGAAATCTGTCCTAATTATTTGCCTGTAGGCAACTGCTGTTCCTACCAGCACCGTTTCAAGCGAACAGGTCAGCTGTTTGGGAGGATTTTATCATACTTGAAATGTAAGTGAATGAACTTGCAGTCCTATTTTTCAGAATATGTGATGTCTTTTCTTTAAAGTGTTCTCCTATTTGCGTGCTTCAAGGTAAGCACTCCAAATGTTACATCACAAATATATTACGGACGGTCACCCAAATTTAACTACAGTATCAGACCAGAGAGCAAGTAATTTGGATATGTTTGCTAGAAATAATTTAGCACGTTAGTTTCTCACAGATCTTACGCATGCCAATGAGCATCTCTTCAGTGCAGAGCCTTTCCCAGACCCCGAGCTGCCCCTCCCCTGACACAGATCCATGCCATTCCCTCAGGCCCTGTCACTGTCACAGAGAGCAGAGCTCAGCGCTGCCCTCCACTCCCTGTGAGGAGCTGCAGCCGCCATGAGTGCTCCCCTCAGCTCCTCTGCTTTGGGCTGAGCACACCCAGGGACCTCATCCACCCTTCATACATCTCACCCTCCAAACCCTTCATACATCTCACCCTCCAAACCCTTCCCTATCTTTGCAGTGCACATTACACATCTTTTTATGGAAATAGTTTATCCATGTTTAAGTTTCTGACAATGTTAAAAGCAACATTATCCTGTGAAATATTTATGCATTCCAAAACTGATTCTCAAGCGTCCCTACGTCCTGAAGGTCCATATGTTCCCTTTCAGTCACTGAAAACATTCATCCTTTTCCAATCTTAAGAAAGGTATTTCAGTTTTTCTTTGCTATACATAGCTAGGAAAGCACAATTGCAAACACAGGGTGGACTGGAAGAAGTTATTCATACTCAGTCATGCCAAGGAATACAGTCATAAGAACCATGCACGTATCTGGGACAAAACAACTCTACCCTTGAGACCTTGCCAGGTAAGTATCTTAGGGCAGTGTGCATACGTGGAAGGTTGCACAGTTGCAAGTATAAGGCAGACTACAGAACTGTAAATGGTTGACCTTTAGCATTACACAGATTAAGGCACCGAGCAAGATGACTACCAAAACTCAAACTTGCCTTTATCAGCTGTGGAGTCCTTCTGTGGAGCACCAGCATCACTCAGACACTTTAAACAAAAAATAATACATACCCTTCCAGGTCTTGCCTAAATCCATAGTCATGCACACATGAACTTCCAGCGCACAAAAACTGATGTACTGGGGCATCATTCTACCCAGGCAATGGACAGGAATCAGTGCTTCCCCTTTCGCCACTTACATATGACATTAGCACCTGACAAAAATTCATCAGTTATATTTAACTACTGAGTTGGCATCACTTAAAATTGAGACCAGGGATACCTAACATTTGGGTTAAACAACAGAACTTGGTTAAATTCTGGACAGTCCAGCAATAAACATTTTAATGAGGCCTGGACAGCAACCGAGAGCCAACTGCTGACTCTGCCTGCCCACACACCCTGACATAATCCTGCTGAGTGTGGGAGTGTGTGCCTGGAGCATTCTTATAATTGTTTTGAGGACCATTTTGCAGTGATTTATGGCACAGCAGTGATTCATGTTCCACAGGTTGAATAACACTAGGCAAAATGACCTTTTCAGTCACTTTTTGGAATTTTTCCTCCTGATTTTATATGTAGATGCAGCAGTCTGCCCATACACTCACAAACTGTTGTACTTGTAGGGGAAAAAGTCATAAGATAGACATGCATCTTATTTAGCTTGTTTTGACTGTCAATACCATTTAAAATGCATGTTTAAATAGGTAACTCAGTAACAAGGAAGACTTGAAGAAGCAAGGAGAAAAGATGGAAAAATAAGCATAAGAGGAACAGAGAGAATAAAAGAGGAATAGGTGAGATAGAAAAGGGGGAGATGTTCAGACAGCTTTTGCTATTAGGAAACAGGAAGGAAAAAGGATGGAAAATCCACTGGATGAGAAATCTCCTGCACAGAATCTCAACTGGAAAAAAAACTTTGTGACATCTTAATCAACAGTTCAAACTGTTCAGTAGCTACTGCTGGAAATTCCTCCTAGCTGAGTGCTAGCTACAAGACCGGTGCTCCTTCCCCGCTACATTGCTGAAACAGAGGTCTCTGCCCAGCACTGCCAAGTACAATCTTCAGGGCTACAAACCAGGCCAGATAGGAAACAAGCTGGAAAATAAAACCAAAATGCATACAAGCCACTATATTGATTTATTAATTATTTCCATAAATAATTACTCACAAAAAAAGTTCAACTTCTAATACTGCAGTTGCTGCAAGGTTTCTATCCTGCTGCTCTAAGGCAATGCAGGAACTTTCAAGGCAGGAAGCAGGACCACTGCCAGAGCAGCTCAGCTCTGTCCACCACTGAACACAGTGTTTTGCATAGCAGTTAACCTCCAGCTAAAGATAAAAAAGAGGCTCAAATGTCTCAAGGATGTCTGAGCTCTCTGATACGCAGGACAAAATCCTTCCCTCTTCTCCTGTCTCCACCTCTCACTCCTCAACAGTCAAGTTAACCAACCATAATAAAATTAAGATACAGTGATAATAAATCTACTTTTCATCCCACAGAAAGAAAAATATTTTTTTTTAGCCTACACAACATGAAAAATATTAGGTGACCAAAATAAATTACAGCCTTCAATCTCAAAATAAAAGTTACAGAGTTCAAACACAAGCAGGCATATGAAACACAGGGAGGGGAAAACAAAACAAAAAACATGGAGAGATGGTTGGCCTTATCAGTGCTTTTACTGAATTCAAAGAAATGCTTGTGGACAAAGTAAGACTCAGTAAATCTAGTTTTCATCAGTTCATGTGAACCAGGGAGGCCTAATAATGATTTAAACTAGGAAAGAGGGATCTTATAAGAGAGAATACAGAGAAACATTAAGGATCAACATGAAAGAGGGGTGACTGATGAGATTAAAATGCTTCCTGATTATGTAAAAAGTATTAAATAATAATGAAGACAAGAGCTACACACTAAAGAGGGCAGTGAAGAGCTCTGCTCAAATAAAAGAAATAGTCCAAAAGCGGGAGGGAGGATCATTTTGAGAATAGTGGGATGGACGACTTCAGGAGTACAATAGAGGTACACTGGGACCTGCAACTGTGCCCTGGGTTCCAGTCCCCCAGCTTCAGAAAATACATCAACTATACAGGTGTGAACAAAGGCTGAGCAGCAGGTCCAGCATACCTTGCCATAAAGTGCACAGGACAGCACTGACAAAAACAAAGGTGAGAACACACTGAGGAGAATAACCTCTGGCTTTCTTGAGAATGGTCAACAGATCATTCATCAGAATTAACAAGGAACAACCTGAACACTTTCTTCACACAATACAGAGTTAGATACTGAATTTCATTCCCACACAAATTTAGACAACAGATTACAGGCATTTATAGACATGACAAACACACTCACTTTATAACAATAAGCAATAAAATATTAGACTCTTCGAATGTAATACAGTTTCTGAAACTTCAGGGCAATATTACAGAGGTTATTGCCTTGAAGCATCAAAAACAGACACGGTCATGGACAGAGCAGATCAGAAGGACTTTTGCCTGGGTGATATGGAAAGCGAAGTGTTTCTGTTTGAATGTTATTCTCTCTCCTCTCTTGAAAAAAAAAAAAAGAAGAGGAATTAGAAAATGTGTTGCAACAGCTGAACATTGCTACAGGAAATAAACAATGAAACATTATAAAGCTATTAAAGAAAGACTAGAAATGTATGAAGACATCAGGGTTAACGTAACACATCAAAATATGGAATATTGCAGATGAACTAAGGTTTCAGCTAGGCTTACCTATGTTACTGGAAAAAAATCATTATTTTCTTGTGCGTCTTTTTTTTCTTTTAAATACCTTCCAGTCACTCTGAAAGTAATGTCCCCTATTCATTTTCATAGAAAATAAGATACAAAGAGCACAATAACACTATTTGATAGAGCAAATTCTCAGCTACAAAA
>JANHGO010000049.1:21447565-21504990 GCA_024606505.1 Aquila spilogaster | reverse complement strand
ATGCACATACATAATCCTATCATACCTGTTTGGGTTTGGTTTTGCTGATGGTTTTACATAATCAGACAATCAGGAGGCTGCCAGTTTCTATTTTCAATCTTGTCAGACACCAGTGAGGGAAAAAAGGCATTTGAATTACTGATAACCCACTCCTGTCTTCCAACTAAGACAAGCTAAATCCTAGTTCCCCAAAGACCCTTCTTGTTTTTCCCAGTACAGTTACTAGAAAACATCATCTCTTTGAAATGTGATGGCAGCCTACCCTCTGCTACTGAGGGCAACAGAAACTGGAATGCATGGAATAACTTACGTAAGGTCGATACAGAATTGATGCAAGGTGTGCTGCAAGAGCACATCGTCATCCTTAACGAAGCATTGTACCAGGACTTTGTGAAAAGAGGGGACAGCTTTAGGAAGCAGAGAGAAGAACGAAGCAGCAGTGCGGCACAGGGGACCCTGCGACTCTGGGGTGAAGACAACTTTGTCCTCCACCCACCCCAGCATGGGGAACCAAGAGCTGGTTGTTCATTAAAAAAAATTGTTTCACCTGTTTTGCCCTCTGCACAGTCAGCTGTTATCTCCTATATTTAGCAACGGGAATGTTTTTACTCTGATTAGTAGAGCAACACTCTTTTTGAGCCAAAACCTGATGGATGTTGTTGTGACACACATTATCCACACAACTGACTTAGCTGTAAGACTAAATTCCATTTTAATTACTAGAACTAGTGCAATTTCACTGAAGACAGTTAAGCTTCATCACTATTGCCCAAATGCAGAGTTTAGTTTGCAATTACAATGTATCATCCAGAACTGATTAGTCCAACTTTCACATTGCACTTTGTCTTTGCCAGGAGCCTCCTAAATCACCTAACTGGCTGTGGAAGTTACTCCCAATAAGGTGACAATGTTTCTAAAGCTGTGAGCCTCAAAGGACCCAAGAGCTCAGTCTATTATTTGCTTTTTTAGCCTAGGAGACCAGGGGAAAATAAAAAAAATAATTTTAAAAAAGTTCCTTCACATATAATGGTGAAAGGGTAAAGAAAGAGACTATCAAACCACCAAAGTCACCCTGATTATGGACATCCATTTCACATTAATTTTCTCAGACGGGCTGAGAATTGCACAGAGCCAAGCAGCCAACAGACTGAATGTCCAACTAAATTATACTTGGACAGTGACTGTTTCTATTCCCCACAGATTATGGAGAAAGGGTTGGCCCATATTATTTTTCATGGGTATGTACAGTTCACTCTCTGCTTTTCCATCAGTGCTAAAGATGATACTCGTGTCTGTCTGTTTGACTCCCGTTCTGCATGGAGGCCCATCATCCGTATAGGTTCTGATTTCTTGTCACGTTGTGGAAACATCACAATTGGACGTTTCCTAACACTCTTCCTGGGGACGCCTATCAGTGGATGCAAGTATAGCAGACATTAAAATAGGAGAAAACCTTCCAAAGGAAGCAGCATGTCAGAGTTTTCTGGTATTTTTTTGTGTAAGATGAAAATGAAAAATTGTGACAATTTTAATATAAGCATTAATATGTACACATAGCACATGCATTAGTCCATTCAGTGGTTAACTTTGATAACTGATGGGTTGGTTCTGCAAAAACGTTAGAACCAATTGGTGAGCACCTTCACATCCTGGTTCACCAGAATAAAGACAGACCATAGTTACTTACTTCTAGAGAACATTGCTTCACCCTCCAGAGCGAAGTTTCAGCAAGGCATTCATTAGACATGACTCTCTCAAGCCTGGTTAAAAACCTAATGAAAGAAATGGGACTACTCCCATTTAATGACAGAGGAGTGGATCCACAGACCGTGGAGATCTAAAACTTTTAAGAGCCTGGCTCCAAGAGGAGCAAATCCGCAGCCTTGCATGGCATGCCCAGGCTCCCTAAGCAGCACCCAAGCTGAGTTCGGAGCCCTGGCAAGCGCCAGGCGAGCTGGGTACCCTGCCCACGCTCAGGACGGCCAGGCACCTGAAACCGCTCCCATCCCTGGGGCTAGGGTCTCTCCGCTGCCTTCAGTCTGACATCCACACGCACCTGGGATCCAGGACTCCACATCCTTCCTGACTTCAGGTGCACAAGTCTCTTCTGTGGGAGTTTACTTTCGTAAATGCTTTCTGTTTGTTTGGGGTTTTTTTTAAATACATTGTGAATTTTTAAATACATTTTAAATACATTAAATGCACTCAGTGGTGTAAGGGCTAGAGCACTTTCTAAGACACAGGTCGATCCCCGAGTCAGCAGAGCAGCGTTCCAGAAAGGGGCCGTGACCACCAAGGAAGGAAGGAAGGAAAGGAAGGAAGGAGGGAAGACAGGAGCGGAAGCAAACAGGCAAGAGGCCAGTCACACTTTCAGATCCACTTTGAAGAACACAGGATTTATGGAGCCACAAAGAGACAACACAAAGCAATTTGTAGCTTAGCGATAGGAGCACTCTGCTGAAAGAGGGGATACCTGAGACAATTCCCAATACTATTTACACAATTCACTCAACTGCCACTTAAATAAATGAAGCCCTGAAGACCAGAACTGGAGACACTTCTTCTCCAGCCGAATTCTCTAAAACACTGGATTAGAGGAGTTATGCTTTTCCACACATATGTTTTTTCTGGCTCTATGAATCTTGAGTAAGTTTTTCCTCCACAGCTTCACTACCAGCAGAGAAGAACGACCCTGCTACAATCGAGCATCTCGCCTTAGGGTAAAATCTCTTTTGTGAGTCCCTTGAGTTGACAAAGGCACCGAATCACATTTCCTTCTTTCAGAACAAACACTCCAATCACTATGCTATATAAATAACTTATATCATCTAATCTATACAAAAATAAGGCCCTACCACCACCTAAGTTTCAATGGAAAGGGCTGCAGCTGTCATGTTTCGTGCTGACAGCGTGAGACACCAAGAGAACAAACCCACCACCTCAAGCCCCTCAAGAGGCCAGCACAGAGCCAGCCAGCATGCCGCTCAGCTCGGTCACACAGATACTGGAAAGATTTTGATTAAAGTCTCTGTAATCAAAGCAGGTGACAAATCAGATTAATTTCTGCAACATTTTCACTGAATTTCACAAGCTTTCATATAGAGAAATAAGACAAACATCAAGCAGCCCATTGCCACTCGCATCCCTTTCCACTTCAGCATTTAACTTTCTACCTCAGAATTACCAGATTTACAAGCCTGAAATAAAACATAAAATATATGTTAGAAATGATGATCATTAAAGAATTGCAGAAAACATCAATTATGATAAATAAGTCATCCCCTTACCATTAGAGTTTCAGAAACCTGTAATTTTTGCTGATGTTTTTGAAAGACTCTCAATCACGATCACCTATTTGCTGTCATGCATAAAATACCAACTGCAAACTAGAAGTTAAGCACAAGCCAGATGTCTGACATACATCAATTTTACAGTTTGTTTCACAAATCATTTGACTAAATTTATGTGCTTAAGAAAAAATCCTTATTAACTTATTACAAAAGCAACATCTGTCCTGCCTTTTATTCTTATACTGACACCAGGACTGGTGTCCACAATTTTTAAGTGAATAGGTGTCACTGCCCTTTTATACCTAGAAAGACACAGCTTACCTTAAGAACTCTCGGCACTGGACTTTTTCCATTGGCTGCAGTAAAATAACCACATTATCCCTCCCCCTCCTCAACACCCAGGGAGGGCATGTTTCATTTACTCTATGTTTTATGATAAAAAAATCCAGCCACCAACAACACAACATTAACAACTATCAGGTTATCCTCACAAACCCCAAAACAGTGTCTTAGACTCTGCATAACCTCATTGCTACAGCTTTGTTGCCACCAGCACTATTTCTTGACTTCAGTTAAATCAAGTTTTCCACCTCAGAACAAAGATGCTGGTCAACTTGCCAGCTAATAGAAACTAACGTAGCCATGTCACGCATTTAAAATAGTAAATAAATCTGGCTCAAGAAGCCATTGTTTGGTTTGTTTTCTTCTCCTGTAATGCTCCATTTTATCCCACCACGCAGCACACGTGCAGCTCCCAGCCAGCTCCGAGACAACCTTCCCATGGGTAAAGACAGGCTGCAGGCAGCGGAGAGCTGGCCAGGGAGAGATGGGAAATGGGGAGGGAAACAGGAAAGGATCTGGGAGGTACAAAGGACATCACATGAGTTAACTCTAAAACAAGCTTCTCTAATGCTTCATGTTATCCAGGGATGACTGGCTGACATTAAAAAAAATAAAAATACAGCTGTAATGGGCTGATCCCATCTGCCCAAGAAGACAAAGTCCTGCTCAAAAAAAATACCAGTCTAAGTCCTTTAGCTCTTGGTGTTTCATAGCTGAGCATAGAAATCACTTTTAAGAAGTGCAGAGCATCTCCGAAGAACCTCAGGCTCTTGCTCCTCTTTGCCTTCAGACCTCTCCCTTCTCCACAGCCTCGACTGGCCGAAGCCCCACAGACCAGCGCGCGCTCTCCTGCCCGCTTCCTCACCAGCGCTTCCCTGCCGCCAGAGGAAACTTGCGAGAAACATTTTACATCCACTCCTGCACAGCACGACTGGAACACGTGGCCAAAACGCCATCATGTATTTTTAAAGTATCCACCATAAGAGCGCATATAAGGAGGGGTTCCACAGCTCAGTGCCCTGTTAAAACAATAATAGTTACTATGAAATATAACGTATATGGAATATATGAATACAGGAAATACGAGTCAGATTTGTTTAAGCTACCAAAAAACGCCAGAAATACGCAGATTTATCAAGTTGAAGTGTTCTGATTTAAGATTTCCTAAAAGATCTATCAACAAATACTACCTGTCAGGAGTGACCTTCACGCTGGTTGCAGCCTTACCACCAGCAACTGAGCTAATGCGGCATAGTGACATCCTAGCAGACCCTCTACCAGTTGTGTAAGGAGGGAACCAGCATGGATATTGTACTTGACAACCATACGGTGGCTGTCTTAGAAGGAGGTGCTCAGAAATCTGCTAGGAGGCATCCCTGAACCAGAGCACGCAGCCTTCAAGCAGCGTGGCAGACCACCCCGGGAAACTTGAACTGAAACCCCAGGCACGGCTGCTCTCAGCATCCTCCTTCTCCTAAAACAGAAGCGTGCAAGGGTGTTTAAAGCCATCAGAATTTAATTTCCTCATAGACAGTCCAGATTTTATCCCTGGTCCTGCAGAACAGACACTAAAACAAAACTTCTTTTAAAAATTTATGCACCTCTGCCTTCCTAGTTTAACAGGTGTTTTGATAGTTACAGTTGCTTTTGGTCCATTTGAAGTGGAAGGTAGCAAGCCAAAGAGGACAGCGATTACAGTCAAAGGTTCTAAGATGCGTTTTTTCTTTAAAGAGAGAAAAAAGAAAATAACATCTAAAGTTTCCAGGTTTGTTTTAAATAAGGACTTATTTTCATCACTATCAATAGGAAATTACGCTTTGTTGTACTACCTCAAGTCATGGTTACTACCAGAAAATAATTGCACGTCACTGTTTTAATATGCTAGAAGCAATGTTTTGGAAGAGAAACTTCATATTTTTTTCTTAAAAAAAAAAAAAAAAGTAAGTATTATGGATTCGGGTCAAATATCAACTGGGGGCGAGGTGAAACCATACCTACAATAGCACCTCTTCTCATAAAATAATCTTACCCAGAGCTGAAGTGACCTTTGCAAAGACAGAGATAACTACATCTGCTACTGATATACCTTAAGCAAATGGATCACTTAATAAATGAAACTTTTCTGAAGGATTGGGAGTGAGAGAGAGAAAAACTCTTACAGCCTCCTTATAAAATATGCATTCAGTTGATATTCATAGATAAATCTCCTAGGTGTATAATATGAGTTGCTTTGAGGACAACAGACTCGTTTTGGAACCAAGACAGCCATAGTTCATCCTATATCACAAAAACAACAGGATATAATTACCACAGTGTACTATATAAGAATATTAACCAATTGCATGCTGTTTTGATGTTTGGAAAGTTAAGCTGTTTAAAGAAATGAATGAACATTGCTCCCTATGGTACACGAGAGTTTTCTTAGTATGAGAAGAAAAGTTGGAGTGGTTTTTTCTTTCTACTTCAGCAGAAGAGTTTCATTTTTACTGCTTTAATTTTTTTTCTACCTTTTTTTTTATTGACATAAACATGCTAGCAGTTGGACATCATTCATAAATTCACAGTTTTATATTATTTTAATTTTTTGTTTTAAATCACGATTCCCTTAAAAACTCCTCCCATGTATAAGAGCCACATGCCAACAACACTTTCACACTAACTAGGGGATTGTGTCAAATTTACTTAGCCTGGTACAAAACTTCAATTACTACCAGCCCCACCCCCCGCAAATAATTGTTCTTGAGTCATGATGAGACCTGAGTTTTCCTTGTTTGGTGTCTTTGGAAAATGCTTTTGTTTTCTCTTTCGAGGTGGCTCCGAGTGTAAAAAATTAAATTAATTAATTAAAAAAACCCAGACAATTATTTACTGCGTCAGTTTATTCTTTTGACTCAACATAACCCTCCCTGAAGTCACATAGATTGAACTGAATTTTAAGGAACAAAGGATCTTGTGAAGCACTTTCACAAATCTACAACATTCTTTTAACAGAAATATTTCTGTTAATCTGGTTGGTACAAAGCTGTGATATCCCCAATGTCTCTATATGTCATCAATCAGAAACACCTTTGATTCGGTATGCATGTCATCTATGAAACAAGAATTCTAGTGCCAAGTTGAAACCATCATCCTACTAAAATTATGTTTTTCTGCCTTATCTATTAATAGGGTGCACTGACACTGAAGTTATTTCATTAGAAATAATTTTTACGGGTGCACAGGGAGGAGAAGAAAGGAATGGTGCTGCTGCCAGGGAGAGAGTTGACAGTAGCACGTGCCGGGAGAAAAGACTGAGGATGACTGATTGAGATCTTGGGAATTCATTTAGGTTCCCCAAACCTGTATTATGATCACTGCCTTTTTAGTGAGACCACTCAAACACAAGGCACGAAACATGTCACACATTGAAATGAGCGCAGCAGGCATCTGAGGGACAGAAACAGAATACGGTTGTTACTTGTTTCATGCCCAAATTCTATCCAGTCATCACTGACATATTCAGTAGTGTATTTCAATAGAGGAGTTATGAAATTAGCAGTAAAAGAACACTGTTTTCAAACAAACATCAACAAATAGCATCTTTTCATTAATCGATAAAAAATATGCCTTCTGCTAAAGATATTTTAAAATGTACACAACTTCACAGCTGGGTCTTAAAAACCTGTTAACCTTTGCAGTCCTGCAGTATAATACAGCCAGTTTCAGAGCTAGCTGCTGATACATTATTGGTTTTGACAAAGTCATGAAAGCTTAGATTAAGCTTCTATTAAAACTTACAGTTTATGACAGATTTGTCAGGTTTAATCTATTTCTGGTTCAGTTGTATCAAATTATCCCAATTTGAGACTTTATGATATGATTTCTACCAAGGGAGAACATATTATTTTGTAACAAATGATATAAACTACTGTAGTTCGGTTCAGAGAAAAAGTCACCTAAAGGAATTCACTATTAGAGGCAAATATGCATATTTTATTCACTCAGAATGCCGTTCTTCACTTTAAAAATAAATTTCCATACGCTCTAAATACATTTTATATGTTGTCATGAAGTCCAGCACATTCATTTTCTTCTGTATTTGTCAGTGTATGATATAGACTTCCTTAGGTTAGAGATCTGGTTTCCCATCAATTCTTATGTTTCGCTTGCACTGCCACTAATGAGAATTATGCACAAACAAAATACAAAAGACCCGTCATAAGAAATTGCCAAGAAGAAAACAAAACAGCAAAAGCAAAATGGTGTAAACCAGGGCTGGATGAGACCCACAAGACTTTCTCATACCCTCTGTCTTAAGGATGCCCATCTTTTTCTCGGCGCAGATCTCTTGGTCAAACGCCTCACCTCACCAGACACATAAGAGACTTCCTCAATTATTTCAGGAAAAGATGGGAGGGAGAATAACACAGATAAACAAAACCTTTATATTCAAATATACAAATAAGGCTAGAAGGATTTTCTGTAGCTGGTATTAGCTTTGAAAAACTGAAGATACAAAACGACACCAGCCAGGTCTGGCTTGCTTTTGGTTGTTGGTTTTTTTGAGCCCAGCACTGCTAACCTGCACCACAGACAGCAAGAGCCTTTCTGCTCCTCTCTGGAAGACCTGCGCTGGCCTAACACCTTCTGTCAGCAGCCCTGGGGGTGTCACCTCCCCTCCCTCTATTTTGGGGAGCCTCAAGAGACAGAGGGGCAGCTCCTGGGCTGAGCCGTTCAGATGCCCCCAGAGGAAGGGCCAGCAGCATTCAGAGTTTTTGCCCCCTGCAAACTCTGAAGAGGGCTCTCTGGTGCCTGCCTACCCAAGGCAATGGGAATTTAACTGCGTATTTACCTCTTGCATGTACCTGTGCTTCAGTAAATGATTATATGCAAGGCTCACTACTTCTAAAACTCTGAGTTTCCCAAATTGTTAAGTGCTCTTCTACCTACTTACTATTAACTGTTTACTTAACACACACTACCTCTGATCATGGTCATGAATTCAACCTACACAAAGAAAGCAAAAAAGTTACATATGAAAAATGAGGCAATTGCACTCACCTTATTACAAGTAAGAAAAAAAAATCCCACCTTAAGTAAGGTTTGTCAGCATAGCATTCAAACCTGACTAATTCCAGCATTTGCTCTCTCAGTGGAGCTAAGTATTTGCTACTATACTATAAAGAATAATGAACTGTGGTAAGGCCATCTGATGATTTCTGACCATTAAGACAGAAAACTGAATGCAGTCTTCAGTAATGCAAGACTTAACAGGCCAGCACAGACCTGCCTCCATAATACTGGAGCATGTGGATTTTTCTGTAAAGTTTAGGTGATAGTGGGGACAGTGAAACTGAAAACAATGTACGGCACTGCAGGAGAAAGACAAGACTAATGAAGTTGGGCACACTTACTATATGTGGAAATTTAACATTACACAGCAAGAGAGTGCCACTGAGTTTAAAAAGGATCCAAGTATACGAGAGGAAAAAGGCAAGGTTTTGAGACAAAGACTAGCAAAAGCCCATTAAAACAGGGAATCGTGGAAAACATTAACTGGAGTACAAATATTTAGCCCTTTGCAACTTCCCACTCTTTACATTTATATATGCACATCTGACAAGGCAGCACAGTTTACATTAAAAAAAAAAAGTGTTTACATGTTGACTAGACTTTAAGAGGAAAAAAAAAAACAAAACAGAGGGAGAAATTGTAAGCTTAGGCAAATACCTGGAAGATTACTTGATGTCTGTAAGAAGTTCCTAGGCATCCATCAATGCACAGATGCTGACAATAATTACAGCTTCCCCTGCAGACTCAGAAGGCATAGCTACCTCTCCCACACGTCTGGTTTTCCCCACACTTTTAAAGTTGCACTTGCAAACATGAAAATACTATCTTGGTGAGACTGAAAGAAAATTTTGGTTTTATTTATTTATTTAAAGAAAGCTGCTGAGCTGCAGTTCAGCAATGCAACTGCTAGGAGGAAGCTCACGTTCCCCAAGGGCAGCCGATGCACAGCCGCAGTGATCAGCGTGCCCATGGCAGAGCATCAGCGACTTTGCCAGCCACGCCACAAGAAACGCCTGACTCCGCATGTGAGTCTGTACGAGCGACAGTAAAGCACAACAGAAGAGCAGGGAAGATGTGTTGTCCCAGGATGTTGTAAAATAAGCCATGACTTTGTGAAATATATGCTACCCTGTTTTCATCCATTTGAAGTTTACGGGAACACAGGGTTTCTTTGAATTTGAAATAATTTTGAACACTTCCTAAAGTTCTGCCTAATGGAAAATTAGGCTGAACAACAGAAAATTAAGTTTTGCTTAAAATTAAACAAAAATACTGAACAAAATGTTACGTGTCTACTACAAACACCAAATGGTGTCATTGCATTCTCATGCTTGAACAGAGACACAGCCTTAAATACCTTAATAAACTTAGACTCCATCGCATTGCAGTAGCTAATCAAGTTTTAGGCTCCTTTTCATTTCTGTCAGCTTTATTGCATAAAGGGAACATCCAGAGGAAAGCCATTATATGAAAATCCTGAATATTTTCTTTCATTGTTGTCTATGCTATTTGTTACCTTTGATTTATGGCAATATCCCTAACTCCTAGATCTGAAACCAAATCAGCAAAACACTAACAATATTACCTTCTTTCTTTTTTCCCAGAGAGAACATCAAACAGGATATTAAAACACATTTCCAAATATGTAATTACCACATATTTAATATATGACATGCAGAAATAGTACTAATAAAAAAAAACATCAAAGCAGAATTGAATGATAATTTATACCATCCTGCAGTCTCTGCCCTCATGCTCGCCCTCCCCTCTTCTCCGGGCAGGTGTTACCTGGTGAGAAAATGAGCGTTGCTCTCTACTTTCAGCATACTGCAAACCACCATTAGCTCATCTGAATGCAATACAGAGGAGCTCCATGTCTCCTTGAAATTATGTCAGTTAGTACAAGCTTTCTAAAAGTGGTTCTGCTACTAGACAAGACCCAACGCTGAGATCCATGGACTGTATCTCCAGCCCAAGTGACCTGAAAGGTAACACAGGGATGGCCTTTTGGCTCATTACTAGCTGTCCTTAACCTGCTTCAAAATTTCCCAAACCTAAACCAATTGCTTTATCGAATGAAGTTATGGTTTTACCAAAACAATCAGAATAGGATTTTTGAGGTACAGGAGTCTACAAAAAAGAAGTTTAAATACATAGAAGCATAAGAGACTGGTTTTAAATGTTCATATGGTCAAATAATCTCAAAATCACGCATGGTCTAGTTTAAGACCACAGCCAGAGGAAACCATGAAAATAGGAGTTCTACAGGTGAACGACTCCTCAAAACACTTGGCTTAATTTTCTCAGCCAACTTTGGCAATTCCAGAAGCATTAAGTGTGGGCACTAAACACCCTCCAGGAGAGGTGCAGGAGCCCACACACACTTTCCAGGGACCAGCGTGTGCTTTACAAAAAGCCAAAGCGCGTACGGCCCCAGCGAGAGGTTGCAGAATTCCACCCGTGGTCGAGGGGGCAGCGAAACACGCAGCTCCGTGTGGTCTCAAAGCCCAACCAAATGATAAACCACGGCTTTCTGCAACCCAAAGGGAAAATAAAGTTTGAAGCAGGTCAAACCTCTCTGAAATGCCTTAACTTAACAAGTATGTGAATTAGCTGACTACTGAGATAGTAGGCACAAACAGAAGGGTCATCCAAAGTGATTGCTAAGAAACACTAAACAAATAAAATCAAAACCCCACCAAACCCACACCGCACCTCAATACATTGCCTCCGATAAGATTATGAAGAAAGTTATTCCTCCGTGAAGCTGTAAGAGGAGAAAAGAAATGCTCAAGGGACAGATACAGAGAGAAAACAAGAGTCGGGCAGTAGCTTTACGCCCTTTCCTTTTGCTGTCTCTAACTTTTGCAATTGAGAGCTCACCTGCTCACGCAAGCCAAGCGGGCACGAGCTGACCCGGCTCTGCCTGCCGGGCTCCGGGCAGCCGGCCCTGCGCAGGATGCACGGCAATAGCGGTCCTGGGGGCTGCAGCTCAGGGCAGCCCCAGGGACAGGAGGCACGGTAGGCTTTGCCGAGGGAGATGTCAGGAGGTCGCGATTTCGGACCGGTGCGGGCAGACCCGCTCAGCGGCAAAGGAGCTTCCTCCCCTCTGGAACCGGGATAAGCGCGCTGTCGTGGCACCGACACAAGCAGCTTAACTGCTGCAGAGCCAACCGCTTTAAAAAGCCAGGAACAGTTCCCAAGTAACACAGGACATTGTCCTTAGGCAAACTAGGAGCAATTTTCTCATGTTCCCATTCAAGCACTGTCCTTTCGGTAAGCAGCCTGGTTGTTTCTGATGTTCAAATAGTCATGGCCTAAATATCTGCATGCAGCTGCCCCAGCATCAACCGTTCCAGCTCTGCCTCTCAAATGCTGTTGCCCTGAACAAGTATTGATAGACTTCGCTCACAATGAAATGATGCACACCCAAAAACGTTACTGTAGCTAGCTAACGTAGCTAGTACACCTTAAGTTTACACCATACACCTACATGCACCAGTACTCTTACAGGTCAATGAATGCTAAGCCCGATACCCCAATACTGCTACGGTGACTTTATCCAACCAGAAGACAGGAGCACTTTGAGCTTAAAATGTTTTTTCTTTATATTTGTTCTCTGTAGTTCATAAATACATTATTTTGTTCCACTTCAACTATAGTTTGGATTTGGCTGTTAGCGTAAGCTTCCAGAAGCTGACTTCATGTCTCAAGAGATGAAAACTGCTTTAGCCTCAAGGAAGAAAGCAATAACAAGTGAGGTTGACTTGCCCAATGGGCATATAAGGTCAAAATAAGTGTCATATACTAACTGCAGTCTCCATCCAAAAAGCAAGGCTTCACATGGCAGCCTGTCCACACTATCAGAGCACCCATAGACCATAAACATCTCAGGGCATGAATACTCCAAAATATTCTGGTGCTACAGCTACAAAAAACAATCTAGTATGAATAAACTAGGGCGTGATTTGCAACCTGTGATATATATCACCACAACTACACCAGGACGTACGGTAAAGTTACCCTGCACTTACCAGATTGGGCAAATCTATTCATACAGGTAATTACCATCAAATAGCCAATGTACCATAAAGCTACAGGTAGCGTACACCAAGGGAAGTTATTTGTGTAGCCATAACTTTAACTGAAAAGAGCAAATTAGCACGGGCTTGGAAATGAAATCATGGGCTTGGAAATGAAATCATGGGCAAAAGCTGTCAACGAGCAAAGTGACTGATACAAATCTGTAAGCTGCAACTCTTAACTCTACGTGCAGATACCACGAGGGTTGGGTTTGTTGGTTGGTTTGGGGGGTTTTGGGGAGGTGTGGGTCTATGTCCTAGCATATAGGTAAGAAGATAGCTGTATGGAAACTAAGCAATTTATATTTGTAAAGTAACTTGACCCCAAGTACCAAAGTAGAAGGAATAATTCTTGTGATTGCTGAACTGGGCAAATCAGGACACTGAGGGTATTGCAGAGGATAAATACACATGAAAGCAATTTTTTTTTGTCAGTCTGTTTTCACAAAACAACTTCCACTAGGGAAACATTTTCATTGTGGCTGACTTCTTTTAGCTGATGAAAGGAAGGTTATGTCATTTTCTATCAGAGTATCAGACAGAGTACAGAAATGTTACAGGAAGACTTTCTCTCCCTCTGAACCTGAGTTGCACACATCTTCAGGGTTTCCACTCCAGTCCGCTTCTGAAGCTTTCCAAAGTTCTGCTGATCGCATTTGATGCCTGCATCCAGTTAAGATTTCCACCTAATGATGAAGTATAGAGAAAACTCTCAAACACACACTAGCTATATGGGATATGCTACAAATTAGCAATATCCTCTCACTGACAGGATAGGTGATGTTTGGCTGGATGCAGATTTTTTTTCAATACATCAACCCTTAAAGGTTACCTAATTTTCTACCCTCGTATAGTAGGGCATTGCCACTGGTAGTCATGTAACCTGCTATTCTAGACCAGCAATGAAACCACCAAAAAGGATGAAGTCATACCTGCTTAGAAGGTAAAACTTTCATGTTAGGGACAATTTTTCATTACACCTATGAATTAGGATCTCCAAGTACTGTAACTTTTTCCTGTCACTGTGGCATAAGTTGAATTACTCAATTTAAGAACTCCATGTAAAAAACTTTTTTAAATTATCCATATGGTTCCCTGAGGAAATTCAGCTTATTTTATCACCTTATCTGCCCACTCACCCTTCAAGTTTGTTGGTGAATTCTAGCTAAATTTTAAGGGGGATAAAAACCCTTCAAAATAATGATGGTCCTACAAATGTAATGAAAATCAGCTGCTGGGAAGCATCACTAACTAATGTCTCCGCAGAGCAAAGGAGGAACTGCAGCACCGCTCGTTAAGCACCGCTTGGCAGTGGCCGACTGCCAGGCAGTGTCACCAGGTGCTGCCTGCTGTACAAGGGACCGGTTTTAAGGATATGGCTGGAGAAGAGGAATTTTTGCTCTGCTCTGGACAGGATGTTGGCAAGGAGGAACGTAGGGGCCAGCAGACAATTAATGAAGTCAGGCTTCATTAGTTCTGATGCTCAAGAGACCCAATTGTTATACCTTATGATTGCTATTTGCCTCTTGTCCATTTGCTTTTTCAGTAAGGAGCCCATTAGCCATGGCTAGAGAGCATCACTGCAAAAGGCGTTCAGGAAGTCCTATCATATAGATTTTGACAGGTTTAAAGTCTCATCCTGTGCTGAATAATGGGGTGATGAGACTGAGACAAGGTTTTTTCCCAGTGTTTCCAGCAGCTGGCAGAATAGAATGCACTGGAAATCCCCCAGAAGAAAAACCATTATTTGTTTGACAGTCTTAAGATGTACATGTATGAAAGATGTGAAGGAGAGGGAGATGAATCTTGGGCAGTGGAGAAAAGAGGGAAGCACACATAACACAGAAAAGCCACATTAAATTTGCAGGCCAAGCTTCTGGATGCTCACAGAAATTTGATTATGAGCTCTAAAAAACCTCATGCATAGAAAAAATGGAATAAAAGCTGAAAAGACACTTAAACAGTAAACCTGTATATTCCTTTTGCTGGAAATAGTACATTTTGCACAAAGTAAAGAATACGTAAGTTCAGAAACTTCAATGTGTCTACCAGAGCTTTACCTACCAGGTAAAAATAAAGTCCAAGGACTCACATCCTTGAAGCTTTTCAAAATGACACAAAAGCGTCAAGGTCCATTGCTGGTCCTGGAAGGGGGTCTATGGCACATGGACTATTTGTCCTACAGTACTGGCGAAGCAACAGGGAGAAGCTTTGTTCTCAGGCTGGCACAAGGAAAGAAAAAAAATTATTCAGTTTAATCCGAACCAGAAGAACTTTTCCAGCCAGGGTTGCTGTACTGCAGCCCAATTCTCATCATCTTACCCAGATTTGCCAAGAGCCTTTCCCACCTGTTTTAGAAGATTTCATTACTCTGAAACTCCCAGGATCCACTCGTGGCGGTCAGGAATTACTCGGATGACAGCAGGAACGGCAGACGGCACCCACCGCCAGCACGGCTCCAGCAGCCCTGCCCAGAGGCTCCCCGGTGCCAGCTCCCACCTCCGCCGACAGCATCAGCCCAGCGCCCGGCTCCGTCGGCCAAGACGCTCCTTCCATCGCTCGTGACCCCCCTGAACCTCCGTTTTGAAACCGTATTTGCAGTCTTACATTGAAACAGCAATGCCGTTAGCCTTCTCCAGTGGCATCTGTCAGTACAACGCATCCCTAAACAGCACCTCGTGGAAGCAAATATACGTTTTTACGAGTAGAATGTCTCGGTCATCGTCTGTCTCGTAGCCCACTGCAAGGTCAAAGAGCACTACCATCTCAGAGCCCGATTTCAGGAATCCAGCCCTCACATTGTCTCCAGATAAGCTGAGAGGAAAAGAAAAACCCACGGGCTGCTTTTCACCAGTGCCCTCGTGTTGGCCGTGAATAGAGCACAGAAGAGACCACCCGCTCCTCCACCGGGGCACTCTGAGCCCAGGCTGCTCAAACAAGTCCATGCTGCAAGACACTCCACAGAACGGAAGGCTGCCTTGCTCTTTTGTTATTTTATTTTGTTTTCATTAATGAAGCATTTTAACAACAGGGTGATGACAGCTCATCAGAGTTTTTGAAAAAGGTCATGGATGGATGAGAAGAAAATGGATGCCTGTAAAATTTAAATTTAAAAAAAAAATCTGAATTTGCTGAGGGATTTCTTCCTTTGATTTAATACAATATCTAAACAGATGAAGGAAAAGTCTCATTTTTAAAGGTGTATTTTTGCCACTCTCCAAGGACTAGCTGCCTCAAAGCATACACTGCTTTGGGCTTCAAGACAATAAAAGAGGTCAAACGTGTTGTTTTTACAAATGCCATATGCACTTCAGTTTGTTTATTTTTATTCTTGCCAACTCCAAGAAGTTATGCCAAAAGGAAAATGCTGTGAAGAAGGAAGTAAAGAAAGATAAGGTACAGGCCAAACAGCAGAAAGGATCTGTAAAGAAACAAAGGCATCCCAGCACCTGGAGAACTGTCCCCAGCTCTGCATGCACCAGCAAAATTCATTCCTCGGAGATACAAACCGAGGATGAAAGGAATCGGTCAAAAAGCTGCCAGACTTAGTAGTAGAAATAGAGCTACTTATCAGAAGCCAAGAACTGGAGAAAGTAAAAAAAAAAAAAAAAAAAAAAAGTTAAAAAGGAGGACGAAATGACAGCAAGCACCTTCTGAGAGCCAAAACTGGTAGTACTGCTGAGGTCTGCAGAAAATTCAAAAGTTTTGAAGAAAATATGGCAGCGCAGATTCAACTATATAAGTCTTTTTTTCTCATCCTATTATTTCTTTACTGTGCATGCTGTGAGCTCTGGATGCAGAAATATTTATTTATTTAGGAGAAATGGTACAGGTTTACCTAAATCACATGCTCCCACAGGAAAAAAGAATATAAGTACCAAAGCCTGCTGAGTCAGCCAGAGTAATGGCACTATAAAACAAGCACGAGGCTTCTCATATCTGCTAGAACCACACAAATCTACCAAAAGAGTGTCGAAAACAACCAGGTCTTGCCCTGGAGGGGTTGATATGGGACCAGTGGAGAGGGACGGCAGCCTCTCCTTCCCGCCAAGCCCAGGCCAGAGTAGCAGGAGCTGTAATTTACTCTCCTCTAGTGGCGATTTCTGAGGTTTTGGTAACAGTCCCCACAAAATCACTGCACTTCAACCTAATTGCAAACTCGGGACTAAAGAACTCCATGAGCTGTTGAAATTGAACTGTAAAATCACTGCTAGAAAGAGCACCTCCAGAAAAACTGCTTTTCTTTCCTTTTTAAGCCAAGGCTTGTGATCAAATGCACACTAGATCAGTATCACATTTGCCAAATAAAGAAAAAAAAAAAATGTGCACACAGTAGTACTGCAACTGGGAAAAACACAGGGAGGTACTTTTAATAAATATTGTTCATTAAAAAAAAAACCAAACACACACAAAAAGAGAGGGCATATCCAGATCAGTAACAGGACACAGGTTTAACCAAATAAACTTGCAAAACACTCACTTCATTTTCATTCTTTTCATTTTTCTCTACTGGAGTTTCAAATAAACAGAAGCATATACAGCCTTACTTTCTAAAGAGGCAAATTTTACCACAGGAAACTTCAAGAAGACCAGTAGGTGGCACTTGGAAAAGAAAGAAAAAACCCAAACCTGAAACACTAACTTACTCACAAAATGAAACTACATTTTAAAATTTTTATTCTAGTAAGACATACAAAAAAATCTTTTATTTTTAAAACACAGCTTTAAATGAGATCATAGCCTTTTAGGAAAAATAAGGCTCTATTTTAGTATTTATTACAAAAGGATGGGATGTAGTTATTAATTCCAATTTTAAATAATACTTGATTTAGCTAGTTTATGTAAACAGATATCCAAAGGCAAATACTCCATCATCCCAAAGACAAAAAATACAGAACAAGAAAGAGTGAAATACACACAAGGGATCATACTCGATCACCTACAAAAGACAAAGGAGAAAGTGTATGGTAGTGCCACTAAGAGGAGGCTGGGATGGGAGTGAAGAAGCTACTCTTGCAGGTTCCCCACGTCAGGAATGAAAGGGGCTTTTTCACAGGTTTTATATACAGCGGGGGCCATGGACACCACCAGCAGCTTCTCCCCGAGGAAGAAAGGTCTTGAATTCTGCCCGTCTTTTAGCAACATACACATCCCTGCAAATCTTTCAGGAGTTTCCATAAATGGAAATGATAGCATTTTTAAGAGACTGAGCCATTTTCCAGTCTATCGGTCTTTCAGCAAAAACTCCTAACTGAATCTTGGCAGGAGGGAGGGGGAAGTTGGTTTTAATATGTGAAAAACTGGAGATGAAACATCTATACAGTAAACACATTGCATTTTAGCTTTCCAGTACTCTGCAAAAAGCAGAAGCTACTTTGCAAGTAAATCGAACATGAAGTCAAAAGAGAGAGGGTCTATTATGAATACTGAAATACCACATTACATTAAATTTAAACCAGGTTTATTATTTCTAAGTGAACTATTAAGCAACAGTAACATTTAGAAAGCTGTTTTCACCAGTGCATTCAAGAGGAGCAGCAGTGTAAGTTTCCAGGTAACTACTTCTCTCTCAAAGAATTCTCAGTCATTTAATCAATAACTCAGTAAATAGCAAATTAAATCCATCAGCTACAGTTTGATGAGGCGGTATCGACTCAAAAGTTTAAGAAAGCTGATTATTTCCCACATTCAATTAAAAAGAGTGTCACCATATACACAGATCACATGACAAATGTGCTGGAAAACAGTCCTATAATTAAGCAGAAGACTAATTATTTATAAAAACCTTTTGCTCATTTACTAGATACAATCCAAACTTCACAGCCCATGAAGCATGATAGTATTCATTTGTATATGCAGGCAATAAAATCTCAGCTCCTGCCTGAATTCCAACTGACACAGGGTCACCTCAAAATTAAAAAAAAAAAAAAAAGAATACGTAAACAGATAGTTCAAGTGCATAGACAATAATGCAAGATTTGTCATTCAAAGCAAAATATAGGGGTGACAAAGAAATCGGAAGACAGTCAAAGCAACATTACTGTGTTAACTTAAACAAAAAAATGTCAACTCATTCTTTGGCCATGACTAAATCTGGACTTGAAGGTTTGACATACCTCCTCTTGGAAGCATGGGCCTCAGCCACATCCTTACACTTGACTCTGCCTTCAAAGTGAAATAATTTGCAGGATTAGACTGTGATAAAGTATATTGTCAATCCATTACATGAGGCAAAAACCAAACCGCTGATGGACACCGCACTCAGCAATTACACGTACCATGCCCTCTTCCTTCTCCGCACCTCCTACGCTGGCCGGGCGCTGGGGACCCGCTGCCGCGTGCCGTGCCGAAGAGCCAAGGTTTTCATCCCCGCGGCACTGCCGCATCCCCGCCGGAGAGTCCGGCGGCCGGCAGGAACCACCGCCTCCGCCCGGGGAGCGGGACGGAAGGCCATGGAAACGAACAGGACGGGACAGGGACTACAAAGGCGACGGGCTTGGGGGAATGGAAGCAGGGTGGCTGCAGTGCTCTTTTTTCCCCTCTGGGATTCGGGATGAAAAAGAGAGCGAGAGGACGGGGAATGGATGCGAAGGAGTACGATCAGACGGGAGTGGTTGATAGGAAACGGGGAGAGGGAGAAACAAAGAGTGCTGTTACAGGGGCTCCCCGGGGTGCCAGGAGCCAACTCCTCCTTCCAGGGACGTTCAGACTTGCCCCTAACTTCACAGCACAAATTTCATTTTTCCTTAAGAAGTGACACGATTGCACACCTGTGAGTGGTGCTTAGAGCCAGAGCTCAGGAAAAGTTGTATGAATTGTTCCACATCCCTCGGAGGACGCCCGGTGCTGCAGACCGTAATTCAGAGAATTAATGGCCCTTTTAGTCTTTCTACTCCAAAAGAAAGGCACTGAGCTGCAACGGGCCTGTAAGGCTTCCAGCGTGTGCTCACCAGCACAACCACATCAGAGGATGGCCGAAGAAAATGGAGGCCACGGCCTTTGGCTACAAAGATACTAAACAAGATTGCCACGCTCAGTCCTGGGCTTTCTCATTCCAAAAGACACTGAATTTGAATTCCAAAATATACTGAATCTGCTGAATTCTTCAAAACTCCAAAGACTTATGGGTACTCCCTTTCAAAATTAAATTTATCATTAAATCTCTGTAGCTGTACAGACACCCTTCAAATAGTAAAACTTTGCTTCGTTTTCAAACTTTAGAATTATTAATCTCCTGTCTAACTTATAATTTTAAACCAGAAAGCTCTTTATGTCACTAATCACAGGAGTCTTTCACTTCCAGGAAGCAGTTCTGCCAAACTCAGGTCCCCCTAAAATTTTTGCATCCTATGAACTCACGGCTGCAACATTTTAGAGATCAGCTTTTACTGTAGGAAGAAGTACCGCCTGACCACCAACTGAGAACAGTATCCGTCCTTGGCTTGCCAGCTTTTCTGACAAAGGCAACCTTAGCAACTACGCTTATGCAGCAGACCTTTGCAATTACTGACTCTGCTGCAGCCGTGCACCACAGGACAGGAGTCTTCCTCCATGACAGCTCAGGAAAATCACAGGGGAAGGAAAAGAAGGAAGAGATTTCCCTCTTCAGGAAAAAGGATTATTGTGGGGGAAAAAAAAAAAAAAAATTGGTAAAAATATTTCAAAGATTTCATCACTTTTTCCTAGTAAAGACAAATAACACTTAACTAAAACACTGACACACTGCATGCAGAATGCAGCAGAGTCTCCATTCAGCTTTTAACTCCCGTCGGCAGTCACAGCAGACAGTTTTGGGCTGGAAAAATGGCTGTTTGCTGGTCCTGCAGTGTTGCCATGACTGCAAGAGGAGAAAAGCTGCAGGGAACCAGGGAGGGAATTCCCTCTTCAGTCCAAGAGCACGCTGCAGCCTCAAATCCCTCCTCCTGTCCCGCACCGTATCCGCTTCACAGCGTTACTGACCACGCAGGCAGCTTGGGAACAGAGGCAGGGATGCTGGGATGCTCCAGCTGCACCCAACTGACACACTCCCATGGTCACAACTGGTGCGCCAGGGACGGAGCTACTACAGCATTAAATTAACATCTGCCTTGGACATCTCAAAGTGAAAAATAGCATACAATTGTTACAGGGCACTTTTTTTTTTGTAAATGGAAGTAGTACAGAAGTTTTCAGGATCTAATGTCATATAAGAGTACTGATTTCAAATTATGAATCGTTCTATCTGACAGCACAGTAAGTGCCATAAAATGAGATTTACTACTCGCGATAAAATGTTCGGGTTTTATATAGATACACATAAGGCAAGGAAAAATACCTCAAGGGAAATCTGCACCAAATTGTAAACCACAAGAGGGACATGGAGATTAAAATTCTGGAGGCATTGTGTATTAAACGAGCAGTATACTATTCAAAAAAAAAATCAATTGAAGCAAATTCAGTACTTCTACAATTATTATAGCACAATAACTGTCATTTTGAAGGATGAAGGTTGGTTATTTCAAAAGGTTTCTATACAGCACTTCTCTGCCTACTTGAAATGTGGTATTTTTAAACTGCAGTATCAGCCAGCCAAATAAATGTATCAGACACCTTCGAGCAATGCACTTAAATGAGAGAATATTCATAAAGGATTTAGAAAAACATCTCAATTCACTGACCTAAATATTACAAAGCAAATCACCAGACTGTCTTCTACATGCAACCGTGTTGGAAAATTTCAATTACTTCTTATCTTATAATTAAACTACTGGCTTAATACTTTGCATTTCTATGGTACCTTTCACCCAGGGAGCTTAACGTGCTTTACAAACATTATCAGCTTTTACAGTTAGCTGGCTTTTGTGATGAGACACTGTATTCCAGACTTCCAGTTTGAGGTTTTATGTTAATTACATACAAGTAAAAAGGGATCTCAAGTCACACCAGGTAATGTAAAGTTCACCCAAATAAACTGAGTTACTGTGAATTCATTAATGAGAAAGCGAGTGCAGAAAAGCCAGCAGGAGGAACACGCCACAAAACTTATCTTCTTCAGATGTTTTGCTGCATCATTGCTGCCATTTTTAAAATAGTATTTCCTAATAGTAAAGACACAACAGGATTTTAAACCCTTTTAACAAATCTGTACTAAATAAAGCAGGAAAAATTAACATCTATTAGTTAGTATGTTCACATATACCATTCCTTCACGTCGTAAGATATGAAGAAAGGAATGGCATTTCAATGCTACACAGTTGATACTCCTTTTTGGCAGGGTATGTTGACTCAGCTGTTTAAGGTTTCATGCCTCCAATAGCATTGTTAAAACCCAAGTGGTCCAAGATGTAAATCATCCTGACTTTTCCCGAAGTAGCTTAAAATGTTAGAAACCTTGCCAGCTCAGGAGGAACCAAGAAACACGCAAAAGTCTTTAAAACAACCTGCAGCAATAAGTACCACAACTTCCGCTACTGGGGCTCAGCCCAGGAAGGACAGCAGATGAGCACAGAATTCAAAGTTCAGCATGTTGCACTATTAACAAAATAAAATATTTAAACAAACACTTTAAAGTAATGAATAATATATAGGTACAACTCACTGCTGCAGAATGAATCATCCTTACAGGACAAAATAAAATATTTTATAAAATTACAGATTCAGAAAAAATAAAGAATGAATCCTGAAGCATTGAGGTACCAAGTATAGACTTTTCAAAGATGGTATGACCTCAATGTCCATATGAGGTACACAGTTCATCTCACCTGAGTCCTGATTGGAGGGAAAAAAAAAAGGAAAAAAAAATTCCTTAACAGTCCAGTAGGCCACATATTCTACAGACACCACATACTTTTACTGAAAAACTACTTGAGCAATGGTTTACAGAGCTTTCAATATTTTATTGGGACCATTTATTTTCTCTTTCCATCTGCAAAGCACAGCACTTCATTCTACTATATGTTCAACACTACAAGATTCCCAAGAAAAGAAAAATTACAGCTAATATCATTTTAAAACCTCTAAGAATATCCTAAAACAGATTTTCTGAATTTAAAAGCTGCAGTATTTTAAATCCAAGACTTAGACTCTTTTGAGTTTAGCCAAACACAGCATCCCAGTAGAAAACAAAGATTATCTCCCTTTCCTAAGATATAAAATTATAATCTCTTGCCATTTAAGACCACAAGATACTAGACCTGCAAGAAAAAAAAAAAAAAAACAAAAAAGCCTATCCAAGAAAAAAAAAAAAATCCTACCAGAGGAATTGATTTTGGAAAAAAATTTCACAAGCAGTGGGGGAGAACATTTCACTTCCAGACTGATATTACAAAGATACTGCGAAAGGATGAAGACATCGCGAGGCCGAATAACGAGCAGGGCATATGAGGCATTCAAAGCTGCATGACAAAGAAGTATGCAATAAGTCCACCACTCACCGTGTGATTCTTCAAGTCAAATATACAGATCTCTCTCTGCCTCTCTCTCCTCCCTTCCCATCTCCATCTCTCTGCCATTAAATGGCACCAGGGCACTCCCCCTATACCCTAGAAAGCACGTACACAATGCTATTGGAGGGACGGGGGTGACATTTTTTGGATGCATCCACAGTACTGAAGGTACCGCTCCCCAAGGGTGATCGAATTCCCAGCACACCCCTGCATCATCCACTCTCTCCATTTACAAGACCTTAACAAAGACTTGATACTTTCTCACATCAACAAAACATTTCACTTTTCATAATCCATGTATTTGGAGAATTAGTCTGTTTTAACAATGCTGAGGTCACTATTGTGGTTTTGAACAGCAGCAGGTAACAACAATTAGATATTTAGGGTCTGCCTGAAACCTTGTGTGTTCACAAAGCCTCTTCTAATAATCTACAAATCTGTTACGTGGCCCAATTATCATGTCTGTATGTTGAGTTAATTCGAGGGGAACTGTGCTGGAAAACACAGATATGAAGGCAGGTAAGAGCAGTGCTGGCTTCCAGCAGCTCCTACCAAGCAGCCCCACCTGGCGTAAGGAAACAGAAAAAGGACAGTAGATTTGACAGGGAAAAAAGAAAAAGGACAAAAAGAAAAAGGACAAGCATAACGGCAAACCCCAGCCTTCTCACTTCGACATGCTTTGCCCCTATGGCTAAAGACTACACAATGCTTTAAAAAAGCCAAAGCAAATCAAAGAAAGCTGCTCCGCATCACCGTACGCGCTCTTGACGACAAGTTCCCGGCGAGCCCCGCGGCCGGGCAGAGCCCAGGCAAGGAGCCTGTCGCCCACCTCCTCCGGTGGGCAAGGATGCGCTCAAAGCAAGAGGAGGGCCGGACGCCTAGCATAGTTTTAAATGGCAAAGTCTGTCTGCTATTTCGTATCTGCTGACTTCTATTTTGTATGTTACTATAACTGAAGGCCAGGCAAATTTTTTTATTTTTTCCCTGTGGTTGGGTCAAACGTATCATCAAACAGCTTCAAGTAGTTTACATTAAATCCGTTAAATTGCACTGCTGCAAATGACGAGGTTATACGTGGCCTGAAGCGATCATTTTAAAAAAAAAAAAAAAATTCTCTTTCAGGTCGAGTGGAAATATATGACTCGTTAAGCCAGGGTAAAATCAGTTATGGCCTGGAGATGAATCTTCCCTTCTGTCTGAATAAAACTGACATTTGTGTTCCACACTACAGATTCAACAAACAGAAGTTAATTAATTTAGGACAGCAATTCTTTTAATGCTTTTGGCAACATCCTAAACCGGTGAATACGAGTTTAAGTATTTACAATGTTCCAAAAATCTTAGAAGAGAGTGGCAGCTGAACAATTCAAGACACTTTAAAAATAATGCAAAGAGCTGGATCTTGGTCTATACTGCGTTCAGAATGCTATACTTCCACTCCTTTGCCAAATGCCATTTGCATCTAGATATTTCTTTTCCAGCTAAGTGATTCATATTGTTGCTTGCTTCCTTAAATTCTTACTGCTGCAAGGATCAGTTCAATTTTATAACTGATGTTCATTTGTTATTTGTGAATTATACCAATAGCTTGCAGTATGTTTAGGAACACAAATCACCATGCGCATTTTATATGCACACATATAAAGAGACAGAGAGAGAGAGAGAATATATTAGAAAGACAATATTGTGTCATAACATTTACCAGTCACTTGCCAGAATCAATTCCTGATGAGATGAGTGGACTAATTTCCCCAGAGACAGATCATACGGAGTCCTGCGTGGCTGCAGTCTTACTGCCCTGAGAATAAAGCACAGCTCCTCTACCAAGCCTGGAGATGTGAAACAACACCTCAAGCCCTAAGCTTGCCTCTAACAAGTGTTCATGTTTGGTAAACATGTTTAGTACTGCTGCAACTAATTCTGTGCAAAATATTTCTTAAATGAGATGCATGAAATGTAGTATTTCATTGCCTTTTACATTCCAGTAACATCTTCAACTTTCAGGTAAAGGGCATTCTAATTTTATTTTATTTTTTTCAATAATGGAGTCATATGAAAGTCTGGCCTTACGCTTAAGTCATGTTCTACCATGCCAAATACTTGGGCTTAATCCTCTCCCCTCCTACGGGTTCCCAGTCTGAAGTTGCATAGTGTGAACTCACCCTTAGCTTCAGCCATCTATCTTTAAAAGGGAAGAATAGAGCTTTTTCTTGCCTACTCTTGACCTGTTCTGTGTAACCAGTTTGTAAGCACAGGCTCTTGTGTGTATGGCGCACTGCTGGGCACAGAGGGAGCTCGGTCTTGTACAAAGCTTCCAAGCAGTAACACGTGCCATCCTAGCACATGTTTGTCACTAAATATACAAGGAGACAGACGATCGGGACCCTTCACCCCTGCATTCCCAGGCTCCACGCTACCTACAAAAGCAGATGCCAGGTCACAAAAGGTGACAAAAGCTGCCCAGGCCCACGACGTCACTGATGAGGAGAGCCTGTAAGAAATCTACTCCCAGCTCTGCAAAACATTTTGACTTACAAAATCCCATTTGATTCAAAAATCCTCCTTTATCTTTATTCACAACGACAAACTTCCAAGCTTCCATGTTTTAGAAGAGAGCTCCAAGGGAACTGCAGGCAAGAACTTGACATTTGAAAGACGCAAAGCTGAGGCAAACAAGTTTGATCCAGAAGAAGAAAATCCAATACTCCACGACGGCAGAAAGAAAAGTTCTTGCTTACGAAACCAAAAAATAGCAATTCTGAGGGACGGGGCACAGGCGTAAAGACCGGTGACCAGAGATGCAGTCGCCTTTGTGCCTGCGCACCTCCGCCTCCATACACAGCACAGCAGACAGAGCACCACGGCGTGCTCTTCCTCTTCGGCTTGACCCACGCTCCAACTTCAGTAACCCAACTAGGGGGGCTACAAAGTTGATGTTGGCAAAACAAAATGACAGATACTCGGTCACCCTAGCAGAACCAGTATGTTAAGTTTAATCAGCAATTATTTCCAGAGCCCCAGGCAGAATTTTATAGGATCCCTATACCAGAACATGTTAATGCCCCAGCTCGATTCTGGCAGAGAGCAAGCATTTCCCACCCCATCTCCAATGACAAAAACTCCAGACAGGAACCGATGGCTAGTAGCCTGGGGTTAGGAAAAAAGAAAAAATTTCCTATATGAATGTTTGTTTGTCCAAAGGACATTAACCCAGCGAAGCCTCTGGTGCCAGCCACTGCAGCAGTGCGTCAGCCCACGAGGTGATTCACTGCCCTGCTGCTCTTCCCACAGCAGAGTTTGCAGGACTTCAGAAAGGGCTGGCCAGAAGCCACAGATACGCTACAGAAATACAAAAGCCTTGACAAATAATATTCTTAAAACCTGAAGAAAATCAAGTGGAATGACTACAGATATGGATCCGATATGGAACGATCAAGAAAGGCATATTTTATTACACCTTCAATTGAAAACAACAGTTCTGCAAAAATAATTCAGGAAGAAGATCAGAACTGGCTATGCTCATAAAGGAGGAAATGATAATGCAAAACACTTAAAATTATTTTATATTTGCTTTTCTCAAGGCAGATGCTTGTAGAAACTGTCAGGAAGGAAAAAATTTGTGAAAACTACTATGGTTAAGGTAAATCGAGAAGAACACATCAATTATTTGTTTATATGGCTATGAAGCTTACTGTAACAGTTTTCTAAAAAAGAAAGCAATGCCTTTTCACAATTAGCATACTATGCCTGTGGGTTTTGTCCCCAAGTAAAACAAGGGCCAGTATTAAAAGAAAAATAATACACACACACACACACATATATAACCAACACTCAAAACAAAGTTTATCAAATAGGGAGCCTCAGACTTGTCCAAAAACCAGAGCGGAGCATTGTGTAATACTGACCTGAGGTGCATTTTTGCAAATAGAAAAGAACACAGATGGAACTAGATACTCAGATCTGCTGGATCCTGGAAGGAAGTCTTTAAGCCAGGAAAAGTGAGGGAAGCACTGAATTTATAAGGAGAAGTCAGAAAAGCTAAAAATATTTCATCTGCTTAACAGAGGTGCATAGGAACCTCCTTACATTGAAGGATGACAGGGCTAATTCAGAAAATTGCAAGCGTTGGGAAAATTGTTATGAATGACAGAATAAAACTGTTGAGTACATAAATTCTGACAAAAAAGGTATTAGAGTATGAAACAATTTCCAAAAGAAAATGACAGAAGCATCATTGCCAGTGACAAGCCTAATACCACACCAGACAAAAATCCTGAAAATAAAGACAGACAACTTCTGTGTTTGCTAAATAGAAACAGTACCTAATTTACTCTTCCATAGATAATTTTAAAAAATAAGAAAAGATGGGTGATGATCAGCTGTCAGAGCAAAGTCATCAGTAGTTTTGCAGATCTGTGTTAAGACCTATGCTACTCAATATATTCTTAATAAACCTAGGAAAAAAGGTGAATAGTGAGGTGGAAGGTTTGTTGACAATATTTAAATTAGCCAGGAAAGTAAGAATATTATTGGAAAAAAAAAGGTTTAAAAATTACATTTATGAAAGGCCATGCACATGGAAAAATATAAATTTTGGTGTCACAGTGAAATAACGGGCTCTGATCTGACCACTACCGCTTGGGACTGTAATTTTGGGATTATAATGGTATTGCACCTACTCAAGTAATACACCTCCAGACTACTCCCGGGGCCATCAGCCCATCAAAAGCCCATCTCCACAAACCTGGAGGGGCAGAGGCACCACTGGCAGGCAGGATTCCAAACCAAGGACTCCTGCAGAGAACACCCCATCCGTCCCAGCAGAACCTCAGCCCCAGCATCCAGGCGTGGAGCCTGGCAAGAGGAGTCGCAGGGAGCAGCTCTCCTCATCGCCTTTCCGACTAAGGAGGGTTGCTGCCTCGGGGTGTGGGAGACACGAGGGGACGAAGGGGAAGGGCATTTTGGGATTGCATTGAGTTTATGAGCATGGGAGCGCTAGCGAAGACACGGGGGGCGTTTGCTGTGGGACCAAGGGGCTCGTCTGTCCAGGTGCCAGCCACTGGGGAGACTGGGATCCTGGGGCAGCTACTGGGCAGACCGAGCATCTGAGCCCATCTGCTGGAAGGATCCTCCTTGTACATATATATACACACATATTCTCACTCACAGACCTCCCTACTGCTCAGGCAGACCTGTCTGTGTCCGAGTGCTCTGTCTGTCTGCGTTATCTGTGCTGGCCACACACACCCATGGTCCATCCATCCCCATGCCTGCTGGGGATGCTCTTCAGCCTCACCACCAGTTGGACCTGGGGGCTTGGAGCAGCAGCTGCCTCGCCTCTCTCAGGCTGTTGGACCCGGCATGACGTATTTTCCTCCAACACAAAATACATGTTTTCAGGCAACCATCAGCTAAATGCTTAGCAGTCAAAACAAACCAGCAGGTTATTAGGAGTTATGCAGAGGAAAGAACAAAATAGAGAGAACAAGCTTAACACTGCCGATAAACCCACTGTGGCCCTGCACCTTGAATGCTGCCTACAGTTCTGCTCCTCTCCCTGCACAATCAACGGTTAAATGGCTCAAACCCCACTGCCTGGAAAGGGGATGAAGGAGCCAAGATACAAGAGTAGCTGATAAAACTCACAAGCGGCACACCCAGGACGGGGAGGGATCAGTTGTACTTCTTGTAACCCAAGAGCTAGGGAGCAAAGGGTAGGATGTTCACAACAAACAAATGGAAGTCACCTTCACACGACTTGGATCTAAGTCCTGGGACTCTGCCACAACATACTGTGGACACTAAAACCCTGCAGCCCAACAGATTTATGGAAAAGAAATGCAGTAAAGGCTAATAACCACACAGAGATCACCCCTTTCTCAGGAGAATATCCTGAGTCACATACCACTGAAGGGTGGGAGAGGAGGGGTGAGGGGGCTCATTACCTTGTTGCTGTAATCTTCTCGAGCCTGTCACTTTTGACCACTGTCAGAAAGGATATGGGGTTAGACAGACCTCAGGTCTGACTCAATATGAGTAATTCCTACATTCTGCTCTTATTTTGATTTTTAAAATGTTTAAAAGCAGTAATAATACAAAGGACAGCTCCACACAGTGCTGATACTTTTCTTATTATGTAGACAGATTTGTTTGAAGCTTCTTCCCTTTTTTCAGTCTGCAGTTCCTTTTTTCACCTGGATCATTTCACAGACCAAGGTTAGAGAGAGGACCAACACAAGAACTACCACAACAAGGAAAACCAACATCCTCCTCTGGGGAAATGGAAAAAGGCAGCTGGAGAAATGAGAAACAGGAAAACGATGCCACTTTAGATAGATCTGCTATCGACAGAACAGCAGCCTGGAGCCAAGCACCCCTTGCCTTGCTATACATGCATAGCTGATAAGAGCTAAGAAAGGTTAAGGCACAGATGCGCAGGAATCCTCCTGCACTCCCATTTACATCGCAGAGGGTCCAGGTCCTACAGCCCTTTAGCAGCAATCACAGATATAATAGCTTAGATTTTTCCAGTGATGGGCTTGCAACCTCAGTGCTGCCTGTAGTCCTTGCAGTACAGCTTCGACTGGATGACAAAATACAAGTTATAAACTCTATAAACATCTGAATGAACACCAGCTGACTCTTGACAGTGAAACCAAAAATCACAATCCACTAATTCCACCAAACCATCTGCCTCACCAGGGACCCACCTCCTGCGTGACAGAGGAGGTCCAGTCCAGACCTCCTCACCCCCACACTTTGGGAGATAGACCTTTTTTCCACAAAACATATCCACCTTAGACAAGCACAATGACACAAACTGCATCTGCTCCGACAAATATTTAAAATCCCAATCACGCACCACAATGTCACTAGCAAAGCAGAGAAGGGAGAGATGGGATTTCATTCAACTAATTTTAAACAGTTCTCAGTTTAGATAAAAAGCGCAGTACAAACTTAAAACAATTATCTAAAATGTTACAATTACACGGAGCCACCTCAGGCAAAGCTTTCGGAAGCAGCAGAGACGATTCTCCCATACTGGAGACAGCAACCCAGTCTTCATGACAGCACTTTGTTACTGTTATTTAAAAGGACAGAGTCTAGACCAAAGACACAGAATCAGCAACTCCAAACTCAAGCTCAATGAAGTCAGACAATTCAAATGCCTGCAAGTAAATAAGCAATAGAGAAAAGGGGGCGGAAAAAAAAAAAAAAGTAAAAGTACTTGAAACAGCAAACATGCACTCACAAAACTCACTGCCAATAACGGTAGTATTTTAAAGTGCAAATCTACAAGACAATGCCTACTGATTGACAGCGGCTTTCAATGAACAGACATTGAGTCTGGTCAAGCAAGAGCCCTAGTGCATGGGAGGACAATAAGCATACATAATAAGAGACCTCAATAAATGTAATCCATTCCCACTTCCAAAAATTAAAGGCTAAATAGCATTAAGATATATTTAAAATACAAAAGAGAAACAAGGATACTCTTCATAAAACTTTAAAAAGAAATAAATAAATCAGATTCAGTCAAAGAGGAACAAAATGCTCTGCCTAAACCCTGACTGAAGAAAAGCCCTCTGACACAAACTGAAGCTCACCACGGTTAGGGTCAGATGGACAACTGGGAGAAATTAATTTCCAGAACAGGCCCAGGTCTCCCAGAGCTTCACAGAAGTGGGATTCTTGACATGCACAAACCTTGAGTCTACCCTTGGGACAAACCATTTTCCCAAGTTCTCCAATGCAAACATAGGGAAACAGAATCACTATGCACCATTAGCAGAGACACAGAAACCCAAGATGGGGTAATTTGTAACTCTCCTGCAATGACAGATAGGACTTTCAGCAGGATGAAGGAGCACATACCGATCTCAACAGCGCTGCACCGCGTTTGGGCACTCTCTGCACTACCCTGGTCTAAACTTCCACTTTCTTCTCAGGTGGTTAATAACAGTAGGTCATCTGTGACAGCTCAAACAGAAGATGCAAGAGGAGCAGAATTCTTTTGCAGGTGGTTGCAGGCAACAATATTTACTTCATCCAAACTAGCAGTGAAGATACTCACTGCTTTACAACATCCATGGGGGGAAGAAGTGGGAAACCTAAGATCGTGTAGTACCTCAAAGCAGAGCACAGGGAGCCCTGGAAATACAGTTGGTTAGCACTGAGACTCAGCTGATAAACCTCACTGAAAGCCTCAGCACAGTGTCATTCCTTTAAGACGCAGCATGTTCACATTATCCTAAAATGCAAATACAGCTTGCTGACACTGAATTTCCAATTGAATTTTGTTTCCAGCTAAAAACCAAAAAAATGCAACTGGGAAGCAGGGGGTTTTTGCCAATAATTTCTATATGCACATACACATCTGTGTTGTGCATGTGTGTCTATATAGTCAAAATCCCTTTTTATTTTGTAGTTCTGGCACAAAAACTTCACCCAGCTGTATTCTTGACAATTTACTTACTAGCACAATTGGGGGGTTACTTAAAAATAAATAAATAATTAAATAAATAACGTGCACACACAAAATGACCAAGTATTGACCAGAAGTGGGAAATCTACCCATGGTGTTAAAACATTAAAACATTTCATTTGCAGTCTTTAGCATTAAGTGTGATGATAGAGAAAGCTAGGAATTAAGGAACCATTCTACCCTTGAGATTAGGTTAGTCCCCATAAGTGGTAAGCAGTTGATTTCAGAATATGTAAGAATAAATCTAACCAATGTGTAGCACTAACTAGTGTTTTAAGAAGATCTTACTCTCAGCTGGGGCTCCTGATGAATCCTATGTGTGAAGCAGGAGAACGGCATCACTTCTTGCAGATACCACCCAAACCTCCTCTTCCCAAGCAAGATACATATTGCTCTCTCAAACCACACAGAAAGAATGCAACAGCAACAATGTGGTTTACATGGCCACAACTAAAACCAGTTCAGCATACCCAACCAGTATACAGACTAAAATACAAAGGAACCGTCTATTAATTAGATATGTTTCTGCCTCTCATTTCCACAAAATATTCTGTATGAACTTTTGCCACATGGTAGCAGCGGAAGCCAGTCAAAAAAAAAAGCATGACTGGAAATAAACCCAGCCTAGCACAATTGTGTCTAAAAGCTTGATGTGTGTATCTTTCTTTTTAAGTCACATAGAGATTTTCTTTAATTGCTTAAAATGGAAGCTACCAGAAGAGCAACTTTATTAGTCTTTCCCTTACTGCAAGGGAAAAACTACAAAAGGCAAGGAAGAATTAGTCAAATATTATTGTAGAGTGTTGCCTTTAATATTACGATGGAAATTACAAAAATTAAAGTTGATTAAAAACATGAATTTCATTAAAGCTGTTTTTCCTTCAGGAAAAGAGAAGAATCAAAATTTGAACTTCTGAAGTAGATCCTAGCAGAAGCTCAGACTGACAGGTGAATGCAAGACCAACAGAAGCACAGGTAAGAGGATTTGGAAGAGAATGATAGAAGAAAGCCTGCCCAAAGGAGAGCTTTAAATGTTAGAAACGAAATCCGTCATTTAGCCACTACAAAATAAAACCTAATAGAGCCAAGTAACATGCTCTGTAAACTCTGCACAAGCTAAACAGTTGGCTGCCAGTCCAAGAACACGGCAATCCAGTTGTGGTCTATAAATGCAAACCCAACCCCAGCTGACTATGCAGCTTGTCTAGTCTCCAGCTTCCAGCAGTAAGCACGGATGACAGCCAAAGCTAAAGCCAGCAGCCAGCCCTCATATAAAAATACCCGTGTATGGTCTAAATTAGCTGTATTCCTGAGCAGTGCCTTCCCCTGGGATTGTAACTGTGCTCAGTATCAGCAGGTGGAAGAAAGCACTTAAAATACTCAGAGAAAATTTAAGACAGACAAGGCTTACGGTGCTTGTTATATAAACAAATAATACATGCTAAAATTGCTTAAAAATCATTAGGAAATTAAGACAATCTGTGCTGAGCCCTTAACCCACTATACCTGTTAATTTAAAATGTTATTAAATGCAGTGCACGTCTGATGTCAGGCAGCCCATGTTTTTCAAAGTGCTTGATTTTCTAAATATTTATAACTACGCTTTTCAGAAATGCTAAACCAGGTTTTTACAGCAGCATGGTCTTTTTATATTCTTATTTTCATTCAGCTAATAATTTGATAAAATTACAGTTTTTCAAAAAATCAGGTAGGAGTTGTGCAAGTACTTTTTTTCCTTTTGCATGTCCTCCAATTTCTGAATGCTAGTTTTGAAAGAAATCTATTCACCAAACAATGTGTTGCACAAAATAAGCAATAACCAAGAAAAACAAATGTGCCACCTCATACACCTCATACAGAGTTTAGAACCCAAAACATTATTTTAACGAACAAGTTTTTCTGAAGAATCTTATGGACTGTGTATTTTTTCCTCCATGAGGTCAGACTGCCTAACCGTCCAACATCAGAGTAGTGCCTGTAAAGAGCACCCTGGAAAGTTTTGCTTTGCAATATTATAAAACACCTTCAAATAATAGGTAAGATGAAAAAGACTACAGAAAAACAAAATGGATGTTTTCATTACCCCAAGCTTCATCCATTACCAAGCTCTTTGTTTCAACTTCCCAGCAGACCCTTAAGTTTCTAGAGAACCTGAAGGACCATTTTCAAATAAAGCACTATTTGAAACAAATGCATAAGGTCAAAGTATACTAGCTTTGAACATAACTCATACTAAGTAATGTCAAGCACACTACTAGGACCTACGCAACAAGCATTCTGCAAGTTCCATCAATGCTGCTGTAAAAAGAAATACCCTATTTGCTCATTTATTTTCTGAGAAATGACACACCAACTCTATCTCAGCTCTCCCTCTGGGAACCAGGACTGATGTCATGAGCATCAGCTCCTTAGGTAGCAGAAGCCAATCCACTCTTAGCCAGAGACTAAAACCTCTCCAATTGCAACACGTATATATGTATTTATTCTAGTTGGTATTAGTGCCAATGATTAAAACTGACACTGCCTTTATGTGCCTCTTGCTTTGCTGGATGTTAGCTAGTGAGCTGAATTTCTCATGATACCATGTTTAGACTTAAATGACAAATTCTTTTATTTTTTAATAGACATTCTGAGGGAAATTGAACACTTTATGTGACATTAAATTTCTTTTCAGGCAACCTTTTCTTTCGAAAATTTTAGATACTCCCCTTTCAGCTCAGGGACCTGAAGCCCAGCAGAGAGGGCTCTGTACTAGACATCAGGTAGAGTTTCCAGAGAGCTCAGAAACCCTACACAGCAACGACTGACAGATCAGACAGACCTCTCACAGATCTTAGTTTGCACACATCCATTAAAGCTCTAATATTTTTGCAGAGTCCATTCATTTTGTCGATGCTTTTAGGAAGCCCATCCACAGACCCACCATCCACAGACAAATCTGTCAAGGGGGCCCAAGCCTGGAATGGGCCACCCATTCCTGTCGGCCTGGGACTATAGGGACAAAGAAAATGCCTTCTGCAGCGGCAGATAACAGATCAGGAGCTAAAAGGGACACGAGGGAACCTGTCTGTCCATGACACGAACAGTGCTGTAACAAAACCCAAACACACTGATTGGAGTAACATGCCCAAGAGCGTTGCAGGAGCAGAAGCTCAGAAAACTGGGGACCAACAGGCAAACAAATTCGGTGAGAAAGAGGAAAGAAAAAAAACTAGAGAGGTAGGTAGGAGCTACAGCAAGAAGGCAGAAGACGAAGAGCATGCACTTGTCAAACAGAATGGGAACCACTGGAAGGGGAGCCAGTATAAACCGTGAACTTCTAAAAGGAGAGGACCAAAGGCTACAGGAGGCAGGATTCCAGTCAGTAGCCACGTGCTGGTCCTCCTGCCACCCTGCACCACAGCCTTCGAGGTAACGCTTCACTTCCCCCCAAGAAATCCCTGCACACCAGTTTCAAGCAAGACTGACCCCGTCCTTTCCAGTCTCCACCTCTTTTTTCTCCCAAGACCTGAAACCAGCTACCTGCAGGGACTCCCCACAGCCTGCCAGACCCTGAATGCAGCCACAACTGAGGCCAAGGGGAGAAGTGAACGCAACTTTTACCTAAGACTGCCGTCTGATAAGGGGAGTGGAAGAGCGTCTCAGCAACGGCCACAAAAATTAGCAGATAATTTTGATTTTAAGCTGTTGGTTCTATGGTTTGCCACCAATACAGTGGGGATGATCAGAGTTTTACCTAGCCTCATAAAACATTAAGTAGTCAGATAACATGGTGATGCGGGCCACAGAATCCATTAGAATTCTGAATTTGAAGAAGGATATTTGAACAATGAGGCACTGGCCACATCCTGAACAATGAGAAGAAAAAAGACATTAACTAACTGCTCAGGAAGTAATCACTATTCACCTTTGCACTGAATACGGGGGGGGCGGGGGAAGCTATATACAATAATATATACCCCACACATATACAGTAATTAAGGAATGTTTGTAACACATGCACTCAGTGTAGTCTGACTACTGCCTTTTTCTAAGGCAAGTTTGGCTTTACCCCCTTTATAAAATTTTACATGCACAATAAATAGAACACAATGGTCTGAATTCACCCCTTGTTTCTAAATAGCAGCTAAATTAAAAACAATTTAGAGAAGAAAAGAGACCAAAATTGAAACAGGAAAGACATTTTCCTCCCAGAGACCTGTGATAAAGGCAGATTCTGCCTTTCTAACAGTGATGAGGGCAGAAAGTACAACTGAAGCAGCAGGACAGCAGGTCTAGGACTTAACACAATCAGTTGTACCAGGAGCAGCAGAACCAGAGAAGTTTGCTTCCCCACTGATGAAGTCTCCTCCTCAAATCTCACACTCTCCTCTCTGCCCCTTTCCCTACTACTGACACTTTTCTACCATTAACACACTCAAAGCTCATTTCCACGACCCTTTTAACATCCCCACGGGGCAAGGTGGTGCGTGCTGTGCCCAGTTCAGAGCTACGTACATGAAAGCTGCTAACCCACACATGCCAGGTGTCAGTCCATCAAATAAAACACGTTATTTTAATAACTACTTTAAAAATGTATTAATTTGTACCTCTCTGTTTTACTCAGCCTTCAATACATATGAAATCTGCTGGAACTTCTCTATATGAAATTTCCACCTCTCTCCCAAAAGCATGGTTAAATATTAGGTTGAAAGTTTTAAAAATTTAACTCCCGGTTAAGCCAACACCAAGATTCAATCCCCTGTGGCGATGCAAGTTCACTGCTACTTGTTGGAACCAAGCCATAAAACCCTGTCCTGCTCTGTGGCACACCACCTTGACACGTCCCAGAACACTCATGAAAACGCACCCTCCAAGAGTACATACGTTTACAAAGCACCGATTTGTGAAACCCACTTGAACAAAACCCGTACTGCTGAGACACTCTGGCTGTGGTCTTCAGGCTCAGAGCCCTGAAAAACCTACGCAGAATCCAATGATGCCTGGAGCATGGCTGATACCACATGATTTCTCCTGAGAAATTCTACATATTTATCTATTTATTTCCCAGAATGAATTTCCCCATGCATGCAGTTGGTATAACAGTTTCTTTTGTGAGCAAAACCTCTGCTCCATGTACTTCGGGGAAATGAATATGAAATGGATTTTTCTTCCTCAAACCTGTAAGGTTTCACACATTGCCTGTTTTATTCAGAAGTTCCCATTTTACTTTAATTACATCCTCCCAAAGCAGAGTGGAGAGTAATGCCAGGTTCCTTTGTGGGTCCTAAGGGGAAATATTTACTAAAAGGGCTCTTTATCAGCTCCTGCTCATTTTGGATGTCAAGAATTTTAATTACATTTTTGGCCTTTATCAGAAAGTATTTTTTTGCATTCGATAACTCTTTCTCCTTGAAAGGATAAAAGCAAGAATACCTGGATTTGTTCATGCCAGTTTTCTTTCTTAATATTATTGAATTCCTTCTATTCCTTACCATGTAGGAAAAAAAAGTATAGACAGCAGAATTTGTACCAGTTGACCTCATTCTCTATGATACCCCTTCAATACAGTGAAAATCAGCTTCTAGCCACTCTGCAGGAACCACTTTCTCCTGCAACTCTTTCATTATTAGTACTACCTATTATTACAGTTGCTACTTACAACATAGGATTTCTGTAGGTATCTGTTTCTTTGCCAGATCTTAACTAGACTAAAATCTGTGCTAATTAATTGCCTCTGGGTAATTGTTGCTCCTACCGTTCTTGTTTCAAACAAATGGGTCAGAGAGTTGGAAGGATTTTATCATACTTGAAATAAGTGAATATACCTGAAGTCTTATTTTCCAAAATAGGCAATGCCTTTTCTTCAGAACATCCTCCCATTTACATGTTTTAGGGTAAGGCCTTCAAATTTGCATTGCAAATGTGTCATGGAAAATTACGCAAATTTAGCTACAGCTACAAACCAATCACAAAACAAGGTATTTAGACATGTTCATTAGAAAGAATTTAGCACATTAATTTCTCAGATTTCTGATGCATGCCCGTAAGAAAGTATTAGCCCTGATTTCATGAAGCATGCTGTATTCCAAGGCTACAAGGACAAAACTGGACTATTCCTGTAACGATTACTGCCAAAAGCTTTACACTCAGATACAGAAGGTAGGCGTTAGAAAATACACAATACAGTGATCATTATGACCACCAACAGCAGCTTGACTGCAAACATGAAGAATATAGGAGAACTGTCAGACCAGGGTAAGGAAAAATTTATTAGCCAGGTATGGATGGAAATGGAGCAAAAGGCTACAAAGAAAACTTGTAAGACTTGGGATCATGAGACTAGGGCGTCTAAAACTATTCTAAGAGCAGGCAGGGTGTTAGACATGGAAAGCAGCCTGTAACTCACTGCAGAAGGAGAACTGGACTGCAAGTCAGAGACAGTGACTTTCTTGAGCAAGAAAGCTTGAGGTTTAACTATTGTATTGGCATCATGGGAAGTTGAGGACAGGGATACCTAATGTTTGGGTAAAACAACAGAACTTTGATAAATTCAGAACTGGACAGCAATAAACATTTTAATGAGGCTTGGACAGCAGCTGGGAGCCAACTGCTGACTGTGCCTGCCCACGTACTCGGACACAATCCTGCTGAGCGTGTGGGAGCATGTGTGTGCCTACAGCATTTTATAATTGTTTCAAGGACCATTCTGTAACGATTTATGGACCAGCAGTGATTCATGAACCACTGGCTGAATAACACTAGACAAAATGACCTTTTCTGTCCCTTTTTGGCATTTCTCCTCTTGATTCTATGTAGATGCAGCAGTTTGCCCATACACTTAGTTATTGTTGTGCTGGTGGGGAAAAAAGCTCTAAGTTCTGCCCCAATAATAACAAGCATACGTCTTATTTAGCTTGTCTTCACCATCATTACAGTGCAACTTATTTATAATGCACGTCTAAAGAGGTAACTCAGTAACAAGAAAAACCTGAAGAAACAAGGATAAAAGGTGGTAGAAAATGGGAAAAAGAAAGATTAAGAGTGACAGAGAAAGAAAAAAGAAGGAGAATAGGTGAGATGGAAGAGGGGGAGCAGTTCAGAGAGCCTTTCCTATTAGGAAGCAGGAAGGAGAAAGCAGGGGAAATGCCCTGGGATTACAAATTGCATGCACAGAATCCCAAGTGGAAAAAAGCTTTCTGACATCTCAAGCAAACCAACAGTTGAAATTGTTCAGGAAGCTTTGTAGCTATTGCTGGGAATTCCTCCTGTTGCTGGGTGCAAACTACAATGATCAGTGCCCATTAAGTTGCTGAAACAGAGAGCTCACATCCCAGTGCTGCCAGGCATGTTCCTTCATGCTACAAGCCAGACCAGAAAGCAAGCCAGCTGTGGAGTAAAATCAAAACACACACAAGCTACTATACTGATTTATTATTCACTTTCCATCAATAATTACTCACAAAAATTTTTAAACTCCTAATGCCGTGGGTGCCACAGTACTCCCACCCCACTGCTCCGAAGCAATGCATGGACCAGGAACAGTGCCAGAGCAGCTCAGGTCTGTCCACTACCGAACACGTGTCCTTCATAGCGGTTAACCTCCAATTAACGACAAGGCAAAAAAGAGGCTTTGCAAAAGCTGCGCACACGTTTGCTGCCACCACTCACAATGCATACGGATGGCTTACAGTGTGATGACCAGGTCAGTGTACAGTATTCCTCTAGAAGGCACTCCCAGGCACATCAAATCACCTATCCCACTTCCAGCGAGGCGATCGCAGACAGTACCAAGCAGACAATTCCCACTTCTAGAGTAGTAATGGTCTTGTATACTCGGTCTTCTTCCTAGAAGTTACCTCTCTCATCGTTAATGATGTATACTTTTCTGATGGTATTTTTCTTCATTACACTCTCTCCGCAGTGCCACGGAACTTACACTTCTGGGTTCAAACAGCAATTCCACATCTTGCCAGCGATATTAACTTTATTTATTATTGATCCTTACAACAAACTACTTATTTGTAAAAAACTAAATGTTTCAAGGAAAAAACATAACCTCAACATACAAAAAGTATTATTAAAAAAATACATATATGGATTCTGCTCATTCCCATGCTGAGCTGCTGGATCTGTGGCTTTAGGATATTCTACCATGCAGACTGGCTAGCGACAGTGGGCTCCAGAGCTCCTGCTTTAGATTTTGAAATGCTTTGGGCTTTCAGGGCTTCCCTATTCCCAGCCACAGAGCTTAGAAACACACAGCTGGAGTTGTAGCTCTAGCTGGAATAACCTCCAACTCAACAGCAAGGAATCAGGAAGCAGAAAACCCTCAGCCTCAGTCAGAGGTCCCCAGCTTTTCCAAGCTCTCTGATACATGGGCAGAAATAACTTACCTCTTTTCCCACTTCCTTCTCTTACCCATCTCCTCAAGTCAAGTTAACTGACTGTCATAATTAAAGAAAAAAAAAATCCTACAGAAGCAAAAATCAAACATTTAGCCCAAGCAATAAGAAAAAATCTTAAGTGACCAAAATAAATTCGCGTCTTCATCTTGAAGATAAGAAGTTACAAGGTTCACACACAAGAACGCATATGCAACTCAGTAGCGGAAAAAGAGATGATCAGCCTTATCAGTGGTTTAACTGAACTCAAAGAAATGTTCATGGACAAGATCTGACTTTCCTTAACTCCATGACCAGTTCTCATCAGCTTATATGAATTGGGAAGGACTAGGAATGTGCTTAAAACTAGGAAAAAGTGATCTTATAAAACAAGAAAAATACAGAAAAACATTGAAGACCAACACGGAAGAGGGATGATTGATAAGATTAAAACATTTACTGACCACACAAGAATTACTGAAGGATAATGAAAAGAAGAGCAGACTATGAGCCATATCAGCGTACCTGGGGAAAATTAACAGAAGGGTAACATAACAGCAGAGGACCGATGGACAATCCAGTGAGGAGCTCTCCTCAAAGTCAAGAGGAGGATGGATTTGTGAACAGTGCGAGGGAGAACTTCAAGTTTACAGTAAAGGTACATCTGGATCTGGACCTCGGTCTTGGGCTCCAGCCTTCCAACTTCAGAACAGACACTGACCAACTACCCAGGCATGAAGGAGAGACAAGCAAGGTGCAGCCTAAGAACAGCAGCAGGGCTCCACAACAAAGAACATGAAGAGCAGTGGCAAGGACAGATACAGGTGAGGGCATACCCCAGTGGGTAACTTCTGTGTACCCGTTCTCAAGGAAACCAGAACATTCATCAGAATTACCAAGCAATAACATAAAGACTTTCTTCACACAATGCAAAATTAGACTGAATTTCATTTCCATATAATACTACTTAGACAACAGATTACGGGATTAAATCAGGCATTTGTAGAGATGACAAGCACACTTGCCTTGTAATAGTAACCAGTAAAATATAAACAGAAGCTTCAAATGTAATACAAATTCTCAAACTTCAGGACAACAATAAATTTCTAACCAATATCCCCAAGAGGAAGGTTACCCTGCACTTCACTGCTACGGCTTATTGCATTGAAGCAGGATATACCAGACGTGGTCACAGACAAAGTAGACGAGAAGGACCTCTGCCCCAATGAACTCGGAAAACAGAGTGTTCCTGTTCGAACATTATTTTCTCACTCCTTTTCTTTCTGTTAAAACAAAAATCAAACTACAACAACAAAAAAGATGCATTGCAACAGCTGAAGATTGTTAAAGGAAACAAACAATGAAATGTTACGAAGCTATTCAAAAAAGACTAGTAACGTATGAAGGCATCAAGGTTAACATAACAAATGGAAATACAAAATATTAGATAAACTAGGGCCTTAGTCAGGGTTACTTCGGATACTGGAAAAACAATTTTTTTTGTTGTTTTTCCTTTTAAGAAATACCTCATTTTAACATAGCTAGAAATAATAAAATATAAAAACACATTTTGATTATGTTTATTAAATACTTCACCACAAAGGAAATGAAAACATTTGCAGAATGACATGAGACATAATTAAAGAAGTTTCAAACAACTTCACCCCATGATTTTTTGCTTACTCCTAAGTTTAAATATCCTAATTTGACTTTCAATGAATAAAAATTAGAAATGCTTTTTCAAAACAAATCATGTTCTGAATCTCAAATTATGCTCAGACAGTCTATACTATATGTAAAGAAGCAGATGAAGGAACCACTAGACCTTTCAGTTGTTCTTTTTGCTAATCAAAGTGGCATTTTGTTAGTATTTGCTTGAATTGGCAAATATTAGCTCATATCTTTGAACACTATAGCACAATGCCTATTTACTGTATATCATTTTGCAATTACTACTTGTTTTTCATTTTTTGTTTAATAAAACATCTTACAAAGAAACATTAATCAACCTGGAGTTCTCACCACTGCCAATTTAATAAGGCTTCCATGGCAATAGATTCTACCTGTTTGCCTAGCCGTGTTTTTCACTGAGCGTGTACTTTGCCTTGAAGATCCAAATTCTTCCCATAACTTCCTTAACTCAGTACAACCTTGAAATTCCGCAAAAAGGATCAATTACATGAAACCGCATTCCAAGCTCAGTTTTAGAAAGAAGCAGAACATGATGCTGGTAGTTGAATGCAGAACCTAATGTAAAAACTATTTACTTCCCTTTACCAAATGATGCCCATAGCTTAAGGAAAGCTGAAGGGTGGTCACGTGGAAAGTGAGCAGTACCCACTCAGGTCAGACAGAAAACCAGCAGCAAACGCTCTGTGCTACACAGTATTGGGGAAGCAGCCAAGGTATTTTAAGTCCATCACCATCAAAAAGACAACCCTAGAAGCTCAGTACAGCATGAGGCTTTGGAAAAATCCAGCGGTAAAACCTACAGGTGTCTGAGACCAACCTCAGAAACTATCTCCAGTGTAGTACAAATCACAGGGACATCAGGAGGAAGGGTGAAGATTACCAGCTAAACTGGTCTCTTACAGATGAATGTAGAATCATAGAATCATTTAGGTTGGAAAAGACCCATAAGATCATTGAGTCCAACCATTAACCTAACACTGCCAAGTCCAGCTTAGTACTATTCTTCTGTACACGCTTGTGTACCTTGCCGTTCACATCTTAGTATTAGCTGAGTAGATTTTTTACAAGATTAAATGTAAATTCTTTATTTTACATGCAAAGGAAAAAAATTGTCTCCTCTCTTCTGTGCAACTGGGCTCATAGATCATCAGCCCCCAAACTCTGCAATAGCAGATCATAAACTTGCTCCTGGAAGATCAAATAAGCAGAAGTGGTTTTATTCTTGTCTACCTTTTATGCAGCACCTCAGTTCAAGGAAAAAGATGACATTTTCATTATGAAAATAATGCATCTCTCCCCTGATTGGACACTTATGTTCAAAAGACATTCCTTGAGGACTTTTTTTTTTCAGTGAAACCTTCAATAAACACAGAGATGCACCAGTAGACCAGGAAACTAGCACACACAAATACATATTTGTATGGTTTAATGACTTACACACCAATGTTCCTTACCACTGCAACACTGAAGTCTGTTTAGAGACAAATACATGAGTATTTTCTGTTAACAGAGAATGACTGGAAAGCTATAGAGCACTAGAAGAGATTTATAGTAGTGTCATATTGCAGAATAATATTTCTTTTATTCAGCTGGTTTTTATTATTCCGCTTACTCCATGTACGGCAACATAGAAATGGAGTTTCCATTTGACATTGCCCTCCTGCTTCTAAGGATGAGCAAAAGGAGTTGCAATCCTTCCTGCGCATTCTATTCACACAAGTGCAGCATCTCCTCCCAGAAGAAAAGCGCCTCCTTCTTCTAGTTGTATTTTCTAACCAACTATTAAAGAGAAATCTTCTACAATTCCTGCACACGGGAAAGACTACAGACCACAGAGTTCCACTGACTGAAGAACCAGACATGAGAGAGTTCAAGCCGCAAAGCAGACATACACTGTGATCTTGCAAGAACCACACCTCTGTCCCAATTTTTTTCCACAAAATAATACCTACCTCACTGTAAAGAAGGAAGGCTAAGGTTTATAAACCACTGCTGAAGATGAAATGCACTAATGAACTCGGAGTTCTCTCTTCTGCCGGAAAAAGCAGAAAACAGTAAGATTTGTCTGGGAGTGTTTTATGACTTCCTTTGAAAATTTTAATATTTCTATTATTACTTAGGTTTCAGTAACACCTGCCAGGTGGCAAAGCATTTTTAGAGCACAGACAATACATCAGAAGTTCACAAAAACAGAGAGACACTGGAATACAAAATCAAAGTAGTAAAGATTATCCAGAAGTATATGTATTTTAAACTGCCTGGGAACTAAGGCACAAAGCAGAAAAAACAGCATTGCTGCTATTTTTCCTCCAAACACCTTTAATGCCAATTCATAGTAACAGCCCCGTAGCATTTGAATCCCTCTTTCTCAACAGGTGATCCTCTCATTTCATCCCACACAGTACTCCAGTTTCCAAAAGAATGAAGCCAAAACTACAGCTGTCCCAAATGACAACAGCACAGATAACCTACTGATACCCTCCTTTGAACAAATTCAACAGAGAATTCTCATTGATTTCAACCAAGATGCTACCCTATTTTGTACAGTGATAACTTCTGCTTCTAGGGCTATGATATTTAAATATGCAGTGGGGAAAAACCTTGTGGGTTTTAGGATCCACATGACAGATAAATTCGGAAAAAAAAAAACCTCTCAATGTCTTCACTCTGACAAAGATTCTTCCTCCTGCTATGATACCCAACAGCATTTTTGTGGCAATGAATCAAGCAACTCTGAAAACACACTGGGATCTCAGACCTGTTCGGGTAAATGGTATGCGTCACTTTCGGTGATAAAACTGCTGGCTCCGAGTACACATTTTTTTTGCACATTACTTTCATTTGTGATGCGACATTTTTCAATGAGCGGAAATGAAAAGATGTTTTTCCACCAGGAAAAAAAAAAAAAATATAAAGCATCTTGCAGTTAAACACATTTAACTTCTCTTCCAACAAAGAATATGAGGAATAAGCAAAGGAATACCACCAAAGAAAAATATATTTTACATGTTCTCTGGGAAAAAAGGCTTTTAATAAAAAGAGAGGGAGATATTTTAAATCCCTTTTACTGGCTTTCTCTTTCCTCCACAAAACAGATATTAGCACGTATCACAAGAATGATCTTTAATTAAAAAAAATAAACAGTTTCTTTTTGGAATTATCCTTTGATCCACTTAAGCATATAACTTATAAGCGTAAATTTAAGCACATTGACTTCAAAGGGATTATTCCTTCCCAAGTATCCGTACATTTCAGCAGCAAAGATTTCAGTGGCCTTGACTTAGAGATCCTTTTAAGATCAGCATCAAATGAACTGGGACCACGTGCACTATCCACTCATACAGTTAGAGCCTAACAGTTTACTGAGTGTCATGACCTGATCCAGAAAAACATGCATATTTTTAAATACTCTGCTGGATTAGGGACTCTGTACAGGACAGTTTGCTGGTTCAAGCCTTTCACATGCAAATTCTGCTGATAAACACATCTCTGACATATTATCAATTCATGACAAGTTTTTGTTTTTCTTTTAATCTTTAGTGTGCTATCGATTAAGGTAGAATGATTAATATTTGATTATCAACTGGAATCTGCATGCAAATAAGATAATTTATGTGTTTGAACTTGAACACCCAGATTCATTACAATAGGCTAAAAAAAATTTCTGTTTAAAGAATACCGTCACAAACCATGACTTCAGAACAGTTCCAGGAACAGCCCTTCACTTGAGCTCACCATGTATTTTACTTTACTACTACAGCATGCCACAAAAGGTACGTTTTTAAACATCATGAAAATGCTTACCTTTAACCTTGCAAACCCTTAAGTATGTGTCACTACAACCCTGACTATCCTAATTGTGTAGGAATAACCTACAACTCAGTACAAACTCCCCAGAAAATTACAATGCATTCACATAACTGCATAAAAGCCAGAATTTGCCAATTAGGACATTTAGAAGTTCCACATAAACATACTGAATTTTCATCTTAATAATTGAAAGAAAAAAAGTACAAATTACAAAAAGACACTTTATGTAATTATTACAGACAGTTAGCACTAAGGAAGTAATATGCAACACTTGAAACAAGTCAATTAAAAGCTACTTTTCAATACTTTTCTTCAGAGTATCAACCTAAACCCCAAAGAGTTTTTCAGTTTCAATAAACAGGCCCATCATGCTATTTTTTCTTCTTATGCCGACTTCTTCCTTTGTGGCTAAAGAAAGAAATTAAATATGCCTAGCTACAAAAAAAAAAAAAAAAAAAAAAAAAAAGAAAAGTCAGAAAAAAATGCTGCCCACCCTGGTAAGATCAGAAAAAAGCAAGGAGTGATGGAAGAGGAAAGAAATGTCAAAACTAGCCTGACGTATATTATAAGCTGGAAAAGAAAAGTATTAAGAGAAGTTTTTCAGATGACCTGGAACTCCATAACTCAACTACAAGGATGTTTCCTATATTTAAGCCACCTACCCAAGCAGGTCATCATAAAAATTCTCAGAGGTTGTGTTTTTAAAATTACTTCAATTACTTTACAAAAAAGAAACATATGTATAGGAATATAGCTTCAGGCACTACTTACCTACTACCCTGATCTTTGACGAAAGCAGAAAATAGGATATAGAGCCAGCAGCTGAAACTACTTCTTTTTCTTTGGTTTGAAAAATTTATATTTAATGACAGAGGGCAAGTCATCTGAAAATTAAGGCTCTTTTCATATTAAAGTGTTCTGAAAAGCAAGCATCAGTTCACGCTAAATATTTAAACAAATAGCAGTGAAGACATCTAAAATGTGTCTAAGCGGAATGACAAACGAATACATATATGGTATTCCTGATCTTTTTAAGTTTTTTTTTTAAACAAACACAGGTACCCATGCATGCCTGAATGTGTGGACGTATGAAAGCAACACCTTAGGCAGACAGGAAACTTCAAAAACTTTAGGATTAGTACCTTCAAGACAGACACAGGAAATAAGAGACCGTAAGAAAAGCCCGAGTTAGTGCACCATTTTTGTCAGCATTAGTAACGACAGGAAAGCTTGGGAATACTAAGGCCTTATAATAATGAAATCATGATAACATGAAACTTAAGTTACAAGATGCATTTGTTCAACATGTTCATGTGAACACACAAAAGCACCAGCCGTGTTTCAGCACTTTGTGCTTGAGGTGTGAGGGGGATGTTTGGGGGGAGGGGGGGTGCTGCTACTAATAATGTTCCTGAATTAAGTTATTGACTCAGAAGAGCTACAAGTATAAAGCTACTAAATTATCCTTATACATTACCCATTTCACTCTTTCTCTCCCCTCTCCATACAGCCACCCACAGCCCAGCTGAAAGCATTTAATCAACTGCTTCACTTTTGACATGCAAATCCTGCAAGTTTATCTGGCTCCTGCACATTTTGCAAACAGTCCTAGTAAGAGGTGAAGTTAAAAGCACTACAAATTATAATTTCAAAATACATTTCTGTAAGAGAGGAGACACATTTCCTCAGTCCTGCCAAATCATGATGTACATAGAACCTTTTACAACACAGTCTACTTAAAGCCTTCATCTGCTACGCTGTTTGTTTGGTTTGGGAAAGGTTCGTCTTAGAAAAAAAAAAAAAAGTGATTTACGGGTATATTCCTCATAAAATTGGAAGTTTTATCAAATAAATCAGGTATTTTGAAAAGGCTCAGGGTTAAATCTTCTCACCGCACTCAAAAACATTGTGATATTTACAAAATCACCAGGAAACCTAAAAACACAGAAGAACAAAACTGGCAGATATATGTGAAGGAGGCAACATATTTTTGGGCAATAGTTTTCTCTGATATTTCAGAAGAGACCTTGGACTAAGAAACGGCCTCCACTAACAGCTACAAGGGCTCCATAAATTTGCTGGCACAAGTGAATTAACCTCCACAATCCGGCAGAGTTGCATCCATTTACCAGGCACTGAATTTCACTCCCCAGAGTATTTTCTGTGTGACTACCGCTCTACCTTCTGCCCAGCTGTTGTGTAAATAATCCATTCCTAACACAGAAACAACCCAAATACTTCACTGAAAATGCCACTAAAATTAAATTTTTGTCAGAGTAGTAAAACAGTCTGTTTATTCCACAACAGCCTCATCTCGGGCTCGGGTCCCAACCCTGCCACTAGGAGCGTTGGGTACAAGCGAGGACAAAATTCTGCCAGTTACCAATGCTTTAAAGAGATTTTGAGAACGCAGAGCATAGCAGGCAGCTCGATGCAACTCACTGGTTGGAACTATCCTGGCTTTGCTCAGACACCAAAAAAACCTTCTCGGTTGGGAGGTGGCACCTGTGAGCATCAGCTCCTCACTGACTGTCCCCGACCAGGAGCTGGCAATGGTGGTCAAAGGCAGAAGCAGCAGGGGAAGCTCCGCTTTGCCATCGCAGCATGAAAGACACGGTATCTGGTCTGCTGAGATGATAATCCAAATAGAAAAGAGTGATATAATTCAAATAGTCCGCAGGTGTGTTAATCCTATGTTAATAACAGCTTTCAGTAAGCTCTCCCATCAGCAAACACCATTGCTCTGCACCACTGGCAGTCGCTGCCCCGAGGACCTGAGGTACCTCCTGCCCATACAGAACACACAGAGCCCACAGACATTTCTCACCGCTCTTCAAGGATTTGGCACAATGTTAGCCATTACTATACCCTCCCCCCCCCCCCCCAAAAAAATACCAGTTATTGTTCTTCATTTGTTTGCCTGAAAAAATGGTTCTCGTGAATACTGTCCCGCTGTAGAAGCGGCTAAACTGACTGCGGAACACCTGGTCTCCATCACAGGCAACTGTAGGAATGCTGGCATCACTTCTGTATCTTGCTAATTGATATCCATAGAAACAAAAAGCTTGAAACATGAGGAATCGTCTCAGATCTGACTCAGTTAAACACATGCTCCAGTCACCGATATGTTCTTCTTCATTTTGTTTGTTAAATATAAATGCGTTGGGTTTAATTCACTTTATATTGTGGGATAAACCAATCACGTCTCACTGTACATTCATCTGCCATGAAACTGCTTCAGGAAGAGCGTGCTGCACTACACAGTGTGGCTCACTAAACAAAAATAAGCATTTTATGTAGTGCCTGCCTTCTTAGGAAAGATAAGTTACTGGGAGGACACGTTCTGACAATACTTTACAATGTTCAAAATACTGTCTGTTAATAAGAAAACGTTCATGTTCAGTTACACAATATTCAATTAGCACCCCACAAAATGGTGGCATTAAAAATTCAGTCTCATCCCACTGGTAAAAAAAAAAAAAAAAAAAAAAAAGATGAGTAAGTTTCATTGACAGTTATTTTTAAACTCCCATCATTATATTTCTATCTTTAGCTATATTTCAGGGAATAAAGAAATTATGTTATTGAGGGGGGGTGGGGAGAAAGAGTTAAACTTTAGTGAGACAACCGAGGAACTCCCTAAAGGTCTGTGAGATCCCAGTATGTAAAGAGGACAGCAAAACTATTAAAATATTCTCTGCAGCTTTCCCTGCACAGTAGCAGAATCTTCTCAGCAGCGATTTTCACTGATAATGAGAAATTAAATAAGGCACAAAAAAGATCGAGACTGTGTCAGTCACGCCTGTCTTTCTCAATTCCTGTGGTAATTTCCAAAGAGAGAAGATACCAAAATTCCACATGAAACATGTATCAGTATCAAAGTTGTCAGCCCCTGCTTACATGTTTTCTCCTTCACGTGTGCTCTTTAAAATATTTCAACAGTAAGCAAAGAGCATTGCTTCTAACTTGCGATGCAGAATCAGTGAAAAGCAGAATTAGCACTGATAATGACTTTTTAAAAAAAAAAAAACATTAGATCATCGGCCTCATTCAGAACCATAAAACCTGGCCACCCCGTACCACGGGACATGCCAGAACGGTTTGTGTTGCCCAGCCACCCGGCACAGCCCGCGCCAGCGGGGAGAGGGAGGAAAGAAGAATCAGTCGGGTGATACAGTCATCAAAATTACCTGCATCCAACATACACGTTACTATTTCACCCTGAATTTTACAGGGTGTCACGATCATTTCGCCAGGCCAAAATGCTGAGCAGGCGACCACCCTGTCCCCAGCCACACAGGATGCCGACACATCTCGTTAGTCTGGTTCTGCGTAAGTCAGGACGGACGGTGCTCTCACATTTCAATGTGCATAAATTCAAACGGCTTAGGAAAAACATTCAAACAACGCAGAATTTCACAGCCACAATCATAAGACCCTCACAGACAATTGCTGACTCAGTGCATCCTTTTTCGTAAGCACCAGCATGACTGAATAGGGCTCAGACGCGAGCGAGGTGGAGCAGGCGTTCCGTCAAGCCTTGCCTACTGCAGCCACTTGAGCGCAACACGGTCTGGGCAGCTCTGCACGGAGAACCTTGAGCACCGGCAGCTCAGCTCAGTTTGAATCATACAAAAAACAACCCATAGCAGGGATATGGGTATGCGTTGAGATTCAAGAAAAGTTGCCTACATCTAAATTACTGAAGGACCTAACAGTGAAGCTTCTGTGTTTCAGGTTACTGTCTCTAACATCTCAGTGCACAGGAAACTCTGATCAAGAACTTGTGTTTAGAGCTTGTACCCTTCACAGCTCCCAGATACCCACAAAAGCAACTGTGCCCGTCAGTGGCAAATGCTGTTAGTGCTTCAAATTCTACACGTTGCTGTTCTTTGAGGGAAGCTAGAGTGTTTGCTGCCATACCAGTAAGTCATCACTCATTGCTGGCAAATCTAACTCCATTTTTGACGCACATTAGCAAAAGCTGTTTTGCCTCTGCAAAAAACAGACATTGTTTCTTTGCATTCAGTATCTCACATTTTCTTTCTCTATGGGGAAAAAAAACCCTTGGTTATGACCCAGACACAGCAGACGATCATTTCCCAGCAATCAGCAAAGACTGTATCTTCATGAAGATTCTGTAACATTTATCAAATTCTTTTAATACTGCAGGTCATAAAATGCTGTTAACATGGCTGTGCAGATCACAAGAGATGTAGATGCTTTTTGCTCATTCTCTGTTCCTTTCATGCTAAAAGGGCACTAGGGAGCCATTGTTGCCTCCTTTCCATCCCTGTGTTAGAGCCCTCCTGGACCCAGCTGGTTTGAAGAGAAAGAATGAAAAAACTGACACAGCGCCCGTCTCCTTTGCACACTGATGAAAGCCAGCTCTAGACTGTCATCTTATCCCACCTGGCAAATGGTCTTCACCAGCGTTCAGTTTAGCAAATGGAGAAAGACCAACTGTCCAAGACGCAGTCCAGTCAGACTGAGGTGAAAAGAGGCAGAAGCCGCAACAAGGACAAAATACATACCGTATTAATAAAATAAAAAAAGTTAAAAAAAAGTAAAAATAAAAGTAATTAGTACTTTGTTATTAATGTATCTTTTATTATTAGTGTTTTCTAATTTGAGATTTAGTTACAGTTTCAGATGCTAGTGGAGGACTGGAAGGCAGCTAGGTAAGCCAGCTTCTTATGTTGGCTCAGCGGCCAAGATATGGTGACTTTTCCTTCCAGTTTTCTCCCTACGACTGTTATTCACGACTTCTTCACCTTAAAGGTAAGCAACTACAGCACGCTTTGCAGAGCATAATTGACCAAACATCCCGGTTGTTCACTCACTAGGTATCTGTCTGGACTCCACACTAAGTCTGGGCAATGCCTTCACTGGGGTGGAGATGATCTTCCAAGCACCTCTCCAAACGTTCACCCACAACACCCAGTCCTGATTCCTAGGGCTGCCGCTGTAAGCACATCCCCTCCTCACAAAAGGCTTTCTGCCATCCGGTTTACACTTTAACTTTTCAGGAGACACGTGACGCAAGTGAGAAAACAGATACAGACAGGCAGAAAGCCTTTGCACAAGGTTTCCAATCCTAGCTCTCCAGCTCTTACTTTCTTCAGTTTCCAAGGACCCACTTAAGCTCAGGAAGGAGAAGATTCCTCCTGCCTTATTAGGCCAGAGCTTAGAATACAATGAACAGTCACCCCCAGCCTTCTGTGTTGAAAATACAAGCTAATTTTTAACATGCACCTGGAAAGAGTATGAAGCATATCCTCTGTTAAAGTGGCCTCATTTGATCAGATGTAAAATGCTAACCCACAATAACACAATTAAGTTCAATAACGGGCCCATACCTCTCCCTTATCTGAGAAACTGATTTTCGTCCAGCTTAAGATAAGCAGACAAGCTCACACAGCAGTAACCTCGGGGATAGATGCTTGTTGTCAGAACATCTTCCATGAGAACACGCTAGTTTTGTATTTGAGGCAGGATTCACAAACTACTTGCGTATTTTTTTATCCTTGAGTCCTTGGTTTTAAAACATTTACTAATGTTTCCTTTAATATGCTTCCTAAAGCTCACCTAATTTCTCTGACTGTCAAGAACTGTGAAGGTGGACAGAAGAGCAGAAAATAAAAACACAGTCTTTCCTTCTTCCTCGATATAACTGGGCTACCCTGTTAAACACAGAGGCAGAACAACCGTGGAAGGCATAATAGTTAAAAAAAAAAAAAAATCAAGACCAAAGTATACTTAGATGCATTCTTAAAATTAATAACCACGTACATTAAGGGATCTCAAGTAGTCCCATAGTGAACATACAAGATATACAAATACTATTTCCTGTACTCCTGTCAAACTTGATCAGCTATAAAGTTGAAACAGGAGTTCCATAAAACACCTTCATTTAACTTGATTGGAAGGGATATTGAACAAAATTAATTCCAGGAACATTTTTCTTCCCAAGGTATTTGCTCAGATGTCACCTCAAAAAGTGTTTTAGGTGGTTTATAACAAGATTTGATTTAGCGTCTTAGGCAGAAAAATGGGGAGGGGGGAAGTGTGCCCTGAATTTTAATGACACTGTCTTACAGTGGGAAGTCTTCACACGTCAGTTTTGAAATGACAGGGTTTACTGCATCAGGCGTACATTACCGTTCTTTTACTCAACACAGTGCACAACTCCTGTCCTCTAAAGGAGAGGACTCCTTGTGATAATCGTGGCGGTGGAAGCCAGAAGCGGCACAAGCCACTGCAGAGTACTGCTTGACTATGGACCAGGCAGTAGAAACCCAGTAACTGTGCTGCAGCATGCACAAAAAAGCAGCTATCCACTTCATATTTTAAATACGGTTTTAGCCTCTAAAAACTGGCACAATGTGATTTTTTAGTTGACCTAAGTATTCCACATAATTTCCACAGTGAAGACATCTGAAAATACTTGTTGAAATACCACTGATTTCCACCCCTTGGAAGAGAATCTTCTCCACAACAAAGTGTTGCCACAAATGCTAAACCCTAGGTGCACACATGTGCTCCGATGCTTGAAACATTAACCCAGGTTATTCTCCTTCACTCAGGGTATCAATTATTGCCAAGGTGAGCCAACAGCGTTGACCACAACTCTGCTACTTCATATCAGTAAGACCAGCCAATTTCCATTAGCAAAATTCTGGTTTTGTCGAGTTTTTGGATAACCTCCATTTCAGCACATGACTTTTAGAAACGACAAAGACAGGCTGAGCTAAGGACTTTTTGAGGTAGGCATTCAACACGGAAGGGAGGCTCTGAAGCAAGGAAGGGGCAAACAAGGATACTGATCCACTAAAATAACCCTGCTTGGAGCCAGCCCGGTGTGTCTGCACAAGGATATGGCTGCAATATCCCGACAGCTCCTCACAGCAAAACAACAAAGCTCCACAGACAGTTTTTTGAGTTGAGTCCTTGCACCAGAAACATGCTGCTGCGGCAGCACCACCACTCAGCTCCTGACGCACTAGATGAACTGAGCACCAGGGGAGATACAAGAGAGCTGGAAATGATCCCCAAAGCAATGCTGCATTGGTTTGGATGGAGACAGGAGTATCAGTACCCAGCGAACCTTGTACGCTGCCTCAGGGGATACAGCGAGATTTCCATGCAGCCCCCACATCCTCTCTAACACATCCACCCACCTCTCAGCACCCGCAACTTCTCTCCTTTCCACAGCTGAGGACAGAGGGGCCTGATCAGCTCCATAAAGGTGCGTGCGTAGGATCCAGAGCTCCCCGGGAGAGGCTAAAACGAAGCCTGTGAGGTTTAAGGGGAAAAAGCCTGGGGAAAGATGGTCTGTACAAACCACTTGTGGCTCACCATAGGGAAATCTTCGCCTTCCCAGTTTTCCCAGCACCTCCAGCGACCCCTTCTTTTCCAGTTCAAACCTGCTGCTACAACTAGACTTGAAATTGAAAGCTGCACAGTAACTGTTTACTATGACAGAGAAGGGGTGTACAGACCATGGATACCATAAACTGATGCCGAAGGGGAAAGCCGGCGGGAAGCCACGGACAAACAGGGACTATTTAGCTACTCACTTGTCTTCTGAGGTTTTGTTTCTTTTGTGGTTGTTGGATGGTTGATTTTATTTTTTTCCCCACTTTTATAGTCTGCTTTGGGAGTATCCACCACCAAGAAACTTCAGCACCAAATTAACTGAGCAGTTTCGTGTTGTAATGCAGCAAAATCACTACTAGTCAGTCCTGCTGGTGTTCATGGGGTTGAATAAAGACTAGCTCCTCTCACTAGAAGAAAACACTAGTTTCAGCAATCAGATTACAGGTACATAAAATCAAAGAAAATACACACGCATGAAATGTTTCTTATTCTTATATTCTCTATAAGTATTATTACCCAATATACACATGCATTTGGGATGGATGGATAAATGGATATTTTATATCCTATAGACGAGTGTGCTTGTATATGTGACAAACACAATTTATGTTACTAAATATTTCACATCCAATATTACTCCATATCTAAATCACAGAAAATTACCGGCTACAATGTTAGTTTAAAATAACAGCATATACATTCATGAAAGTCTTCTGATAGCACAAGGTACGTAAAATGTTCTGCGGAGTAACTGAATGGAAATATTTTCTAGAAACAGCAGAGGGGGATGTTAGCACAACTGGCTTTGAACCAGAATTTAACTGTATCTGTAATTGCCTTTTAACTCAATGCCGTACTAAACTCCTACATTAGCTAAAGATGCACCTTCGTTTCATTACTGCACTGGCCATTTTTCTGGCTAGTTTGAAAGCTTTATTTCATCTATTCTTCATACTCAAGGACTATTAAATTCAACACTGATTAACTCCTTTGACCATTTAATATTTTTCTGAGTCTAAAGCAGAAAAGTTCCAGTAACTGGAATCCTGCTAAATTACTAGCTAGACTTCAGCAATACACAATGCAACATACTTTAGAAGGTAATCATTTACTTTAGGCACAGAAGAGCTTTTTTATTTACGCAGTGAAAATAAAGAAAAGCATCAGCGATAAGACTATTGGCGTATAAATCTATCCAGCTTCATAATGAAGATGAAAGAGATTAAATAGAAAATAGGAATAAACAAGAACTGTTAACAAATCAGTATTCTAACTAGCATTAAATCCATCAGAGCAAAACCATTACCACTGTTTACTTAGAATAAAGACAAGCCCGCACGCTATACAGCTCGCGACACAACCTTTATGCAGAACGAAATGAGAAAATATTCCCAGTTTCTGACATAGCCAGATGACACCCCTTCTAAAGTTTCCTCATCTGTAAAAGCATCTGATACATTTTGACAGCTGTCGTCCATCCTATTTCTGCGATTCCGCAGCTACGCAGACCCCTGACATGAAGAAGTATGACCACAGATTTTAGTAATGATGGTATTTACTACAAGGAAAGACTAAAAATCTAGCTTTTCACAGCTGGAATACCTGCTCCCATTTCAGCGACTATTTTTATGATGTCATAGGTTTGCGATGAACTTCCCATTAGGGATAGGATTTACTAGTCAGAAGCACGGCAGCAGTTCCGCCACAGACTTCCACAACACGAGCAACCAAAACCTCCTCCTTTTTAACGCCCGGTGAATTTTTGGCCCCGGCAGCGCGGCTATCTCTCCAACGCGGCGGCAACCGAATCCCGACGTCCTGCGGCAGGACTCCGGACGCTAGCACGGAATTAACGACCTGTCCATCAGAGACGGGCGTACCTGGAAGGTCCCGAGTGCGGACGGCGTACTGGCCTTTTCCCCTTCCACTCACAGGCTGAGGACAGAGCAGTGACATGACAACCTCCCCTGGCGGAAGCCCGCTTTGAGGAAACGGCAAAAGTTACCTTTCCATTAGAACGAACAGACCGTTTATTCGGCAAAAGCTGTCCGCCGTCCGACAGGGCCGACCCCCGCGCCGGGCTGCAGGGACCCCGAGGCCGCTCCGAGGCCGACGGCGGGGGCAGCTCCTCGCCCGCCCGCCATCGCAGCGGCTTCGCGGCTCCCCCGTGACGGTGACCCCCCCCACACACACACACACCCCCCCACCCCCCCCCGTCCGGGGAGGGACGGGACGGGACAGGTCCAGCCTCGCCCCACGCGTGGCGGCCCGGGGGCAGAGCCCCCACGCAGGGAAGTTTCGCGAAGTCACTTCACAGCCCCCCCCACACACACACACACACAGACACACTCCGCCTCACGCCCCCCCCCCACCCCCCCCCTGTTTTAGGAGCCCGGCCCGGGGGAGCGCGGGCGGGCGGCGGCACCGCGGAGAAAAGTTAGTTGCGGAGGTGGCGGGGCCCGGCCCGGTGTGTGTGTGTGTGTGGAGGGGGGGGGTGTGCGTGTGTTGCGCGCCTTGCACACGGCTGCGCGTGCATTTGCGCGGGGAGGGTGCGCGCACGCGTGTGCGCTCGCCCCTGCTGCTGGGGGAGCCGGAGGGGCTGGGTTGGGAGGAGGAGGAGGAGGAGGAGGAGGAGGAGGAGGAGGAGGGGGAGTCGGTGTGTGGTGCACGCCGCGCTCCCAGCACAAAAGCCCAGGGAAAGAAACTCTTGGAAAGCTCGGAGCTAAACGCCGGGGCCAGGCGGGAGCAGGTCGAACCGTCCGGGGCTGTTCCTCTCCACTGGATACATTTTGCAACTGCGAAGGAATTAAATCCGATTTATTTTCTTCTTTTTTTTTTTTTTTTTTCCCCTCCCCAGGATTTTTTTTTTCTTTTTTCTTTTTAAGAGAGAGAGGGAGGGCAGAGCCTCGCTTCTCCCCCCTTCTTTCACTCTCTCGATCTTTTTCTTTTTATTTTTGCTTCCCTTGGGGATAGAGGGGCACGCGAGGAAAAAAAAGTAAAGGAATATGATTGCTTCGTGGCTGACTTTCGCCTTGCTTTGTGGAACTTTCTGTGCAGGTAAGTGCATTTCTGCGTGTTTACCTCCCGCTCGGGCTTACGGTCGCCTCTCCAAATGCAGAATTGAATGGGCCGTGCAATTATTTGCAGCCACCCTCCAAAACAGAGCAGAGCAACCAGCGAGCCTGCAAACTGGGGGAATGACCCCACCGCTGCGATCCGCTTAATTTTTTTTTTTATCGTGATTTTTCCTTTTTTTTTTTTTTTTTTTAATTTCACCCCCCCCCCTCACTCCCCCCCGTTTTCTCCCTGCTCGCAGGACGAGCCTTCCCGTGCTGCTTTTTGTTCCCTTCAGGCAGCCTGTGGGAATTAATGGCAATGTAAACACGGCGCGATATCGAGGAAACTTTACAAAAATGGGCATTTTACTTCTAGGCGGGTGCTGCCGGAGTGGAGCGGGGGCGGAGGGAGGGGGGAAGCCGGTGATGTGTGTGTGTGAGGAAAGTAAA